>OY757939.1:52413880-52484010 GCA_963585895.1 Sepioteuthis lessoniana
GTGTGTGTGTGTGTGTGATTTGTAAGCGAATAGTTTATATATATATATATATATATATATATATATGTGTGTGTGTGTGTGTGTGTGTGTGTAAAAAAGCAAAAACGACCCAACTCAACGAAAATAAAAAGCGCGCGACATCACGACGTAACGTGTACAAATGAAATTCGTACGTTGTATGAATGATCGTTAATAATGATTTTTTACGAACATATCTAAAAGCAAATGCATTTAATAGCATTATAAACTTCAGCTGCAAAGAGGGACTTTCGCTCTGTTTGTCTTTCATACCCTGTCCGGTGTCAAGATCTGCTGGTGGTGCCTGGGGTGGGAGTACCACTATCGCCACCGAAAAGGTGGCATCACTCCTAGTTGGTGGCTGATGAGGACAGAGTATCGCGCGTGTTCTCATACGTTGTATGATAAAAAAAAAAATTAAGATATAATTTCATCCACAAATTAAACGTGTGGAGTTATCTGATGAGACTAAGAGTATAATGATATTCATGGAAATAAATTTCTAATGACAATTTAACGAGGTTTGGTTTGGTTTCTTTGTTTAATGACATATCAACCTTTGTAGGTTATTTAATGCCAAAGCCATTCTGCTAGAAGAACAGTAGTGGTACTATTTAACCGATAGCTGGGAGGATAAGGGGGTTCATACCTTTCCGAAGGGTATTTGCCAGAAAGTGAACGTAATAGCGTGACTGGAGTACGAACTCACGTACTACGATTCCGCAGTCCATCGCTTTAACCATTACACCACGAAGACATCCCCTTAGCGAGGTTTGGGTTTCCGTCTAATTGCATTATATATATATATATATATATATATATATATATATATATATATACTATATATATATATATATATATATATATATATATATATATATATATATATATATATATATATATATATATATATATATATATATATATATATATATATATATATATATATATATATATATATATATATATATATATATATATATATATATATATATATATATATATATATATATATATATATATATATATATATATATATATATATTCATCGAATATAAATAGGGAATATATATATATATATATATATATATATATATATATAACTTACATCACTTATTAGCTGGTCCCTGCTCCTCCAGCAGTGTCCTGCGTGCCGTACTTCTATGGACCCCTACAAATGGACGAGCTAAAGCAGGACAACCAGCTAGAATATACATACAGCAGCTATGTGAGGATACGGGATGTAGCCCAGATGACCTGCCAGAGGCGAATGAACGATATATATATATATATATATATATATATATATATGTATATGCACGATGAACGATATATATATATATATATATATATATATATATATATATATATGAACAGAATTTGATATTAGATAATTCACAAGGGTTGATACGACGTAAAACAGTCACCAACCGAAAAATTTAAAAACGAGTTTTAATTTGCAATGCACTTTTGTGTAGAAACAGACTGGAGTTTGCAAGCGGTGTCAAACTTGAAAATTCCCATTGAAAAAGACGGCTACCCTGACGTCATGTGATGGCTTCTTTGTTTAATGGCATATTAACCTTTGTTGGTTATTTAATGCCAAAGCCATTCTCATAGAAGAACAGTAGTGGTACTATTTAACCCATAGCTGGGAGGATAAGGGGGTTCATATCTTTCCCAAGGGTATTTGCCTGAAAGTGAACGTAATAGCCCGACTGGAGTACGAACTCGCTTACTACGATTCCGCTGGCCATCGCTTTAACCATTACACCACGAGGACACCCCCCTGACGTCATGTGAGTCAGCAGGAGGCGAAATAAGAAATTAGATAATACAAAACAACAGTAGTCACGAGTAAAGACTGGACATAAATTCAGTGACATGGATGTACGTAGGAAATTTAACTGAATTAATTACAAAATGAAATAACTTCTTGGAAAAAAATTGTATCATCCGTTTTATCCGTTTAATAATACGAATATATTTCTGCAGAAACGAAATAAAATTCAACTCCTAAAAAAAAACATCGGATATAAATTTTAACTTGGCATTGTTTTAGAATGCTTCAATCCAGGGGTGGAGCCTCGAGGCGTGACTCACCCGATAAGAAGGCAGTTAATCTCATGTAAGCTTCAAGCCCGGGTGGGTGAATCGATAGACGTTAGTGTTTCCGTTAACAGAGACTTGAATGTGATAGCAACTATCAATTTCGCTTTTTTGGAAAAAGACGGTAGGTGCCGTTTAGCGACATGGCTAGGAGAATCGACCAACCGAATTCAAATATAGTTGGAACGGAAAGGCATGAACCTACACCTCTCTAATCTATGGGTAAATAGCAGTATAGTTGCAGCCCTTAAGTCTCGCAAAAAGACATGAATCTAGGTATAGATAAAAAAAAACAAGGCAATTGTAGATTTTTACCTTTTCAAAAGACAATCTATCTTGCAAAAGGCATGAATCCGCGTCTCTCCCTATCAACTATGGGTAAATAAGAGGGCAGTTGTAGCCCTTTAGTCTTGCAAAAGGCAATATATTTTACAAAAGGCATGAATCCACGTACACAGAAGCTATATATACATAACATAGTTGTTGTAGCCTCTTAGCCTTGCAAAATGCAACCCGCCTTGCGAAAGGCAGGAATCCACTTCTCCCTTGCCTAGCTATGGGTAGATAGCCATGGGTAAATACAACTAACGTATCATTTGCAAAAGGCAGTCCATCTAAAAAAAAAACAACATATATACACGTTCCCCAATTATGGCTAAATGAATAAATAAACAATTGGGGCTCTTTAGTCTTTTAAAAGGCAATCTATCTTTTTTAAAAAAAGGCATGAATCCACGTTCCCCCAAAGTAGCTGTTACTCTTTAGTCATGCGAAAGACAATCTATCTTCCGCCACCCTATCAACTGGGGCTGTTTGGTTTGGTTTGGTTTCTTTGTTTAATGGCATATCAACCTTTGTAGGTTATTTAATGCCAAAGCCATTCTCCTAGAAGAACAGTAGTGGTACTATTTAACCCATAGCTGGGAGGATAAGGGTGTTTCATACCTTTCCCAAGGGTATTTGTCCGAAAGTGAACGTAATAGCGCGACTGGAGTACGAATTCGCTTACTACGATTCCGCAGTCTATCGCTTTAACCATTACACCACGAGGACACCCTCCACTGGGGCTGTAAAATACGCCAACTACACCACTCCAGAGGAATAAGCCCATTCTTCAATGAGGCTACATGTTGGCCGTGAATAGTGACCCGTAATGCCTGAAGGCGAGATCTTTTCTTGCAAAATGTAAAAACCTACGTTTCTCCGAGCAATACCCCATCTATGGGTTATATAATAAACAGTACTACTGTGCCCGTGGTGTAATGGTTATCGTCATAGGAAATGGACACGGCGACATGAGTTCAAATCCTGGACGAGACTGATTGCATTTCACATAGCACTAATACCCTTGGGAAAGGTATGAATCCAAGTATTCTCCCCCCAGCTATGGGTAAATAGTAGGGAAGACTAGGTTCTTCAGCCTTGGTGAGGCAACTAGTCTAGGAGAAGGAAAACTCTGAATTCAAACCTGTTAAACTCCGCTTTAAAAATGACCTAGTGTCATAACCTGCCCGAGCGGAGGGGTTGGTGAATATGATAAACAGTACTACTGTTTATCTACTAAGATGGATTTGGCATTAAATAATCCACGAATGTTTTTAAGCTATTAAACAAAGAAACCAAACTAGTATAAAACAAACAAAGATAAACGTAAATACTAATATACTTGAAGCTCTTTTGCCCAGCAAAAGGCGATTTATTTTGTAACAATCATGAATCATGGTTTCCCTCGGTCAGGTATTGCTAAATTTTAGCACAATAAAAGGCAACTATATAAAAATGTATTCGTCAATAAACCTGTTCAGAAATCGTTCCTTTATGCTGGTACCATCTAACCCAATACAACCTGTCGCATGTTACTTGAGAGGATATGAGCTCCTCAAAACAACTCCTATTGCCCTGAGAGATAATATAAAGTGCGTCTACTCAAAATGAAACACTGACTACTTCAACGTATTCATTTATCATCGTTCCAAATAATTTAAAATATTATACTTGCAAACTCTTTTGAACTACTTCCGTGATTTTAAAAAAAAAATTAAACTCATTCTGTCTCTACACCTTCATCGGGTGTCAGCTGAAATCGTTACTATTCCGAAAATGTTGAACGCAGCTCTATAACCCTTGTATGGCAACCGGACTTGGAGAAAGAAAACTTTGAATCTGAACCGGTTGTACTCGATGCAGGGAGACGGCTATATACATGCATAGAGCATAAAACAGAAAGTAAATAATGGCCTGTAGATTCCAAGACTTCAATTGCTTCGACTTGGCAAGAGTTGCAGAAAGGTTTTGAATCGCAACATAAAATTGTTGAAATGGACAGGAAATCCAGAACAAGAGACAAATTGGGTTGCGTGGCGTCGTTACTGATGACTGCTATCTTCGAGGACAAGCGAGTCACGCTTAACGGGACTAGATGAGGTTTCCCTTATCATTATAATGATGATGGTGATGATTATCCACTGGCTGAAGGAACACAATCAGGAAAATTCAATGTGCTCCAAGAATAGGACCTTCTGTTGTTTACTTTCTTTACTTTATTTTCAATTTATGTAACTGAGGAAATATGTGGAAACGAGTGATCTTCGGGTGGAAATTTTCGAATATTTCTAGTTCAAGCAGGTCTTTCTTCGTTTCAGAAACGGGTGACGCTCTTTTCGATTTCCTTCAGTTTTACCATGTGGTCAGCTGGAACGGCAAAGTCAGATTCTCTTTTTTTTTTTCTTTTTACTTTTTTCTTTTTTTTTTTTTTTTTTTGTTGACTATCTCCATGTCTGGTCGTCTGGCCGAGATTAGGTGATCCGTTTGTACCTCAAAATCCCGGGAAATTTTGTGCGTCTCATTTTCGAGGACGGATTCCGGGTTGTGCATACACCATATGGTCAAATTTAGACTTCTTGCACAAATCCCAGTGGAATACATTACCCACCCAGCCTTGTCAAGTTTTTATCTTATCATTATTATTTTTATTATTTTCTCCTAGAGAGTTTTTCACATCAGCGTTAGCTGATAGTCTTCCACTGAAGTTTGAGAGATAGCAAGTCTCCTCAAGTCTCCAGGACTCTTCTCAGTATTCTGGCCGACCGCAATAATGCAGTAGTTTGTATGGTCTCCACTCGTCCTCTTATTTCCAAATCCTCCAGTCTCTTTATTAATCATTCGGTGACTGTACCAAGAGTACCAAGAGTACCAATTATAATTGGTGTAAACGTCACTTCATGTTCCACAGTTTGTTTGTTGTTTTTTTTCAATTCCCTTGCAAAGTCAAGGTACTTATCCTTCTTTTCACTTTATTTCAATTGTACTCTGGTCAGCCGGGACTGCAAAATCCCAATTCTGCAAGTTTTCCCTTTTTTTTTTTTTTTTTTTTTTGTTGTTGATTATTATAACATCTAGTCATCTGACCGAGATTAGATGATCCGTTTGTATGTCAAAATTCTATCGGAGTTTGTGAGTCTCATTCTCCAGGACAGATGCTGGGTTGTGCATATACCATTTGTTCCAATGGTCAAATTTAAATTTCTTGTACAATTCCCAGTGGATCACCTTGCTTATCCAGACTTGTCATGTCTTGATTATTATTATTATTATTATCATTATTACCTATCTGCTGCATCACTTACAATATTACCAGGGCTTACTACTACTAAGCTGGCAACCTGCCCAGTCGGTGGGAGTTTAGAATACGTTGACTGTAAGATCATTCCATCAAAAGAGTGGTATGTCATAAGCTCCATCTGATGGTGAGAACCTACTTCTGGAAATCCGGTTAGCGTAGAGAACCCATTCATTGCCATTACTCTCAGGTCCACTCTGATCCGAAGAGGTGGTTCAATGGATTAAATTGACTCGTATTCAGAACAAATGCTTAATGCAATATGATTATAAATTATTTGTATTAAGAATAGTTACTTGAAGTTATAATTGTTCACTAAGGATTATTATTCGTTATTTGAAACCATATAACTGTGTGAAAATAAATAATTAATATTAATTAGAAATAATTACTTGAAACCATATAATTATTACTATTAGATTGGAATACTAGAAACCATTCAACTGAGTGCAAAAGAACTCTTAAAGCATGATTAAGTGACTCGTTGTGCATTGCTTTACTCCGTGAGTAATTTGAAAACTGCAAACGATTATGATAAAATTATAGAAAGAAAGAAAGAAAGAAAGAAAGAAAGAACACTCCCCTAATGTAAATATAAGCGTACGCAATTCCCTGACTCACTTGGTATAAAATAATCCAAGACGGGTTGACATGCCGTTAAAATTAGTCAACCAATCATAAAATGGCGAAACGAAAGTCAGGCTTGCATATTTCGCTTCACCTCACTTGTCTTTTCCGCTGGGTTCGACAGCTTTTGAGCACTCTGACTTTCATTCCGGGATTTTTCTATTTGTAATTTTCATAATTCTTATTTTCCATTTATATATATGTATATATATATGTGTGTGTGTGTGTGTGTGTGTGCCTACACCTCCGCACAAGCAGAATGCGACGAAAGGTCAATTTTTTAAGCAGAGTTTAACAAATATGAATTCAAATTTTTCCTTCTCCTAAACCGGTTGCCATACCAAGGTTAAAGAGCCCTACTATTTACCCATAGCTGGAGAGAGAATAACTGGATTCATACCTTTCCCAAGTGTATTAGCGCTATGTGAAATGCGAACAGCCTCGTCCAGGATTTGAACTCGGGTTGCCGTATCCATTTCTTACGACGGTATCTTTTACACCACAAACGCCTCCTATTTCTGTATGTATAGTCTGACTGTTTAAGAAATATATATAGGCGCCCCCTACCAGCACTTGTGTGCCTGGGCGACAATCCGTTTCCGCTATCTAGGGTCAGCCTTAACTATAAATCATTCTTTTTTCTTTTGTCACATTAATCCCAATAAATAATAGATTAATCCTTCACTAAAATCCACCCAGCATTGTGAAACAGGCAATTCCCCTGCTCAGATGACAACATTAAAATTACGAAGCTTTCATGAGTAAGCTCTTTTTTTTTCGCGAAAATAGAATATCAAATCCTGAAATGTTCTTCATCGTTTACATTTCGTGTCTAGTGTCCTTTCCCGGGTCTCCTTGGTCTTGAACATTCATCGGAAGACTCATTAATCCTACTGTCAGCCTGCGTCGGTTTTTCTGCAAATGACGCATCGGTTGCAGTCTACCCGCATCGTCTACCCTCGGTTATCTCCCACCCTGGAATCGGGTGAGTCATACTCTGGGGGTCTGCTATGGTAGTGTGGAATCTTGGAAGTGACAGTGATGGTCAATTATGCATGCTGTCAGGAAATATTTGCAGTTACTAATCGGCAGACGAAAACGAGAGAAGAAAACTCTAAAAGAACCGGTTCCCAAGTTAAGAAGTGACGAGCCTGCTCAGTATAGAGATGGGTAACTCTTTAGAAACAGCAATTACTAATATTCAATTTAACGGCTGTATGTCAGACTAAACAAAACATAGTAAAAACCTATTTTTATTTTTTATAAATGAAAGATTCACTTATACATGTCTTTGTTTATCCGTCAGAATATTCGGACTATTATCTTTATCGTTATGCTCATAACGCTTCGGCCTATAAGTCCCTCGGCCTTCTTCAGGTATTTCATGTCCAACTCGGGAACCTACACAGAACCTCGAACCGAACCCTTTATTTAATCCACCGGGGTAGATTGTTCCAATTCTATTAACCATAACCGGGTACAAGTGTTAATCATATTTACCACCCCCCCGCTTGGGCAGGATATGACACAAGATCAATTTTTAAGCGGAGTTTAACTGGTTTCAATTCAGTGTTTTCCATCTCCTAGACTAGTTGCCTCACCAAGGTTGAAGTCAGTCTGTCCTACTATTTATCCATAGCTGAAGGGAGAATAATTGGATTCATACCTTTCCCAAGGGTAATAGTGCTATGTGAAATGCAATCAGTCTCGTCCAGGATTTGAACTCGTGTCGCCGTGTCCATTTCCTATGACGATAACCATTACAACACGAGCACCTCCAGGTACAAGTGTTTAGTTATAGTAAGTGTTGCGTTCTGGTTGGTGAACGCTTGTAATATTAAATAAAGGACAAACCACGATATGAGAGGAAATAGATATATATTCGAAGGAAAAAGTATATACAATAGAGAGACTATTAGTAGACAAGAACATTGGATTAGTGAATACAGAATAAAGATATAGTCCAACGATAGTATTGGCTTCTGTTATTACGGTAGCAAGTAAGGTGATATAGTGCAATCTCCAGTCTCCAACACTCTAATAGTATTCCTATAAGAAGCTGATCTTCACCTTGTAGTCTGCCCTGGTATTAGTAGCTACTGCTATATATGGCAGATGGACTAGTTCATTGTGTGGAAAAGGTGGGTGATACCCAACAGTAAGTATTCCTTGTTTTGTTTTTTGTTTTTTTTGTTTTTTGTCTTTTTTTTTACCTTCAGAGGATTTCACTCAGAGGCACTTTTTTAACAAACGCCATATGCCCTGCTGTATCTTGCTATTTCACTTGGGGTGGGGGTTAAAAGTTTCCAATATTATGGTTATGGTAGTATATCACGTGACCGGAACAGTTAAAACTGGCTGGGGTTGGTAGTATTGTGCTAGTCGGTGCGCTGACACGTTGCACATTCCTTCACTCTGGGTATAATTTGAAAGCTGAAGAGATGGACGTGTAACGTAGTCTAATTCGGGAACTTATGCTTTACAAGTTCGAACAGGGCCAAAATGTCGCAGAAGGAGCCAAAAATCATTTGTCGTGCGGAAGGTGAAAGCACGGTTAATAACAGTACAGTAACCGGATGGTTGGGGGAATTTTGCTCGAACTGCAAGAACTTTGGCGATAAGGCAAGATCAGGTAGATCTAAATGGGTGAATTTTGTGGTCGACCTCCAAGCTGTAAAGGCAAATCAGGCGAGAAGCAGTTGGAGAGTATCAGGTGATCTTAGTGTGGTACGTCACTTTCATGACCTCAACAAAAGCAGCTAGAGCTGTCGAATTGTGCCCCATGTACAACCAAAATATTGCAAAACTTTTGACTCCCCTTAGAATTTCATTAATAATATCTTTATCCTATTTTGTTTATAAGATATCCCCACTAAATTAGTTAACCCCAAATAATTTCTTATAAGAAAGTTAATTTTCTTTTAAACCAAGAATACCAGGAACTTATTATTTTAGTGGAACATTAAACAATCTTAGCAGATATCATTATATATATATATTATTATTATTATTATTATATAGATAGATATTATATATATATATATATATATATATATATATATATGTATATTATTACTATAGATAGATAGATAGATAGATAGATATTATTATATATATATATATATATATATATATATATATATATATATTATTATCATTATATATTGTTTATTTTTAAACAATTGAAATGTATTGCAAATAATCTTATTGTTTGTTTGTTTGTTTAGATTTATAGCATATCAACCTTTGTAGGTCATTTAATGCCAAATCCGTTTTTATACAAATAAACAGTTCCATTTCAAACAATTCAGTTCAGCATAGATATGCAGTTTAGTTCTATTTGACTCATAGATAGGGCTCTATCAGTTGCTACCACTCCGGGCAAAAGTGGACCTGGAAGCGACGGCAATGGAGGGGTACTCTGCATTCCTCAAAGCTCCAGCATTACTGGAACCTCACCATCAGATTGTAGTATCATATCCAAGATACTCGTTAGCGGGAGGGGTCCTTCCTCTCTGCAGAGGTGCTGTCGGTGTATTCTACAGCGCCAACCGACTGGATAATTATCATCATGTCACGCTGCTAGCATGGATCTCACTAACCCTCTCTCGCCACCCGTCTCTATCGTCCATCACTCCTGGGCGATCTTCCAGGCAACAAACTATATCGGCACAGAGCTGTTGTATATGGGTTCTAGCCGGTCGTCCTGCCTTTGCTCGTCCATATGAGTCCACAGGAGTATATTGCTTATGTTCGTCCAGCAGTGTCCTGCATGTACAGTTCGTCTAACTTTGATAGCATGTGGTAGGTGGCCGTACAGCTGCTGTTTTGTGGTGTGCTGTCTCCAGGACTTGTTCAATACAGCTCAGAGCATTCTTGTGTAATTACTGCCTAGCTTTTTCTCCATTCGTTTACTTAGCGTTCATGTTGTGCATCTGTATAGCAGTATCGACACGACCACTGCATAGAAAAAAACAGTGTTTTATTTTATCGGTCAGGTTTGACTTCCATATGACCGATAGCCTATCGATAGCTGCCCATGCCTTTGCGAGTCACGTGTTGATGTGTTTCTCGGTTGATGAGACGCTACTTCCGAGGTAGGTTCACGCCTTCCATTCAGGTAGTATCTAGTAGAACCCGGATTGAATTTTTCTTTCGAACATCAATTCCACCGGCGGCATTCTAGATCCAGTCTTAGGATTTGGTGTGATTTATGCAACCATTTTTTAATTAGACTTCTCCCCCTCCGATTTTTTAGAGCCCTTTTGTCCGTTCGGTCTTTGGTGATATGGGGGCGTATGTGTTGTATTTGTAAGGACTTGCAGAAAAACTTGAATTCACTTGACTTGAACTGCGTCCCGTTGAAAAATCTGCACGTACGCGGAATTGTTAATTTTTTTTTCACGTAAACAGTCGTCGATGTCCATTCGGAGTAGTCTACTTTGGAAACGACCCCTAAATTCTCTAGCCCTTTCCAGTTCCTTATTGATAGGATCTAAGGCCGTAAAAGATAAACTCCTTTTCGGTCTGAATACAGGAGATGCATTTTCTTTAAATATTGCCTATCCTTTTGTACACGTGTAATATAATGGCCGAGGGATTTCGTTTTATATATCTTGCCTTTGGGTTTAGTTAGGCTGAGAACCTTTCGGCTCAGTGCATGGGTTAATTAGGTGCAGGTGTTCACGCGCGTGCGGAGCGGACGTGTCATTCAGAGATGTCATAATAAGAATCCCAGATAGTGGATGTGACCAGGGACGTGAGTGACATCACGCACCGGAAGCGTGGGCTGAGATTTGAAAAGTCAGTTAGTTGAGTCTTGCCGCCCGAAGAAGAAGGGTGACTTTCGCTTGCTCGCCGAGGCCCTGTGGCTGGTGTCGCACGTACTTTGGGGGAGATGGAAAAGTCAGTATAGAAAGATGGTATCTCTCTCCTTATGTCGAAAAACCTTTTAACTCAAAGGTAATAAAAAGTTTCGTACCTGAACTAAGAAGTCGTAAGTGTTTTTCGTGTTTCGGGATTCCTATGTCATATATAGATATGAGTTATAAACGTTTTACGTACCGGTATGAATATGTCTATTTCACGTATTCATGTATGGCTATGTAACACCCGTCCCTAGACCTTCAGAAAAACTCCTGGAAACTTTCTTTTTATTTGCTACCATTCCGAGCCAGAGTGGACCTGGGAACGATGGCAATAAAAGAGGTACTCCGCATTCCCTAAAGCTCCTGTATTACTGTAACCTCACCATCAGATTGTTTAGTGTTATATCCAGGACACTCGATGTATTCTGCAGCCCCAGCTGACTGAGCTAAGGGCTTTTCATAGATTTTCATACACACGTTGCAGCTATTGAGAATATAAGTTTGCATTGAGTGCGTGATTACGATTTAAAAACTCAAAATGAATAATGTCGCAATGACCTCAACATACAGTGTAACTTTCTTCCATCAAGCTTCGCCTCTGAGGTAAGCGGTAGAGATTCATCCTTGTCTTTTGCGTTGAACATCATCATCATCATGTCGTGCGGCCAGAACGGATATACCTGACCCTCTCCCTCCACGTCTCCCTATCATTCATCGCCTCCGGCAGGTCTTCAGGGTTACATCCCGTATCATCACATAGCTGCTGTATGTATGTTCGAGCTGGTCGTCCTGCTTTTGATTGGCCATATGCGGGGGTCCACAGGAGTACATCACTTACGAGCTCGTCCTTGCTTCTCCAGCAGTGTCCGGCATGTCTGGTTCGTCTAGCTTGGATAGTTTTCGTGATAGGTGGTAGGTGACCGTATAGTTGGTGCCTTGTGGGGTGTTGCTGCCAGGACTTGTTTAATATTGCTCTCAACATTCTTGTATAATTGCCGTCTAGCTTCTTCTCCAGCCGTTTAGTCAGCGTCCAAGTAGTGCATCCATATAGCAGTATCGACACGACCGCAGCATGGAAGAAACTGCGTTTCATTTTATCGGTCAGGTTTGATTTCCATATGATTTTAGCCACCTGTAATTGTAGTCATGAGAAACGGGCCGTTTCTCTGCCCAGACAGAGCTCTTGTCATTATGGTTATGTGATTTTCAGTATTCTTCTCACTAAGAGTATGAAGAAGCCAAACTCCCAGCTTGCTAACTTTTCCTAACTTTTTCATTTGTTGGCATATGTGGATTGGGATGTATACTGGTCAAATACTTTTGCAAGTATTGCATTCCATCAATTTTCTCCAAGTATCTTGAGATCTGATGAGCTTCCTATTTGGGTTCATCTCTCAATGACTTATTTCCAGAACGAATCTTTGAAAACCAGTTTCAAACTTAGCGGTCAGTAGTCTTTGTGACCAAAGACTACAAATTTCTTTAGGCGTTTCTGTAAGTTTTTTTTTTTTTTTTTAAACTCCCACATTACATCTTAAATATGCACTTTTAGTTCGTCTGTTTTAGAAGCGTGAGATCATAGAATAGATTATGACGCGAACTTTTTCACTACTGAAGGAAGAATGATTAATGAAGACCCTCATCTCTCTGATAATTTCTAATTGTGTTTAAAACATTGGAAGTTTGGAATGTTTTGTTACAATTTGCTCTTAAAAACGAAAATTATTTATGACTCAACCAATATATATATATATACATGTATGCATATCATCGTCTACAGACAGACTGTTTCGTTATATCCCAACTCTTCCGTGTGGATATACATACAGGACGCTTCAAGCTGTGATCGAAACCCGCCTAATTTTACGCTAAACTTACTATCTAACCGCTCAGCCATTTCGGCGACATACGTCTGCTTAGGAATTATAACGCATTTGTATAAGCTTTCGCTTGTTTACATTTTGCACTATCGGATTCCAGAGTGCTCAATTCGTTCGAAGAACTTTGCATCACACGGGTGGCAACCGTTAATTCCTTCGCCAGAGTGCAAAATACCCGGGGAGGGGTGCGTATATATTGTCATCCACATACAGACTGTTTCATTGTATCACAGCTCTTCAATGTGGATAGACACTCAGGACGCTTCAATCTGGGATCGAAGCTCGCCTAACTTGACGCAAGACTTGGTATCTAACCACTCAGCCATTTCGCGACATACGTCAGCTCAGGAATATATCGGCAGCTGATTCTCTTGTAGGTATACCTCATTAAAGATGACAGAAACGGATTTAGTGTTCAGCTTTTTATTCAGTTTTTCTTTTAAGCAAATGAAATGTTATTGCAGGCAATTATGGAAACTTTTCGAAGTTTCTGCTAGTGTAATCCGAGCACGGGTACTTTCGCCAATCTTCGCTCATTTTCGAGAACACAGGTGTCTCTGTGTTATGAAATGCTGAATTAATTCTGTGTACAAGGAATCTTTAGGTGGGCATGTTCGTCATGTCCTTGTGACGTCATGTGTGAACGCGATGATCACTACTGCTGGTTTGAAGTGTAGCGGCTGAGGATCACGTGACAGTAGATTCTCCGAGGTTGTAGGATTGTATCAATATAATGTGCCTTTTAAGACTGTTCCTCTCAAGCTAAATAGATTTGGTTATTCTTTACAGGTATCATGAGCTGCATTACTGATACCTTTTGTCACCCTTGTATAGCACTGGACCACGAGGTCCAGTTAAAGCTAAAATCAGGCATGCTTTGGGTCCAAGTCCAGCTAGGTTCATTAGGCCCAAATTGCACTAAGTTGGTCGATAACTAGCAGAGCTCGAGCCTCAGTTCGTGCCCGACCTTCCCTTCCACTAACCCCCACCTTAAGCCAACCCTCGGGTTATTGACCTTGTGTCAAGTATTATCTGCTGGGAGGCAGGGACAAATACTCTATTCTT
The DNA here is from genome assembly GCA_963585895.1 of Sepioteuthis lessoniana. Lineage (NCBI taxonomy): Eukaryota > Metazoa > Mollusca > Cephalopoda > Myopsida > Loliginidae > Sepioteuthis > Sepioteuthis lessoniana. Next base: position 52,428,067 of record OY757939.1, read on the forward strand.
TATGAATATCGCTTCTAATATCGTTTTTTTGCTGTTAATACAATATATTTTTATATTATGAAAAAGGATTTGTCGGATGTTTGAGGAGGGGGTGTTTAAGTATGATTCTCGGACACAAATCTATGCCAGCAACAAAGATGGTGACCGGAGCAAGGACAATATTGTAGGGAAAAAAAAACTCCGAATCACCTGCACCCAGTTGGCTAGGGCTGTAGAATATGCCGACTGCATCTCTCAAGAACGGTAACCACCCTCTACAACGAGTGTCATAATATAACATTAAGCCATCAGATGCTGAGGTTCCCAGTCATGAGTTTAAGGGAATGTGGAGTACGCCCCGCAACGCGTGTCCTTCGTAAGATATTAAACTGCATCTGATGGTGAGGCTCCATTTCTGGAACTTTGGGGAATATGGAGTACTCCTTCACTAACATTACTCATAGGTTCATCCTGACCTGGAGAGATAGAACCAAACAGTGTCCCGTCAGTTGAACAAATAGAAATGTTTAACGATTTAACTGTGTGAAAACAAATGACTGACCTTAAATTGAATCGTTACTGTTACATTATGATTCTTGGAACTATTTAACTGTGTGCAAATAAAAATATTGGAGTGAGATAGAAAGACTTGTGGATATTTAAAGGTGTACAAATAAATGATTAATACTCAATAGAATTATTGGTGTTATGTAAGAATACTTGGAACTATTTAACAGTGTGCAAATAAAAATATTGGCGTGAGATAGAAAGACTTGAAGACATTTAAAGGTCTACAAATAAATGATTAATACTCAATAGAATTATTGGTGTTATGTAAGAATACTTGGAACTATTTAACAGTGTGCAAATAAAAATATTGGCGTGAGATAGAAAGACTTGAAGACATTTAAAGGTCTACAAATAAATGATTAATACTCAATAGAATTATTGGTGTTATGTAAAAATACTTGGAACAATTTAACTGTGTGCAAATAAAACAATTACTGTGAACAATGCTTGAAAGCTTTTAAACAAATGGTTGATATTGAATAGAATTCTTAATGATAGATAGCAATACTTAACACTGATGAACTGTGAAGAAGCAATAGCAATACTTGTGTGCAAACAAATGAGATCAAACTGATTTTAAAATATAATTACCAACGAAATATTGACTTACAAACCCTATACGTGTAACTTGGGGGCAAACAAATGAATTTTGGCTCGCTTTAAAATGTTATCGACAAATTATTCGTTTAAAAATCATGCGTTTAATATCTATATGCATAAACAGGATTTGGCATTAAATACAGGGTGAAACGATAAAATTGTCGTCCTAAAGAAAACAACACTACAGCTTTATTTTAAGACCTTTATTGAAAAAATCAATTCACCTAGCTTGATTATGTAGCAGAGCTGACATCTACTGGGTGGAACGATAAAATTGTTGTCCGAAAGAAAACAACACTTCAGCTTTATTTTAAGACCTTTATTGAAAAAATCAATTCAGGTAACTTGATAATGTAGTAGAGCTGACATCTATTCAATGTAGCCACCTTCAGCCTCAATCACCGCCTCGATACGGATCCGGAACTGGGAGCATGCCTTTTCCACAAGCGCCAACGGGAGCTCGGCGAATACTAGGCGGATGGCGGCGATCAGGCTGGCTTTGGTGTTGTGGGAGGTCATGTTGGTGATGTTCTCGACGTATGACCAAACGAAGTAGTCCAGCGGGTTCAGGTCGGGGGAGGCGGGGGACCTAACGTACTTGATTAGCCTGAGGTTCTTTGTCTTCTCAGTCAAGATCTGGCTTGTCTGGCGCCTGTAGGACCTACACTTCAAGTCCTCCTTCACACATGCACTCACAGTTGTGTGTGAGACACCTAAAGCTCTGGTAATCTGTCGAATAGGCCGCTGAGGAGTTTCATCAATGATTGCCTGGACCTTTTCGATGAATTCCTTGGTCCAGGCCTTCCTGGCAGTGTCCTTCAGCTCCACCACCTTCAAAGGGCCGTCCGATGCTTTGAGCTGTGCCCTCAAGCGTTAAACCGTCCGGATTTGTATTTTCAGGGCGCCAGTAATGGTACTGTTTTCATAACTTGGATCGGTAGAGCGCATGAGTTGTACAGCGGCGTATCTCCTATCTCGCTCGTTGAACATTGTATCACTTTCAGACATGATGGAAGGCTCCTATCGCTCTTGGGATTTGTACACAACTGGCCAACTATGAGATGGTCTGCAACAAAAAAGAAAACCGGTTTTCATTAAACGGAAATGGAATCGTGTCGTCTTTTCTAGGGCGACAATTTTATCGTTCCATCCTGTACTTACAACGGTTGATATGCCATAAGACCCAACTAATCAAACCAACCGATTTGCCTGTCTAGGTGTGAACTGCTAAACAGCTAATACATGATTTTGGTGTACCAGTTAATGTGCTAGACTGCGACCCTCAAGTGAGCGAGTTCGAACTCCAGTAGCGTTATTACGTTCACTTTCAGATTAATACCTTTGGGAAAAGCTGTTGACCCCCCTTACCCCCCCCAGCAATAGGTTGAATTGTTTCACCGCTCTTCACCTTTGTAGATGGATTTGGCATTGAATAACTCACGATCTTTGATATGCTATTTGTTGTATCGTGGTAAGGAAAAGATACATAGTGAAATAAAATTAATTGTATAATAACTCAAGTGTTACAATCCGACTAGTATTATGAGTCTCGCGCTGTTGGTGTTCCGTCCGAAGTTGGTCTTACTCCTGACCGACGTCCTTTCAGAGCTGTCACTCTGCTTCTCTTTCTGCTTCTGCTTCAGCTTCCCCGTGCTTAAGAGACACAGCAGTTTTTTTTATATTCCCGCGATACCGGAAGTCACGTGGTACGAGCCACTAAGTAAAGTTGGCGACCATAGTCGAGGGTGACCAGAAGGCTCCCTTTTCAATAGCTACTATACCAAGGTATGGGGGAGGGGGCAACTTCTTTCCCTGGATTGTTTCACTTTACCCTTGATACATACCTTATATTGCTGAGTGTTAAACAAGGATGTATCAAATACCATTTTAAAAGTTTTTGGTATGTCTCGACCTGGGATTGAACCCAGGTCTCCTGGCCCATTGGCGAACACTCTACTCGCTCAACACAATTAAACAAAGAAACAGATGATTAGTTTGGAGCTAGTATCGAGCCATCCACACATTAGATGAGCTGATACCAGAAAAATTGGTATCTCAACAGTCTTTCCTTCTCCTGTATTAGAGAGCCGAATTTGCTTTATGATTTACCATTATCAAGCCGAGAAAGGGGAGATAAATATTTTTATAAGGAAATTTGCGAGAAGAGAAAACGCAAACAGTTCCTCCCAAGACATGAACTTGGCTCACCAAGTCGATTTTTCCGACGATAACCATTTTGCCACGCACCACCTGATAGATATGTGCAAAGATGGGATAAATATATAGATTCAATGAAAAGATTGAATTTAAGAAAGAAAGAAAGAAAGAAAGAAAGAAGTGATGGAGAAAGAATGAAAGTGTGATATCAAATATGAACCTAATACAGTGTTGATCTCCAAGTAATTATTGGTCTTCTTTTCATTTGACTAGTATTGTGAACACAAAGCGGCTGTTGACCTTATTGAAACGATTCTTTTGTCGATGACTCCATAAAAATACTTTAAGCTCGTTTGAAACGATTTCCGACCAATAGTAAAAGGCTACGTCACAAATTCTTTTTTCTTTCTTTCTCCGTTCTGTTATTTGTTGTATCGTTGGCATTCAGATTCGGTAGTAGAGGCGCTAAGAAAATACTTGGGAGAAAGGAAGTTGTCACATGTCACATGAGATTCGGTTTGAATTAAATTCATTTAAAGTCACGAAGACCAATCAGACCCAATATATTTCTTTAAGAAAAAACAAAAACCGGTCACATTAGGATTATAAATAAATAGGAAATAAATTTATAATCCTAATGTGACCGGTTTTTGTTTTTTCTTAAAGAAATTATTGCTCTGTAATGTCAGTTACACTGAGCTCTTAACCAGGAAAATTTAAATCTTCACTGTTGAATGTTTTTTTCTATCCTGATGGAATTACTCCCAACTACGGTTTAACTGGACCGAATAATACTTATATATATATATATATATATATATATATATAATTATGAACACTAGAAGTCCGTTATTTTAAGCTTCATATGATATGTACAATCATCAGACAGTAAAGAGAGAAAAATAGCCAATCCATGGAAATTATAGTGTAAAGCTACGTGTTAAGATGGCAGTATTGTAGAGAAGAGGAAAATCTCATTTTTGTTTCGGCGCGCTATTTAATTCAACACTGAATTTCACCCAATCAGGATGACTTATCCCATTCAGCCCGGACCTTCATTTCCGGCTAGCAAAACGGGTGAGCGGCCAAACACACTCTCTTCGGCTTGAGACGGCGACCAGCACGGACGTGTCTCTGGTCGCCCCTGCTTAGCGATGCCCTTTAGCTAAACAAGCCACCCAGTGCGGACATATCACTGTGGCTTTAACCCTAGCAGCAGCAACGAGGGAACCTTCTAATTTATGGATTCTTTGCGTCTAATATATTTTAGACCAAGGAATCCCAGTTGAATATGAATTAGATACGTTCAACATGCCTTCCACAAGCACCACAGAAATTTACTATGTCGATTCGAGCGCCACTCCGCTCTCGACAAGTTCCTATTTCACCTCTGGTCCACTATAATGGAGACAACGCACGCCTCTCCCCGAAACACCAGACACACGAAGCTACACGGTGGCCTTGAATACTTCCCTCACACATCCAACGACACGCTGCCATTTCGAACATCCCGCTAAGCTATCGCGTCTCCAAAACCAACAAGCCTAAAGACCACGAGTTTTGCAGCGCCAAGAACAAACCTCCTCAAAGCTGCAAATAAAAACTTTCGTTCTTGTGTGTTGTTATAAAGCAAAGTCTTGTAATTCATTTCTTGTGCCCATAAAATCTATAGTGTTAGGGAAAATAACTAATTCCCACAAAACACGCTATAGTATACGTGGCACTCACGTAGCAGTTGCCCATGGTGAAATGCTTACCGTCGTTGGAAATGGAGACGGTGACTCGAGTTCAAATCCTAGATGACACTGTTTGAATTTCGCATTGCGTTAATGCTTTTGGGAAAGGTATAAATCTATTCTCCCTCCATCTTGGGGTAAAATGCTATGGCAGACGGTGCTCTATCATTGGTATAACAACCAGTCAAGGAGAAGGATAACTCTCAATTCAAACCATTTAAACTCAACTTAAGAAATTGACTTTACATGACTTCCAGCTTGTGCGGACGGGTTGGTAAATACATACACATGACACTTACAGGTGTGAGAACGCACACACACACACTCACATACACACACGCATAAATATATATGTAGCAATTGGGTTGTACAAATAAAAGAGAAGAAATACGAAAAAAATTTATTGAAATACTAAAAAATTTATATTGAAATATATTTTAAAAAATCATGTCGAAATACAAAAAACGGTGATTTTTAAACCATTACGAGATGTCCGGACATTGTTAGAGTGTTCGCCAATGGTCCAGGAGACATGGGTTCAATCCCAGGACGAGTCATACCAAAGACTTTTAAAATGGTAATTGATGCCTCCTTGCTTAATATTCAGCATTATAAGGTACGGATCAAGGGTAAAGTGGAGAAATCCAGGGAAAGGAGTAGTGCCCTCCCCTACACCTTGGTATAGTTGCTATCGAAAGGGGAGCCTTCGGGTCGCCCTCGACTATGGTCGCCAACTTTACTTCTATAATTATGAAAGATTTCTCTAATTTTTCCGTCTGATGATTGTGCTCATCGCATAAAACTTAACCTAACGGACATATTTGATATTTTTCTGCCCTGCTATTTTATCGTCGAACCCTTTTCCAGCAAACTTTTCTCATTTGCGTTCATTTATTTATCTTATATATATATATATAGAGAGAGAGAGAGTATTTGCTTAAGTTCTACGTCATCTGCGTAGTCTTCGTCTATTGTAGTTTTTGTAGAATATCGATTGCTTCTTGACTTTTTCAATGTGAAACTATTTTCTTTTATTAGATTTATGGATGGATGTTCGAGTGTTACGGTACAGCCACCCTCATCAAACACGGGAGTGATTCCGCTTCTAATCCGCTAGTCGGATATATCTTCGGATAATACGATCGATTCGTTCTCTGCCTACGTTGTGTGTATGTTTTTCTTTCTGAGATCAATAGCTCATCGGAGTCACCGGTCGGCAAATAAACGAATGAGACCGCCCAATAAAGAAAATATAAAATAGAAGTTGGAGCAAAGAAACAGAGAACAAAACAAGGCTTGCAAAAATATATTTTGTACGGAAAATATCTCCTTAGAAAATGTTACATACATTTCCTTATCCCGAAAGCGGTAAGTTTCAGTTTGAAACCAGTTCACGAATTAACAGTTGGTCAATTTCTCGTATAAGTTTTTAGTCTTTCTATTCTCGTTGTCTTTAGTCTGACACAAGGCAATCTCAAATGGCTGCTATGTTTCCTTTCCTCTGTCCTTGCTATTACATCCCAAGTGCTTATTATCTTAAGCTTCTCAGTTGTGTCACAGCGTAGTATTATGGTCGGCTTTCTTCACTTTCTATGCTCATGGACGTCTCGTACAAGTTCTAAGATGCGGAATCTAGTGGTTGTCTTTTTCTACCAACCCTCTAATTCGGGCTTTTCACTGTCTCTCTGCAATTGTCGTATTTTTTAATTCACTTCGGTTTTTCTACACCTAGGCTAGTCTGGTAGAAGGTCAGGTCGCAGAGCAACGTGAGGAATTCAACTCGCGTTCTCTCCGCAGGAATCTCTCTCTCTCTCTCTCTCTCTCTCTCTCTCTCTCTCTCTCTCTCTCTCTTCTTATCGTATTCTTTTAATTAACTTCGCGTTTTCTATACCCAGTGCAGTCAGGTAAAAGGTCATGTCTCAGAGCGATGGGGAATTCAACTCGCGTCCTCTATACTCGGGGCAGTCTGGTACAGGGGTCAAATACTTAGAGCTTCAGGGAAACTGCTCTTAGACTCACGTGCAGCCACTTCCTCTGTCTCTCGCTGGTTTTTCTGTGTCTACTAAATATCACATCATCTCGATTTCGCTTCACTTATGTATCTCTGCGTCGCATTATTTCTGTCTCTCTCCACTTCTTTATAAGGTTGTCAATCGGTAAGACTACATCATTTCCAAACAATATGTAATAAGGCTTTTCTCTGTCTCTCCAGTTTGGGTAGCAAGATCAGAGTGCGTGAAATCTAGTGGCTACCTTCCGCTCAGTCCGGCTGGTCTACTTTTGCGTGGGACAAACCCTGTCAATTTGTGTATATCTTCATCTAAGTATAGTGTTGGCGAAACCAAAAGAAAAAATATCAATTTTCTCCTAATTTGGATTTCAATATTTTCGCTGACATTTACTAAATCGGGATTGTTAAAAAAATTCCATATTCAAATTTAAGAAATAGGCCATTCCAATTTTCGATCAGTCGTTTTGATAATTGACTGTTGGGTTCCTGATTTGGATTTGGCCTTTTCACTTCAAACCGCCCGAAACACAGTGATCTGTCAAAACAATTTGTATCGTTATACGTGGCAAAACGGGTTTATGCGTGTCTTTGTGTCAATCGGACCTCGTGATAACCGTACCGTGAGAAAAAGTGACGAACACACAAAAACCCCGTCTTGGTTCGTTAATACAAAAGTTTATTCTCAATTACACTTTTTAAGTAGTCTTCGGGAAGAGCAAAACATAGTATGAAAGACAAAGAAAAACAACACGCCATGAAGAGAGAGAGAGAGAGAGAGAGAGAGAGAGAGAGAGCAGACACAGACTTTGAATCATTTTCCACGTTTTTTCTTGTAGTTTTAACACGTGTTTCCTTGTGGGATCTGTCCTCAAAACCCCGCGGCCGGACTCCAACTGTCTTTAAATTATCGTATCCCGCAGTCAACTGACTCTTTATCTGTTCTCTATCCCTTCGCCCACAGCCCTAACGGCGTTTTCATTTGAGTTCATCCCGCCAATCAGAACTCGTGGTCGATACGTCTCTATTTTTCACCCAGGCGTCCCTTATTTCACAAATTAATCTGCCTTCTGACTGCTTTAGTTTAAACAATAACAATTCGTTTTGTCCAATTCATTCTTATCAAAAGGACATAATTTTTATCTACACTTCATTTCAAAAATCCCTTTCGCTATTACACATGTAATACTCTTTTCTTCCAAAACCCAAATTGGTTTCTTTTTTCTCTGGTTAATAATATTTCTCCGACTGATTTCCGACCTTATAGAGTTACACGAAGTACATAATCTATGCAGAACATCAACAAATACTGTGCTAATGTATCTAATTGCAAGACCCCAGCAACCATGACGAAGTCTAATCCCTACTGCAGAGCCTCGATTAAGCTGCAGGAGGTATTGGATTCTATGTGAATGCTAATAAAATAAAACACAAATGTTTTAAAGAAAAATGAGCCAACTTTATTCGAAATTCTGGCCTCTAAAATAAGTTGATGAGTTCATATATCTCGGTAGCAATATCTTATCTACCGAAAGTGATATCAACATATGCCTATCGAAGGTTTTGAATGCTATTCACGGCGTATCGATCATAAGGAAATCTGATATATCCAATAATTTAAAACTGGAGTTCCTACAAGCTGTGGCTGTGTCCATACTACTATATAGATGCACTACATAGGCACTAACAAAACCCATAAAAAAAAAAAAAAACTTGATGAGAACTACACAAAAATGCTACGCACTCTTTTGAGCAAATCTTGGAAGCAATGCAATCAAAACAGCCGCTGTATGGCCAACTGCTTCGCATCTCACAAACCATTTCAGTAAGACGAATGAGAATGTGAGATAGTGCTGGAGCAGCAAGAATGAAATCAAAAGTCATCATCATCATCATCATCATATCGCGCTGGTAGCACGGATATCCCTGACCCTCTCTCGCCACTCCTCCCTATCGTTCATCGCCCTAGGTAGGTCTTCAGGACAACATCCCGTATCCTCACATAGCTGCTGAATGTATGTTCGTGCTGGTCGTCCTGCTTTTGCACGGCCATGTGTGGGGGTCCATAAGAGTACATCACTTATGAGTTCGTCCCTGCTTCTCCAGCAGTGTCCTGCATGTCTGGCTCGTCTAACTTGAATAGTTTTCATGATAGGGGGAAGGTGGCCGTACAGTTGGTGTCTTGTGGGGTGTTGCCGCCAGGACTTGTTTAAGATTGCACGTAGCATTCTTGTGTAATTGCCGTCTAGCTTCTTCTCCAGCCGTTTTGTTAGCGTCCATGTAGTGCAGCCATATAGCAGTATCGATGTGACCGCTGCCTGGAAGAAACTGCGTTTCATTTTATCGGTTAGGTCTGATTTCCAGATAATCGACAGCCTATTGATAGCTGTCCATGCCTTCGCTAACCTCGTTTCGATGTCCTCTTCGGTTGATTCGACGCTGCTTCCTAGGTAAGTGAATTTGTCTGCTAGTTTAAGAGGGGTTCCTTCTAGAGTGGAGATGTCCCCCGTTTGGTTATAGCACATATATTCCGTTTTGTGTGCATTAACATAGAGGCCCATGTTTGCTGCTGCTCGTTCCAAACTATGCAGTAGTGTTTCGGCTTGGTCAGGTGTATTTGCCAGTAACGCTATGTCATCGGCATAAAATCAAAAGTAACGTTCCCTAAAAGACTCCTGCATATGGACGCGTTCTGTTAGCCGCCCAACAAAGACTTGCATCAGGTCAGTATGAACACAAGATGCAGCTAGGGGGATCTGCCGGAACGATGGATGATAGGGATGGATGATGAGAGTGAGGAAACTCCATGCGTGACTTGATGATGATAATGATTAGGGATAAAATGTACCTTCAAGACACCTCAGGTTAAGAGGTTGCGCATTTACCAAGACTAATTAATTTGGCAACGCTTCTGTGGCATATGGACCGGTGGTCCTATAGTAGAGTTTCGGTTCTGTGGTTGCCGGTTCTATCTCCAGTGGTGGAGATCACGTATGCACTGCTGATGAGACCTAATCCTATTTACCAACCCCTCCGCTCGGGCAGGATATGACTCAAGGTCAGTTTTTAAGCGGAGTTTAACAGACTTGAATTCAGAGTTTTCCTTCTCCTAGACTAGTTGCCTCACCAAAGCTGAAGAACACAGTCTGTCCTTCTATTTACCCATAGCTGGAGGGAGAAGAATTGGATTCATACCTACCAAGATAAGGACAAAAGGTCCGCAATAAATAAAAAAATTAATTCTTATATATATATATATATATATATATATATATATATAATAAATTTCTATTTTAGGTTAATCTCTAACTTTAACTCTGGTAGAGTGAAAAAAAAACCCAAATGATTCAACTTGTGAATAAACAACTACACAAAGTGATATTTGGGGAAAAAATCCATGAAAAAAGAATAAACTTAAAACATACATATTGTCTGAAAAAAATCAAAGAATATCGTAATGTCTTGCCAAAAAAAACAACCTCTAACAGAGAACTAAGAAAAAGAAAGTGTTCGATAAAAGGTAGGGTTAATATTAAGTAGAGCTTCATCCTGATGATCCGGAATTATATATATATATATATATATATATATAAGTAACTAATGGCTCAGACGAAATCTACCAAGGTTTCACCTTTCCAGATAATCAGGAGATAACACTTCACCCCTCTTATATCCCCTCCCACTTTTCGGTGTCTATTCTAGTTTTTTTTATCTAAAAGATCTGAAGAAGTCCTGTTAATTTTTCTTTGTGTTTTTGGAAATTTCAAAAATGCGTAACAGGATGGAAATAAATTTATAATCATATGTGACCGTTTTTTTTTGTTTTTCCTAAAGTATATATATATATAGTATACTTTGGCAGCAAGGCGTTATCTAAATATGTTCAGTTAAAGGTTTTTGTTGGTGTGAGTTTTATTTATATTTATTGGGAGTGTTTTTTTTAATAGATGGTGTTAGCTCATTCTATCTAATACAACTACTGAAGATGACCAGCGAAATGGTCGAAAGCGCTTGGGCTAGTATGGGGCACTTTCTTCACCATCTTGACCCAGACATAAGAAAAATAACAAGAAGAATCGAACGTCTTCACTTGAAGATTTTGAAAAAGAAACAATTGGTGGTCTTTAACCGAACATGTTTATTGGCCTAGTGGGTAGAATGTTCGCCAATGGTCCGAGAGACCTGGGTTCAATCCCAGGTCGGGTCATACCAAAGACTTTCAAAATGGTACTTGATACCTCTTTGCTTAACACTCAGCAGTATAAGGTACATATCAAGGGTAAAGTGGAGCAATCCAGGGAAAGGAGTAGCGCCCTTCCCAACGCCTTGGTGTTGTAGTAATAGAAAAGGGAGATTTTGGGTCACCCTCGACTACAGTCGCCAATTTTACTTATATATATATATATATATATATATATATATATATACATATATATATATACATATATATATATATATATATACATATATATAGATATATATATACATATATATATATATATATATACATATATATATATATATATATACATATATATATATATATACATATATATATATATATATACATATATATATATATATATATATATATATATATATATATACATATATATATATATATATATATATATATATATATATATAAACAGAATAATATAATTTTTTTTTTTTGTATTTTTGAAGAATTAAAAAAAAATCTCATCGTGTTTTTTAGATGAGAATTAATTGATATTTTTTTTACTGATATACCATTGAATTCACGAGCCAAACTTTTCTCATTTAGAAATAAACTTGCAAACAAAAATGTTTCGTTCGTGATGAATTCTGTCAATTAAGGCGCGTTGAGGAACTCTTCAGTCAATAAATTCAGCTTACTGAATCGTTGAAACTGAGAAACGCCACTCAATGATGTCACGTTTGAAACAAACGTCCAAGTCATGCTAAATCTCGTTGGGGAGAAAATCTGATCAACTTGCTTGTTCGTTTGAGACAAAAAGCAGAAAACAACGTCGTTTAATTTATCTTTCCGCTTGATTTGCGAGAAATTTCTCACAGACCACTCGATATCGCCTGGCTGGGCATGTCTATCTCGTTTAAATCTTTCTGTGCATGCCTGACTCTTGTTGCTTCAAGTTCCAAAGAAATCGAATCTTCTTAAAACTTTAATGATCAGGTGAAAAGTTGTACTCGATAAAATTAGTGTTTTTCTTCTTTGTATCCTTCAATTAGATTTTTCCCTAATTCTCATTGATCAGATGATAAGGTGATTGATTTTAACGGTTTGTCAATCGATCTATATCACAGTTGGCTAGAGCTGTAGAATACGCCAGCGGCACCTCTGTAGAGGGGTACGACACCCCCGCAACGAATATCATAATAAGATACTAAACTCCATCAGATGGTGAGGCTCCTGTCCTGGAGCTTTGGAGAATGTGGAGTACTCCTTCATTGCCATTACTCCCAGATTCACTCTGACCCGAGGTGGCAGTAATCGTTAGGGTCCTATCTATCGGCTAAATATGGGTCAAATGCTTAAACATTTAACCGTGTGCAAACAAATTAATATTGAATTGAATTATTAGTGTTAGATAGCAATGCTTAAAACAATTCAGCTGTGTGCAAACAAATAATTAATACTAAATTACTAAGTTCAGGTTAAATAGCAATACTAATAAACATGCAACAGTATGCAAACCAAAATCAGTATTGAATAGAATTATTAGTGTTAGATAACAATACTTTAAACCATACGACTGTGTGCAAACAAATGGTTAATACTCTATAGAACTATTCATTTTAAATAGCAATACGTGAAACCATTTAAATGTGTGCAAACAAATGATTGATATTAAATAGAATTATTCGTGTTAGATCACAATATATGAAATCATTTAACTTTGTATAAACAATTGATTAATAACTAATTGAATTATTAGTGTTAGATAGCAATACTTAAAAGCTTTTAACTATGTGCAAGCAAATGAGTTCTGGCTCGTTCAAAAATGTTACCTATAAACTATTTGTTTACAAATTATATATACTTAATAGTGTAATGGTTAACGTCGTAGGAAATGGACACGGCGACACGAGTTCAAGTCCTGGACGAGACTGATTGCATTTCACATAGCACTAATACCCTTGGGAAAGGTAGGAATCCAATTATTCTCCCTCCAGCAATGGGTAAATAGTAGGGCAGACTAGGTTATACAGCCTTGATGAGGCAACTAGTCTAGGAGAAGGAAAACTCTGAATTCAAACCTGTTAAACTCCGCTTAAAAACTGACCTTGTGTCATATCCTGCCCAAGCGGAGGGGTTGGTAAATATGTATATACTTAATATTTGTCTAAACAGGATTTGGCATTAAATAACCAACAAGGATTGATATGCCACAAACCCAACCTAACAATCAACCCGTGTAGGGTTATTTTATGCCGAGAAGTTAGGAAATTGCATTCATTGTAGATTTATGTTTACGTTTTTATATAGTTTCTTTTTGAGCTTTTTTCGTTTTCCAATCTGAATATCTTATCTAATGCAAATGTTTTTCACAGTTGTATTGTTTCAAGTATTCCTGTTTAATACTAATAATTATATGGTCTCAAGTAATTATTTCCACTAAGCAATAATGATTTGTTTGCACATGGTTACATGACATTAAGTATTCTTGTCCAATTCAAATAATTTTCAAAACAGATCAATATGATTTACGCACTGACCACTAATACATACAGGCTCTTTGAATCAGAGTGTACACAGAAGAAGCCATGACAGTACGAAGAGGTTCTCCAATGAACAGGTACTTCAGACTCCTCAGATCTTCAGAAGTAGAGCCTCACCATCCGATACAATTTAGTTTCACCCTCGGGACACCCTAATTCTTGGCTTGTTTAATGTTTTTAATAAAATCATGTGTTATATATTGACCTTCGACCGAGCCGTCAATCAAGAAATGCACCTGTGTAAATAAGCGGAAGAACAGCGGAAGCAGGTGGACGTAAGACAATTATATTACCAGGTGCCCGGGGCGGTTCGAGTCAGTTGGAGATAGGATCCAGCGTGAGAATCAGCTTGCAGACTGAGGGCCTGCGGCCTTCAGTGACCCACGGTTGAGCAACCCAAGCCAAAATGAGGAAGAAGTGCTGCTATGGTCGAAGAAGAACTTGGGGTCAATATAGCAGTCTGTCCTTGTCTCCAGCTCACCTCTCACACACAAGAAACATCCTTTCGAGAATAATGTGTGAGAGATATGTTTTTATAAAGAAGTGTGTTCGTTCGTTCATTGAAGTTCGTATATTATGTTTGATTATGTTTCAGCTTATATTTATTGTTGTATATGTATTATGAGTATACAACATATGTTTAAAATTGTCTTTTATTTGGCAAAAAGAAAAAGCAGAAAGAGAAATCTCCTTATCCCCACCATCAGTGGATTAAATAGAAGCACGACTGTTCTTCTGCAAGAATGACTTTGGCATTAAATAACCCATGAAGGTTGATATGCCATTTAACCAAGAAGCCAAACCAAACCTAAAAAAGCGAAAAACATTTCTTGAGTAACCCAATAATATTTTGCAATTATTTTTTTTTCTAATACATTTATGTATACAATTATTATTCTGAGGTTTCACATAAGCGTTAGCTGATGGTCTTTCACTGGAGTCTGTGAGACAGCAAGTCTCCAGGACTCTCCTCAGTATTCTGGTAGACCTTAACAATGTTCAGAATGTTTCGGTTCGTTCTCCAATTTCTAACTTTTCGAGTCTCCTTACCAAGGCTTTACGGATTGTTCCAAGCCGTCAAATCATAACTGGTATCACCGTCACGCTTATGTTCCATAGCTTTTTTAGATCTCTGGCAAGGTCCAAATACTTGTCTCTATTTTCGTTTTCTTTGATTTTCACTCTATGATCCGCCGGGACGGCAAAGTTCACTGTTCGTCAGGTTCTTTTTTTCTTGTTAATTATTACTAAGTTTGGCCTTCTAGCTGGGATCTGGTGATCTCGACTTCCCAGATAAGTTTTGTCACATTCTTCAGGACAGATTCTCGTTTGTTATTATTGTTATCATTTCAATTTAGCAACTGTTTATCTGCAAAGAAAAGCCGTCGTTTCATATTTACGATCCCGGACGCAAAAATAGAAAATGTGTTGCCATGATGTCAAGGAACACTCTTTGAAATAATCACGGGGGTATCAGATTTTTGACACTAACTTGCTAATTATTACACAATGATGAGGGCCCTTGCAATGCATTTTTTTTTAATTACTAAGTTTAGCTCTGCTTATTTATCCCAAGACCAGAAATAAGGAGCACCCAGTTTGCGAGATGAGCTTGACAATCATTCTAACATAACGGGGCCTCCTCGGAAAGCGTTTTATCAGAAAAAACTATTTGGGCAACCTGTGGAATTTGTGTTTTTCATAGAACATATGCAAATTCTTGCCGCAGTGTACTTTTCATATTCAAATTAGGCTTGAACGCTGACACTCGTGTTAAATAAAACTCTACATACGCAAATCTATGAGAGGTTCTTTCTTTCTTTCTTTCTTTCTTTCTTTCGTTTCCTTTTTTCTATTTCTTTTTCTTACTGATCTTTCTTTCTTTCTTTCTTTCTTCATTTTCCTTTTTTCTATTTCCTTTTCTTACTGATCTTTCTTTCTTTCTTTCTTTCTTTCTTTCTTTCTTCAGTTTCCTTTTTTCTATTTTCTTTTCTTACTCATCTTTCTTTCTTTCTTTTTGTCTTTTTCTGACACTTGAGCTTGGAAAGGGTTAATCGAGGAATTCAAAGTAAACGTAGCAAGTGGAATGGTTAGTTGGTTCTCTTCTGAAAACCTAATCAGCTTGATAACGAAAATATTTGGAAAACCAATTGTTAAAATGAGTTTTACAAACAACCAATCCCAGGAAGAAAAGAAATAATGCCACCTGGATTGTCTCTAAGATTATCAGAGAGTAACAGGATTGTTTATAATGGAAAATGTCCAGTATGAACAATATGATAAGGAAATATTTATTGATTATTGCTGCTGGATAAAGAAAATACTTGGAAACCGAAATAGCTAAAAATGACAAAAGTAGGTGAGGCCGTCTGGATTGTCTCTGAAGTTATCAGAGAGCGTCAGGATTGTTTGCATTCGAAAAATGAACAATCCAATAGGAAAATATTGGATGCTTGATATTTTGGGACCTTCTCATTACCAGTACTTTTTGAAAATCGGATTCACCCAGAAAGATAGTTTTATTCGCCGAGGAGAATGAGGCCTAGGTTACATAGAGAGAGAGAGAGAAAGAGAGAGAGAGAGTGTGTGTGTGTGTGTGTGTGTGTGTGGATGGATAAGGGAATTGTAAGATACTACCCGTACTAGGTATGGGTGAGTGATACAATTTCAAGTAGGTTGGAGTTGAGTGAGTTGATCCAACCCTCTAACCACTAAAAATGAGTCAGATAATTACCCAAATTTGGAAAAGCTGTATTTAAAGAAAACAGGAATAACGAGACTTGAATGAAAAATTAACGTAAAATGCAAAGTGATTACTGAAGTGTACACCAACCCTCACATAGGTTGAAGACCGAATTTAATATCAAAGATTTTAACATCTCATGAGTTCATTCACCACTGCTGTTAAAATCTACGTCGCTTTGAGAGATTTCCGAAATCGACACCTTGTGCCAGCCTCGGAATACTACAGACTCGAATTACCACAAGACGGTTCACAGTTATGTTGCAGATTCCAGAGTCAATCGACTAAGACAGTAATGGAAAGAGTTAAAACTGCTGTATACAACAAACGATAAAAAATAAAAAGAATCTTTTTCCTTTTCTAAAACGGCTTGACTTTGTTTCATGTTGGAGATTTATGTTGATGTAATCTTGGATACGACTAAATTTTTACTTTTCTCCCTCATCTTTCTTTCTTTCTTTCTTTCTTTAAATTCTTTCTTTCTTTCTTTCTTTCTTTCAATTCTTTCTTTCTTTCTTTAAATTCTTTCTTTCTTTCTTTCAAAAGTGAATTTTTTTCCTAATTTCTAATTTTATTTCGTTCATTCATTTACTTTCTTTAAATGGTATGCCTCTTTAAACTTATACTAGTCTTTAATTGGAATCATTTTGAGATGAGGTTTCTTAATCCGAGAATTAATTTTTATTTATTGCGGACTTTTTTTCCTCATCTTGGTAGTTTTTGTGTTGTTTCTTCTTTCACGACGTTTCGGCCAAATTTCACCACTGGCCTTTTTCAGGTGATTTACCACGGATAGGAATGCTGAGTCTTGTAACCGTATCCCCAGTAATTACTGCCTTCCATAGTTGTTGTCTATCGCACCACGTTTTTGACCAAGTAAACCTCTGGCCGGCTTGGGTAGGATTTGAAACCACTATATTCTGACAATGCTCACCTGGAACCGCAGAGACTCAACGCCTCTATCCGCTGCGCCACCTGAAGAAGGCCAGAGGTGAAATTTGGCCGAAACGTAGTGAAAGAAGAAACAACACAAAAACTACCAAGATGAGGAAAAAAGGTCCGCAATAAATAAAAATTAATTCTCTTTAAACTTATCCTTTTTTTTTTTAAATATGTTTTTCTCTTCTGTGTTTCTTTCTTTCTTTCTTTTTTTCTTTCTTTCGAAAGTGAATTTTTTCCTAATTTCTAATTTCATTTCGTTCATTAATTTTCTTTTTCAATTGTATGCCTCTTTAAACTTTTCCTTTTCTTCAAAATATGTTTTTTCATTCTTTCTTTCTTTCTTTCTTTCGAAAGTGAAATGTTTCCTAATTTCTTATCTTATTTCTTGCATTCATTTTCTTTCTTTCTAATGTATGCCTTTTTGAAGTGTTTCCATCTCTTTGAAATATTTCTTTTTTTTTTTCCATTTTTCTTTCATTTTTTCCATTTTTCTTTCTTTTTTCCATTTTTCTTTCTTTTTTTCCATTTTTCTTTCTTTTTTTTCCATTTTTCTTTCTTTTTTCCATTTTTCTTTCTTTTTTCCATTTTTCTTTCTTTTTTCCATTTTTCTTTCTTTTTTTCCATTTTTCTTTCTTTTTTCCATTTTTCTTTCTTTTTTCCATTTTTCTTTCTTTTTTTCCATTTTCCTTTCTTTTTTCCATTTTTCTTTCTTTTTTTCATTTTTCTTTCTTTTTTTCCATTTTTCTTTCTTTTTTTCCATTTTTCTTTCTTTTTTCCATTTTTCTTTCTTTTTTTCATTTTTCTTTCTTTTTCCATTTTTCTTTCTTTTTCCATTTTTCTTTCTTTCTTTCTTTCTTTCTTTTGATGTTCTATGTTTCTAAGGTTTTAAATGTTTCCTTTTTTATCTTTCTTTTTTCTTTCATCCAAATTCCAATCCAATTTTTTTTCTCCTTTTCTTTCTAAATTTTCATATCAACATCTTCTTTCTCTCTTCCCATTCTATTAAAAAAAAAGCAAATAGGGATATTTACAAAACTTCGTCTCGTGTTAAAAATACGATATTACTCTTGCCAACAAAATGGCGCTGTTTCGCCTGTCACTAATGGAGAATAAATATTTACTTTGTTTTTTACAGCTCATTGGAAAGTTTCAAGCTTTATTTGCTGCTTAAATCTTTGACAGCGTAAAAGTCGAACAGATAGAAAACACGAAAGAATAAATGGAATTCAATTAGAATCTAGTTATTAAACGGTACGTTAAGTTTTTGACCAAAAAGAAAGAAATTAAAAAAAAAAAGGTAAAAAGATGAACAAACTATTCTTCTTCGTTTTAAGTCCAACACAATGTTCGTCAATTCGTCATTGTGTGTTGCTTAATGAACAAGAGTGTAACTTCTACTTCCTCAACGAAACGATTGGTTAAAAGTCACCAGCATTAAATCCTCCCTATAGTACAGAGCTCGCTGACTCTCTCTCTCTCTCTCTCTCTCTCTCTCTCTCTCTCTCTCTCCATGCATCCCGATCATCCATCGCTCTGAGTAGCTCCTCTTAACCGCATCCAGTATCCACACAAACATATTTAAATCCTTGTAGATCAGCCAATACTGGCTGATAGGAGTCCATAAGAGAACGTCGCTCTTCAGTTCGTCGTCACTTTCCCCAGCAGTGCTCAGCAGGTCTTGTTTTTCTTACTTGAATGGTTTGTATGATGGGAGGTAAGTGGCCGAACAACTGCTATTTTGTATGGTGCTGCTACCTGGATTTCTTCAAAACAGCATGAAGCATTTTGAGTAGTCCCCATCTAGCTTTCTCTCAATGGGCTTTGTTAATGCTCAAGTCGTGCATCTATAGAGTAATACTGACACAGCCATAGCTTGAAAGAAATATTGTTTTATTCCCTCAGTGAGATCAGATTTCCGTATGATCGATAATTTTTCAATCACAGTTTTGACTTTCTTTGCTTAAAATAGATGAGATATTGCTACCGAGGTGTGTAAATTGTTTTACTAATTTTTGAGGCTCACCATTTAAAGCGCTGATGGCTCCTTCTTGCTTAAAGCTTATGAACTCTTATATTTGCGTTCACGTAGAGACCAGTGCTCCCTACTGCTTGCTCCAGATTATAAAGCAGGTATTCGGCTTGGACAGATGTATTTGTGAGAAGCGATTGATGATCTGCGTAATCAGGGTCTCGGGTTGATTGCTTTGATAGTAAGTTATTTCCTATCTAGATTCATAGATCAACCATATGACGGGGGAAAAGGAGGAACATATATGAGAAAGAGGCTTGAGGCAGTCAGAGAGACAGAGACAGGTTTTAAGAGAGAAGCAAATGCTAAGGTGAACGGAGAGTGTCCCGCATGTGTAGGTCGTAATAGCAGTGGATGCCCAGGTTAGAAAAAGAAATGTATCATTAGGAAATCTGTGACGGGTTCGGGTTAACTGGAAGAGACTAAGGTGGAAAAGCCGTTAGAGGGGACGTGGGATAGAAATCAAGAAAAAGTAATTTAGTTGGACATTAGCCACGAAGATGTATAGACAGACCTAAAATTACGGCACCCATTTTAGGGTGAGCTCCATGAAGGGGTCCCACATCCGCCATGAATATGTGAAGGCGGAACACTGAACAAGCACATGTGTGAACTACCTCAGAAAACGAGAAAGATAATATCGTGGTCTGTGTCTGCTCTCTCTCTCTCTCTCTCTCTCTCTCTCTCTCTCTCTCTTCTTATAACGGATTGTTTCTCTCTATCTAAAACAGTTGACTTATTTTCATTCTCTGTTTCTCTATTTTTGGCAACCACTAAGAAAAGATGGTAGCAAATAAACTTCGTTTCAAACGTACCAGTAGATGTGTTTTGTGGGTCCGTCATTTTTTTTCTATCGATGATGTTACAACGCGGTTCATCTATGTGGTGCCGTACCACTACAGGAGTCTGCTGAGAATTGTGCCAGTGCAAGCGTCTATTTGGTGTGGTAGTGTTACAAACGTCTATCTGAGAACCATGGCATAACGGTATCTCATGACTATGTTGAAGTAGCTGGCGTTACCATCAAATGAGAAAATTCACTTCTTTAAAAATTTAATTGCTTTGCTTTGTTTTGTTTTGTTGTTTTTTGTTGTTTTTTTGCTTTTTTTGGGGGGGGGTCAGAGTCAAAGAAACTTGTGAAATGCTACACCGGAAGTATATTTTGTGCTGGATTTTTAAGGTTATCTTTGATAGGTTATCTCTAATCTATTTCTTTATTATATATGACGATAACTTTCATATAAATGTAGCATCGGACCAAAATACGTTGTGTCTGAAAGAAAGGAGTTCACAGAAAAGAAAAACTCAAAACTTGAATTTTAAGGAAGAAAATAGTAGTCGCTTTTATTCTTGGGGACTACAGCGGACGGTAGTTTAAAAAAAGTTTGTTTTATAGCGTTCTTCCTCCCTCCTCTTCTTGGCGATGACAGTGGCGTCGTTATCTTTGGCTTGTTGACACTTTCATATCAATCGAATTGCTGACAGGCTGGGGATGGCATGTGTCGGGGCGTCATAGACCTCTGTTGAACCTGTTTAGAAACCTACCTTGAACTGCCAAAATCTCGTTACTTGATTTCTTATATAGCGATTTGATGGATCAATTCGAAGGTTACGGAAGGCTCGATGATCACCAGTGAAAACAACAGTGTAGCACGTGAAAGCTTACGCGTGATTATATTAAAATCACGCTTGAACTCTACAGGTCATTCTGCCTGCACGAGCGAGGTTCGTGACATTTTTGGTCGTCAGACCCATGTACCCAGTGATTGATGACAACTGATGTGCTCGCGCGTTCTCCAACTTTGAGACCGCTGCAATTCAATGACAGTGCTCGTCCGTAATATTACATAAATACTTCATTAACTTCAGCATTAATCTTTTATCCACCTGCCCAGTCGGCTGGGACTGTAGAATACACCGACTACATCTCTGCAGAGGAGTAAGATCCCCACTATTAAATGTCCTGGATATGATACTAAACAGTCTGATGATGAGGCTCCAGAATGCTTGATTTTGGGGGAATGCGGAGTACCCCTTCATTGCCATCGTTCCCAAGTTCGCTCTGGCCCAGAATGATAGCACCTGTTAGGGTTTTATCTATAGGTTAAATCGAACTATTTGACATTGAAACTGTGTGCAAACAAATAACTTATGCTAAATTGAATAGTTTGAAATAGAACAGTTGGTCATTTAACTGTGTGCAAACAAATAACTTATGCTAAATTGAATTGTTTGAAATAGAACTGTTTTATCCTTTAACTGTGTGTAAACAAATGACTGGTGTTTAATTGAATTGTTAGTGATACATGACAATACTTGAAACTATTTAACTTTGTTGACTTATGTTTACTGATATATATCTAATATACATGAATAAATTGGATTTGACATTAAGTAACCTACAATGTTTGATATGCCGTAAAACCAAAGCAAACCAATATCCACATTATTTTGTTTGGTAATCAACCAGAAGTTACCAGTGATCTCCAGTTTCATAGCTTGACGTTAACCCTCTTGAATGAAACATTTTTTTGATATTTGATTGCTGCAAGAAATTTAATATTTAAAATGTTGACAGTTTAGGAAA
Organism: Sepioteuthis lessoniana; assembly: GCA_963585895.1. Lineage (NCBI taxonomy): Eukaryota > Metazoa > Mollusca > Cephalopoda > Myopsida > Loliginidae > Sepioteuthis > Sepioteuthis lessoniana. The sequence goes on from OY757939.1 coordinate 52,450,141, forward strand.
TGAGGAAAAGCGTACATGTTTTTAGTTGATTCTACTCTTTGATCGAGACGATAACTTTTTGTACAGGCATTTAACATTCTCGTAAACTCTTAAAAATTCAGTATGTTATTGCTATACATCTTATGAGATGACTTACCAATGATTTTATGCTTTCAATTTCAAATGAACAGCTACAGCAGCAATTGGAATACACCCTAGTAAAGCCTGATTGTCACAGCTAGTGATTTTCAAAAATGCAATGAGGACACTTTAGAAGAACTATATGCAATAAAATTCTGTTGTAAACTTGGAAAAAATGCCACAGAAACGTATAGAATGCTTCAGACTGCTTTTCGACCATCTTGCATGAATCGAGCATCAGTTTTTGAGTGGTATAAGAGATTCAATCAAGGTAGGGAGTCTGTGAGGGATAATGAGAGGTGTGGGAGGAGTAAAGAAGTCAATACACCAGAGTTGATAGGCCAAAGGGTTTGGGTTACTATAATGAGTTTTTAAGGGAGTTCAGGATGAGATTTTGTCGGAAGATGCCAGCACTCTTCAAATTAGGTCGGTGGCATTTCCACCTGGACAAGGCATCAGTCCACTACTCCATCCTTGTCACAGACTATTTGACCATGATGGGCATCAAGACATTTCCTCACCCTCCCTATAGTCCAGACCTTGCTCCCTGTGACTTTTGCTTATTCCCTAAGCTCAGAGGCTGTCGCCGTTATGTGACAATAGAGGAGATGAAAGAGGCTGTGACGAAGGTTATTGACATGCTCATACAAGAGGACTTCGATGGTGCCTTCCAGAAGTTGTCGGAACGATACAACAAGTGCATTGCAGCCGGGGGAGATTACTTCGAAGGAGACTAGAGTTTCATGTGTGTACTATCAATAAAAGTGCCCATACGAAAAAAGTCTAGAAACTTATTTAATGATGCTCGTACGTACTGACCTGCAACATCGTAATAAATGATTTTGAACACCAGTAGCGTCGTTACGTTCACTTTCGGACAAATACCCTTTGTGAAAGATTTAAACATTCTTATTTCCCTAAGTAGGGGGTTAAATAGTATTACTACTGTCGAAAATTTGTCCCCACGAAGAAGCTTAACATTGAGGGAGGAAATAGTGAAATTCAAACAGCTGTCTGGCGATCGGTCAATACAAGAGACAGGCAATTATATATTGCAAATGGTCGCACCTATCTGTAACGAATAAACCCATGCCGTACGACGAATTAATTTGATACAAATGAGAACTTGCGTTTATGATTTAGCACAAGAAGGCAAGAAGGCAAGAAACAGGGAATCTAAATTCGTTTTGCTGAGCTGGTAAAAATGTTTAGATCTGCTCTGATTTGATGAGACGAGAGTTGAACGCGTTATTGAAACTACGTTTTCCTGATTTTTATCACTTAGAATATTCGGACTCTTGTCTTCATCTTTATTGTTATGATCACAACGTTTCGGCCGATGCGTCCTTCGGCCTTTTTCAGATGTTTTATGTCGAACTCAGGAGCCCACACAGAGTATTGCTTTAAGTTCCTTTATCTAATTCACGTTGGAAAAGTTTGTTCTAATTCCGTTTACTGTGACAGGGTAAAAGTGTTAAGTTATAGTAAGAATTCCTTGTTCTTTCCGTTTGGTCGGGATTGAACCTGCAATCTCCAGATGATTTCACTTAGAAGCACTTTTCTAATACAAATATGGTCACCTTTTTTATTTATGTTCCAAACATGAAAATATAATTCTACCGGACTCTGTATTTATCGAAAAGGCAGATGATAACTTACTGAGATAGATAGATAGATAGATAGATAGATATGAAAAGACTGAGATAGATAGATAGATAGATAGATAGATAAAGGAATTGAGATAGATAGATCGATAGATAGATAGATAGATAGATATGAATAGACTGAGATAGATAGATAGATAGATAGATAGATAGATAAATAGGATCTATGTTGTCCATTTTATGGGGTAGATATTCATAAACTGAGATAGATAGATAGATAGATAGATAGTAAACAACTGAAATATAATAAATAGAAGGTTTTGCTTTCTTTGTTTAATGGCATGTCAACATTCGTGGGTAATTTAATTTCACAGTAACCCCTGTAGAAGAACAGCAGTGATACTATTTAACGCAAAACGAGAAGGATAAAGAGGTTCATACCTTTTCCATGAATATTACTCCAAAAGTTCAACCAGAGTTCGAACTCACACACTTCGAGGCGGCAATCAAACTCTTTAATCATTACGCCGCGAACATAGATAGATAGATAGATAGGAATAGACCAAGATAGATAGGAAGAGACCAAGATATATATATATATATATATATATATATAGCAAAAGACTGAGATAGATAGATAGATAGATAGATAGATAGGAAGAGACCAGGATAGATAGATAGATAGCAATATACTGAGATAGATAGATAGATAGATAGATAGATCCTCATTAAATTTCGATCAAATCATTCAAATTTACTTTAGATTTTATTGAAAACATAGTAAACAAAATTCATTGAATAAATTGCGGTATTATTAGTAGACAATAAATTTCAATGTGGCCCTTTAAATATGATCCAAGTTTACCCGACTCCACCTCAGTTCTAGAGCGATAAAAAGAGCCTAACTGTTAAGCCGGTAACCTTCTACCAAATGTCCTTGAACAATCTTGTCTCTGGTAGTTTCATTTACTTTTGGCATAATGGCAACGTTGTTCCAATCGTCTTATACAAAAGATCCTGAATCAAATATCTGAAGTAGATTTAATTTCGTTAGTAAAATGTGTTATTGTTTGATTCTTTTTTTGTTTTGTTTTGTTTTGTTCTTCTTATACCAAAACAACAAGGCCAATTCAAACAAGTAGAATACACTCCGCTTCTTTTGTTTTCTTAAAACGCCCACATCTAACAAACTCAAAGGCCGCTATTCACGACACAAAGAATTAGTGGAAAGTAAACTAAAGTCTGTTCTGTTTTTAGTTCCTTACCGAATTTGCAATCTCTTCTTTCTTGTAGGGCCTATTCTGTTATGATCCTCTGATCGGATAAACATAATTATATTTACATTAGTACAACGGTACCAATAATACGAGTATATCACACGGGGAAATAATTGGCCAAATGAGTAGAATATTCGCAAAATGGTCCGGGAGATCGGGGTTGAATCCCAGGTTGGGTCATGCCAAAGACTCAAAAAATGGTACTTGATGCCGCCTTGCATTATAAGGTACGTATCAAGGGTAAAATAGAGCAATCCAGGTAATGGAGTAGCGTCCCCCCAACACCTCGATGTAGTAGCTATTGAAAAGGGAGCCTTCGAGTCACCCTCGACTATGGTCGCCAACTTTACTTACTTTGATTTCTTGGTTTAATGGCATATCAACCTCCATGGGTTATTCAGCCCAGTCGGCTGGGGATATAGAAAACACCAACTGCATATCTGCAGAGGACTAAGACCCCCACGCCCCACCCAAAGAGTGTCCTGGATATGACACTAAACAATCTGATGGTGAGGCTTCAGTAATGTTGAAGCTTTGGGGAATATGGAGTACCCCTTCATTGCCATCGATCTAAAGTCCACTCTGTCCTGGAGGGGTAGCACCTGAAAGAGTCGTATATATGGATCAAATAGAACATTTAAACTGAGTGAAAACAAATGACTTATGCTAAATTGAATTGTTTGAAATAGAACTATTTGGTCATTTTACTGTGTATACACAAATAAGTGATGTTTATTGAATTGTTAGTGATACATAGTAATACGTGAAACCATTTAACTGCGTGGAAAAGAACGAGCTTAGGATCGTTTAAAAACGATATCAACAAAATGTGTTTACAAATCATATATATCAATATATATATATATATATATATATGTATGTATTGTTACGTGGGGTAGAAAATAGGAGAAATATATTTTTATGTGCATTACAAATGTGTTTTATTTGTCCTTATTATTCCGAGACGAAAAATAAAGTTGGGAAGGAGAGTCACCAAGCATACCCTTTCTCATCACGTATGATTTGCTCGGTAGTTCACGGGGCTAAAAGAGGAAGAGAAAAGAAAAAAGACGACGGCAAGAAATGGAATTGCAAGTCAACCCCTTTCCACTATTTACCCATCTCAGCTAGCCTTGAACTCTTGGAGTGAACTTTGGGTGACCTTACCAGCCACGTGTCCAGCTCTAAGAGTCAGTAGAGATACCCTTTTTCGGCAATGGCAAAGTGACAATAGTAGTAGCGATCCTGACTTCGAGGCGTCAACATCCATTCAAGAGCTCTGTTCCAGTACACCCGAAATGTGACCAAGAAATAGACAGCAACAACTGAACGACTCCTCGTGGCACTTAAATTCAAGCCTCTTCAAGAAAAAAAAAGAATGAAAGAAAAAAAAAAAGAACGAAAGAAAATAAGATTGTTAACAAGTCTTAAACCCTCTGTGAGTTTCATATTTCCTTTGCCTCTATGTGTCTACCTTGCAAATCTGTTTGAGTTGTGATTCGTCTCGGATTTTATATATAAATAGTAACGTTAGTTTTCCATCCCCTTTTGTTCTTAAAGCCTTTTTTTTTATTCTTATTTTTCCCTAATTACGTTATAATAAATTTTGTTGTTAAATCTTCAAATTGTGTTATGTTGGTTTTGTGAGTGTTTGTCGCTTATTCCGTTGTGATTTACCGAGAGTCTTCGATTGGAGAAATTCCCTTCCCATAGTTCGCCTTTATTTTTTTTTTTTTTCGAACCTTGGACATTCTCGCAATTTTATATTTTTTTATAATTCTCGTGACGTGCCAGCTATCGCACTCCCAGTGAAAGCCGGTTTGTAACAGAATATATATATATATATATATATATATATATATATATATATATATATATATAAAGGGGATTTGGCATTAAATAACCTACAATGGTTGATATGTCATAAAACCCAACCAAACAAAATCATATATATTTAATATATATGTATAAAGAGGATTTGTCATTAAATAACCTACAATGGTTGATATGTCATAAAACCCAACCAAACTAAATCATATATATTTAATGTATATGTATAAAGAGGATTTGGCATTAAATAACCTACAATGGTTGATATGCCATAAAACCCAACCAAACTAAATCATATATATTTAATGTATATGTATAAAGAGGATTTGGCATTAAATAACCTACAATGTTGATATGTCATAAAACCCAACCAAACTAAATCATATATATTTAATGTATATGTATAAAGAGGATTTGTCATTAAATAACCTACAATGGTTGATATGCCATAAAACCCAACCAAACTAAATCATATATATTTAATGTATATGTATAAAGAGGATTTGGCATTAAATAACCTACAATGGTTGATATGCCATAAAACCCAACCAAACTAAATCATATATATTTAATGTATATGTATAAAGAGGATTTGGCATTAAATAACCTACAATGGTAGATATGCCAAAAGACCAAACCAAACCAAACCAATTCAAGGGTTATTTAATGCCAAAACTACCCTTGTAGAAGGACAGTAGTGGTACTATTTAACCCATAATAAGTAAGATGAGGGGATCTATACCTAGTAATTATTACATAGCTGTATTTGTCCGAAATTGAACGTGACAGTGTAACTGGAATTCGAACACGCTTACTACGAGATCAAAGTTCAGCCAGTTAACCACTACCCCACGGTGACTCCCTTTTTATTCGGGTGAGTCAAACGTTTTGCAATATTTTGGTAATATGAGGCACCACTCAGCAGTTTTGGATGCTTTTGCCGAGATCATGAAGATGATGAAACACACCGTGTGCTGTGCTGGATTTACCTCTCTGGCTTGGAGCACGGCCTCAAAATGCACAACTTTCGGCCTATCTGACCTCACATTTACTATTGTTGTTCTGGCAAACCAAAGTGAAATTTCTTTAACTATTTAGTTACTGTATTGTGATCAACTACAACTAAATCAGGTGCCCGTAGTGTAATGGTTATCGTCGTAGGAAATGGACACGGCGACACGAGTTCAAATCAAGGACGAGACTGATTGCATTTCACATAGCACTAATACCCTTGGGAAGGGTATGAAACTAATTATTCTCCCTCCAGCTATGGATAAATAGTAGGGCTGACTGGGTTCTTCAGCCTTGGTGAGGCAACTAGTCTAGGAGAAGGAAAACTCTGAATTCAAACCTGTTAAACTCCGCTTAAAAATTGCCCGAGCAGAGAGGTTAGTAAATATGACTACAACTTCATCTTTCACACAACAAATGTTTCTGCAGCATTTTTGCCAAGTTTAAACTCATAAAGTGTCAGTTTGCAAATTCGACCACGTTGCACGTTCATCTGTGCGGCTTTTAAATCACGCATGGTGTAAAGCATCGCACAGCGTGACCCAGAGGGATAAGACCACAACAATGAGTGTCCTGGATATGACACTAAACAATCTGATAGTGAGACTCCAGTAATACTGGAGCTTTGGGAAATGTGGAATACCCCTTTCATTGCCATTGCTCTCATGTCCCCTCGGCCCGGGGTGGTAGCACCAAATAGAGTCCGATCTATGTTTGACTTTTAAATAGTGTGCAAATAAATGACTAATGTTAAATTGAACTGCTTGAAATAGAACTGTTTGATCATTTAACTGTGTGTAAAGAAATGACTGATGTTTAAATGAATTGCTAGAGATACATAGCAACACTTGGAACCATTTAACTCTTTTGATTCATGCTAAATTGAATTGTTAGAAATAGAACTGTTGGATCATTTAACTGTGTTTAAACAAATTACTATTGTTTAAATGAATTGTTAGTGATACATTGCAATACTTGAAGCCATTTAACTTTGATAACTTATGATTAAGAGAACTGTTACAAATAGGACTTTTTAATGCTTTAACTGAAACAGAATTTGGCATTAAATAACCAGCAATTGTTGATATGTCATAAAAGCAAACCAAACCAATGCACAACGTGTCAGCGCACCAATTATCACGATGCCACCAGCCACAGTGGTTTGAATTGTTTCGGTCACGTGATAAACGTGTCAGAAACTAGCTGTAGCAAGATGTTGCAAAATGTTTGACTCAACTAAGTATATATCCAGTGAAAGGGAAATTCGTACAGTCAGCGTTGCCTGGACTGCTAACTGTAAAAAAATATTGCTCCGCTCCCTCGACTTTACCCTTGAGCCATACCTTAACATGCTGAGTGTTAAGCAAGGCGGCATCAAGTACCATTTTTTGAGTCTTTGGTATGACTCGACAACGAAGATTTTTCTTAGTTAATTTTCTACTAAACCAACGATACCAGACAGCCCTGCAGGCGAGGCTTTTTTTTAACTGTACTTCCTATAGAGGGGTAACACTCCCACAAAAGAGGGTGTCCAGGATATGAAACTAAAATGCATCTAATGGAGATACTTCATTTCTTAAAACCCGAGGAGTGTAGTTTACCCTTTCATTACTCACGGGTCACGTTCATTCAGACCCCGAGTAGTAGTAGGTTAATTTCTCACTGCCTCCCACCAGACGGGATTTAACATAGAGTCTTTTTTTTTATAGTGGGGATTTTAGAGAGGGGGTAGTCGGGCACGCGTCGAGGCTCACTTGGTGCAATACGAGCCCGAAGACCCTGATCAACTAGATCTCAATAAATGCAACGTGAGTGCAGTACCTCTGCCTGTTCATAGCCTGAACTAGACCTGAAGGTCAAGTGCTTTGCTCTACTGTCAATGATCGTTCGCCCACCTGAAAGTGGCCAAGCCATAGCCTAGGCCATTCGGTTTCGAATCTATCATTGATCTTGAGCTCCATCCGGCACGAATGCCAGAAGGCCCGGCAAAAGCCAGTGCACAAAGCTTCCTTTGCACAAAGCTACCCTCGAGTGGAAGTGCCTGTTGAAGTCCAGTTTACAAGTCAAATATATCTGTTTGATAATTATTCCTATTCTATTGGATCGTATGCAAAACAAGAGAAAAATCTCGTTGAAAATAACCCTAGGCGGGTTAACATAATATCAAAATCAATCAATCAATCGTTTTAGGTATTCAAAATTCTAAGATTATTCGATAGAACTGAATAAAACAAAGAATCACTTTGTTATATTTTGACCTTTTGACCCGGCCAAAAATGCCATTCCAAGATGATGCACCGGAAGGAGATGACACATTCTAATGGCAGTTATGAGAGGAAATCGCGTGGGTGGAAATTGGCTGATGAAATGGGACGAGCTAAAAAATTCCCATGGTACATTCATAGACTGATGCACCGGAAGAGAGTGACCTCTGAACTGCATGACAGTTATTTCTGCTTGATGACGATTAAACATTCGATTTCAAAGATCGAGTGGGCGTTGAACCATTATATAACTCAGTTGAGTTCGAGTTGCCAGTAGAGTTCCAGACAGTTGGAGAGGATGTGGTAGGGAAAGCCAAACCCGACCGAGGGGGCCATCGGGAACCCCGATGGAGTTTGGGGTCTAGAGAAGATGCTGATTAGATGCAGTAAAGAAAGCCAGCATCCAGCAGAGTGGGCCCTAGGCCTCCGGTTGAGCAGCCCTAGAGAACAAGAAAGACACAACGTGACGGTCATAACAGTGGGGTCAAAATATTACAGTTTATGTTCGGTCTGCAGATCCCTCTAACACGCAAACCCTGAGCAACCCTTTTGTACCCTTACAAATAAAGTGAGAGGTAAATATATTGTTATAAAGAAGTCCTCCTGCGTGCGTCTTTGTCATTGCGTGCGTCTGTTATTCATTGCGTGCGTCTGTTATTCATTGTGTCGTTATGATGCTGCATGAACATGTAGATGAATATATAACATCTTAAGAAGGTGCCCGTGGTGTAATGGTTATCGTCGCAGGGATTGGACACGGCGACACGAGTTCAAATCCTGGACTGATTTCATTTCACATAGCACTAATACCCTTGGTAAAGGTATGAATCCAAATATTCTCCCTCCAGCTATGGGTAAATAGTAGGGCAGACTAGGTTCTTCAGCCTTGGTGAGGCAACTAGTCTAGGAGAAGGAAAACTCTGAATTCAAACCTGTTATACTCCGCTTTAAAAAAATTGACCTTGTGTCATATCCTGTCCGAGCGGCGGGGTTGGGTAAATATGATAACATCTTAAGAAACAACTACTTAAGAATGTAAATATGAACATACGATAAATAAGATTTTCTAATCTCTCGGCAGAAAATAACCTTGGACGAGTTGATATGCTATTCATAACTATAAATCCATCAATCAGAAAATAAAAAGCAAAGTTGATCACCATAGTCGTGGATGAACCCAAAGCTCCTTTTCAATAGCTACGACACCTAGGTGTAGGGAAAGATGTTACTCCTTCACTCGGGATTACTTCTCTAAACCTTGATATGTACCTTATAATTCTAAGTGTTGAACAATGAGTATATTTTTTGAGTTTTCGCTATGATTCGACCTGAGACTGAACCCGTCTCTCGGGCCATTGGCGAACACTCTACCCACAGGACCAATGTGCTGATACAGACAATATAATATTTGGAATATTAAAAACAAGAGTAATATTTTCCATTCTGTGAAGGAAAAAAATATTCGCATTAAACATACTTATCATAGGTCGTACAGACCCAGTTTGCAGGTCACATGTGGCCCGAGGGTTGCTGGTTATTCACCAGTGAATCAAAGGAAAGACCTTGAATATACTAATATATTAAGCCTTTCATTATAAGTGTAGGAATATTACGGTTTATATTTATCTATAACTCATTCCTGATGTACTATAGCCACAATTAACGTCAAATAATGTTCATAACGATAAAACATATAAAAAACATAGGAATCTCGAAATTCGAAAACACGTAACGACTTGTTTTTTCAGGTACAAAACCTTTTTACTACTTTTGAGTTGAAGGTTTCGACACAAGGAGGAGAGACACAATCTTCGAGGCTGTCTTATTCATTTGGCCCCCATCATGAGCGGCCCCTATAGGGCGCAAGTTCGCCTTGTGTCTGCTCCAAAAGTCGATCTTCCTCGTTTGGCGTCTAATACTCAACTCCCTAACTTTCTTCAAATCTACCACAAACTTCCGTGCGCTTCCGGTGCGTGACGTCACCCGCACCCTGTCACCCCGTTCCGTCATCCCGGGCTATTATGACATCTCTGAGTGGCACGTACGCCCCGCGCGTGCGTTACCACCTATATCAAGGTTTTTCACCGAACTAACCCATGTGCTGAGCCGAAAGGTTCTCAGCCTAACTAAACTCAAAGGCATGAACCGAAATCCCTTGGCCATTACGTTACACTGATGCGATGAAATATTAAATTCCGAACAAAAACAAAAGGTGTTTCTTGAGGTGTGTGCAATGATAAAAAATAAATATTTGACCTATTTGGCAAATAATGGGCTTTTGGTTATGTTCGGTCGTAATCGGCTTAAAACAGCATTGGGGTTGTGCCAAATGATTCATGGACTTCGATTCCCTCATTCGAACGAAATACGAAACTTTTCCTACAACACGAGTTTTATCTTCACCCCTTCCCTTATCGCTATGGCAACAACATACAGCGCCTCCTATCGTCCATTCAGAAAATTCGACTTGCAGGCTTAGGCAGATTATCGGCTAATTAGACTTTATATGAGTTCCCTGGGTCCGAAATATCGGGTTGACTAAGTATACTAAAATAGCACTCGGCTTAAAATATTGTTGTATAGCCGTGATACAACTATACGTATATATATATATATATATATATATATATATGCGGAAACATAATCAACAATATTGACGAACGAACACACTTCTTTATAAAATATACCTCTCACACTTTATTCTCGAAAGGGTTGCGAAAGGATTGTGTGTGAGAAGCTAGTTGGAGACAGTACAGACTGCAACATATTGACCCCAAGTTCCTCTGACTATAGCAGCACTTCTCCTCATTTTGCTGGGCTGCTTAACCGGTGTTCTGAGGGCCCAAGCCCTCTGTCTGGAGCTGGTTCTCACTGCCTCGAACTGCAACTCGAACTCCAACTAACTGACTCCAACCAACTCAAACCGTCTGTGGCACCTGGTTATATAACTGTTTGACATCCACCTGCTTCCTGTGGGCATCTACACCGAATTCAACCACGTCCAAAGGGTAAAGGTGATACCCCGATATCTTTGACCGAATGCACCTGTTATTTACACAGGTGCATCTCTTAATTGACAGCTCGGTCGAGGGCCAATATGTTACAATATATGGTTTGAGGTAAAATGTCACACAGCACGAAATGTTTTTAAGATAGTAAAAAAAAAGTAAAGTTGGCGACCTTAGCCGAGAATGACCCGAAGACTCCCTTTTTGATAGCTACTACACCAAGGTTTAGAGGAGGGCGCTACTCCTTTCGCTGGATTGCTCTACTATACCCTTGATCCTTACCATATAATGCTGAGTATTAAGCAAGGTAGCATCAAGTACCATTTTTTTTAGTTTTTGGTATGACTCGAACTAGGATTGAACCCAGGTCTCCCGGGTCATTGGCGAAAACTCTAACCATTATAGAACCAACCTAAAATATCGAGATTACAGTGTATGGTAAAATAGTACCCTTGCCGAAATATTGGACTTACGGAGTCTAGTAAAACATTACCCAAGCCGAAATATTGGGCTTACGGAGTCTAGTAAAACATTACCCAAGCCGAAATATTGGGCATCCGGAGTCTAGTAAAACATTACCCAAGCCGAAATATTGGGCATCCGGAGTCTAGTAAAACATTACCCAAGCCGAAATATTGGGCTTACGGAGTCTAGTAAAACATTACCCAAGCCGAAATATTGGGCATCCGGAGTCTAGTAAAACATTACCCAAGCCGAAATATTGGGCTTACGGAGTCTAGTAAAACATTACCCAAGCCGAAATATTGGGCTTACGGAGTCAAGTAAAATATTACCCAAGCCGAAATATTGGGCTTACAGAGTCTAGTAAAACATTACCCAAGCCGAAATATTGGGCTTACGGAGTCTAGTAAAACATTACCCAAGCCGAAATATGGGGCTTACAGAGTCTAGTAAAACATTACCCAAGCCGAAATATTGGACTTACATTGCACACTAAATCGTGGTCAGCTCGAAATATTGGGTTTATTTGTTCACAGAGTTAAGAAATAAGAATAAAATGTTTTTTGTAGAATATAACAATTTATAAATGAAAATGATATTTTCAAAAAAGCAAATAATGCAATTTCATTTGGTCTGTTGTTTCTGTGTGTCTTTTCAAACTTATTGAATTATTCACAACTTTCGATGACCCTAGCTGTTCTGAACGTTTTCGAAGCTTACTTAATGCCCTACATATAGAATCTTTCGAGGATCCTAGCTTTTCTAAATATTTTTAAAGCTTATGTAAAGCACTACATATGGTATCTTTCGATGATCCTAGCTCTTGTAAATATTTTTAAAGCTTATGTAAAGCACTACATATGATATCTTTCTATTACCCTAGTTCTTCGGAAGGTTTTCTACTCTTGTATAACAGTGTTTTACCGTTCGATGCCAGTATCGTTGCTGTAGCTACCAAAATGAGATTGAAAACAGAGCAGTGGTCAATCTTCATCTCTGGATTTGTCAACAGAATTTACACATGAAGACTTAAATAAAAGAATATAACTACAAAGAAAAGACATACGATTTTTAATGGTTTCTTTGTTTAATGGCATATCAACCTTTGTAGGTTATTTAATGCCAAAGCTATCTTCCGAGAACAGTAGTGGTACTATTTACCCTATAGCTAGGAGGATAAGGGGGTTCATACCTTTCCCAAGGGTAAATGAACGTAATAGCGCGACTAGAGTACGAACTCGCGTACTACGATTCTGCAGTCCAGCGCTTTAACCATTACACCACGAGGACACACCCTACGATTTTTGAATTAATAATGAGTGGTTGCCAATGACGACTACCAGGCACTACCAACCCGGTTATTTATCTGTTACAAGAAAATATAGATTCATAATTGTATAAGTTTCTGAAATGAGAAGTTGTTATTATTAATACAATTTGCACATTTCTGACTAATTTTGTAATTTTGATTTTGTCGTGAAAAAACTTGCCTCGAATCATGAGGCAGATGGCCCAGTCGGCTGGGGCTGCAGAATACACCGACTGCATCTCTGCAGAGAAGTAAGACCTCCTCAATGAGTGTCCTGTTATGACACTAAACAAACTGATGGTGTGGCTCCAGTAATGCTAGAGCTTTGGGGAATCCGGAATACCTCTTTATTGCCATCGTTCACAGGTCTATTCTGGCCTGGAGTGGTAGCACCTGATCTATAGGTCAAATAGAACTAAACTGTTCTTATGCTAAACTGAAATGTTTGAAATAGAACTGTTGTTTCATTTAAACTGCTTACTTATGCTAAACTATTTTTTAAAATAGAACTGTTTATATGTATAAAAATGGATTTGGTATCAAATAACCTAAAATGGTTGATGTGCCATAAAACCAAACCAGGCTAAACTAATCATGAGACAGACTGAATGGCGTTTGGTTTAAAGCTTTTAAAATAGTCCCTAACTTGTTCCAATTTATGATGCCCGACAGGATAAAAGTCTAAGTTAAAATTTTCTAATCGGAGTCTACTTGGAGAATGTGAGTTCAATTCCTGACCCCAGGTTCGTCAGCAAGAGGAGTGACTTTAAAGGGTGAAACAATTTAAAAAAGCAAATTAATTGATGATAAAAATCTTTGTTGGTTAAAGAAGGGTTTCATTTCTAAGTTCAGTACGTCTAAAGACACTTAGAGAAAGCTCGGGGTGGGGTGCAACTGAGATATGGATGATAATTTGAGACGTATAAATAGAGTAAATAATAAATTCATAACTATCAAAATAAATATAGAAGTTCTCGGACGGATTTTGAAATGAGCACTCCGATTTTGTTTTCTGTGCTATCGACCATCTTGATGTAAATAAAAATCGGCAATTTTCCCCGAAACATTGACGCACGCCAAATTAAAAACATAAGTAAGCTTTAAAGACGCTTCTGTGATTTCTCAAATATTGTTGAAAAGATGCTGTTGTACACTTCTGTATAAGCTTAACGGAACAAATAAACTATATCGTCGCGAATTTAGGAATTCTGAAATGTCAGGAAAGCGAGCAGGGGAGGGATAATGGCGTAGGGGTGACGGTTTACAGCAGGTGTGAATAATACATGAGCCCAGTGCGAGAAATATTAATGACATTATCAGGTGAGCGGCTAATTACATAGTAAGATATTTATATCTTCTCTGAATCGATTGAATCGCAGAAAAAAAAAGACAATAGTTTTGATGGGCACAAAATAAAAAAGAATGGAGCTAAAAATTAAAACTTCTTCACTGATACAAAAATATATTAATGAGAATTTTGTAAAAAGCTATTTTCTATAGTTTTTAATAGATTTTGCCAGTGAGAATATGGCTGAAACGATTCAGTTGTCACGATTTACCGTAAAATCTAATTAATATATATTTTTTTTAATATTTGAAATAGCTACGAGTGGTGTGACTAGATGATTCAGGTTGGCAGACGCCATCAAAGGAGGTTCAGCCAGAAGGACTGTATAAATTAAGGTGTATCAAAATTAATTTTGTTTTTTAATCCCATTAGAGTTGATGGAGAAACTATCGTATGCCTTTTGAAATATGCGTCAATTATTTACATATGCTATCTTTTGATTATCCGAGCTTAAAACCTTATGAAATGCTCTATATAGGGTATACTTTGATGATCCTATCTCTTCTGAATATTTGATAGCTTATGTCATCATCATCATCATCATATCGTGCTGGCAGCACGGATATCCCTGACCCTCTTTCGCCACTCCTCCCTATCGTTCATCGCCCTAGGTAGGTCTTCAGGACAACAACCTGTATCCTCACATAGCTGCTGAATGTACGTTCGTGCTGGTCGTCCTGCTTTTGCGCGGCCGTGTGTGGGGATCCATAAGAGTACATCTCTTATGAGTTCATCTCTGCTTCTCCAGCAATGTCCAGCATGTCTGGTTCGTCTAACTTGAATAGTTTTCGTGATAGGGGGCAGGTGGCCATACAGTTGGTGTCTTGTTGGGTGTTGCCGCCAGGACTTGTTGAGGATTGCACGCAGCATTCTTGTGTAATTGCCATCTAGTTTCTTCTCCAGCCGTTTTGTTAGCGTCCATGTAGTGCATCCATATAGCAGTATCGATGTGACCGCTGCCTGGAAGAAACTGCGTTTCATTTTATCGGTTAGGTCTGATTTCCATATAGTCGATAGCCTATTGATAGCTGTCCATGCTTTCGTTAACCTCGTTTCGATGTCCTTTTCGGTTGATTCGACGCTGCTTCCTAGGTACGTGAATTTGTCTACTAGTTTAAGAGGGGTTCCTTCTAGAGTGGAGATGTCCCCCGTTTGGTTATAGCACATATATTCCGTTTTATGTGCATTAACATGGAGGCCTATGCTTGCTGCTGTTCGTTCCAAACTATGCAGAAGTGTTTCGGCTTGGTCAGGTGTATTTGCCAGTATCGCTATGTCATCGGCGTAGTCGGCGTCGGTAATTGTTGTTGCGGGGTATCTTCTGCTTCTTTTCTTCGTCAGTTCGAAGCCATTCTCTTTGATTTTGTCAATCGATGTTCTAAGTACGTAGTCTAGACAAATGATAAAGAGATACGGAGCCAGCGTGTCTCCTTGTAGTACTCCTGCTACAATGTCGAAGTATTCTGTGTCTCCATCTGGTGATCGTACTTTTACTTTAGTGTTTCTATAGAGAATCGTTATTGCCGTTACGGTTTCTTTAGGTATGCCGTACGCTAGTAGGATTTGTTCCATCTTTCCTCTGTGAATGGAGTCGAAAGCCTTGGTAAAGTCGACAAATATTAATGTCGCTTGTAGGTTCTTTGCCCGTACACCTTCAAGGATTCTGCGGATGGTTAATATTTGTGAGGTCGTAGATCTATTTCTTCGGAAGCCATTTTGGTTTTTTCTAAGTATGTTGTCGATTTTGGGTTCTATTCTGTTTCGTAGTAGGGCATTGTAGATTTTGGCAGCTATGGATGTAAGTGTTATGCCTCGGTAGTTTTTGGCTAATCCGAGGTCCCCCTTTTTAGGGAAGGGGAGTATGCATCCCTTCGTCCATCTATCTATCGGATTTTGATTGTATACTGCGTTGCAGTGTCGGAGCAGTATGTCGTCGAATTGTCTGGTCTTCCATACTTCCGGGGGAATTTCGTCCAGTCCTGCAGCTTTTCTATTTTTAATTTTTCTGAGAACCGAGTCGAGTTCTTCTTGTGTGAACGGTCCAAGTTTAATGTCTAATTGTTTGCTAATTATTCTGGTGATTGGTTCAGGCGTTATTTTTGGTGGGTTTCCAAGTAAGTTTTCGAAGTGCTGTTTCCACAGTTTTATTCTTTCTTGTTGGTTTGCTGCTTTAAGTTTTGCTTTGGCCGTGTTCTTTCTTCTGCTCACTTCGTTTATTGTTTGCCAGGCAATTCTAGATTGTCTATCTTCCACCGAGTCTCTAATCTTATCTATCTGATTTTGAATGTATTCTGTCTGTTCCTTTATATATATGCCTGTTAATTGATATTGTGCCGTTTTTAGTTTTAAGGCATTTGTGTTTGTTGGGTTTTTTCGATAGTTTTTGGAGGCTGTTTTCACTAGTGCACGTTTTTCTCTCACCGCTAAAGTTTCCCATGGGACTCTATATTTAGTTTTAATTTTTGTTGGAATGTATTTTGCTGCTGCCTCGAGGTGTGCATTGACGAAATTTTCGTATTCGTCGTTTGGTGTACTTTTTTCCGTCTTTTCTTGTAGTGTTTCGAATCTGTTTCTTAATTCTAATACGTATTTATCTCTTACATCTTTGTTGTTTAATAGGGCCCAGTCATAGTGTTTGGTGGTCGCTGTTCGTTTGTCGTTTTTTCGTAGGCTTAACCGTATTTTCGCCGTGACTATTCGGTGATCGGTGGACACACCCTCAAAAGAGGAGTATGCCTCGCAATTCAATGCACTATTCTTCCATTTCTTGTTTATAAGGACGTAGTCTATCTGAGCTTTAGTATTGTTTGCGTACGTGTATGTCCATAGTTTGCCCTCTCTTTTTTGGTAGTTTGTATTGAGGCATGCTAATCTATTTTCTATCATGAAATCTGTTAGATGTTGCCCATTTCTATTTGACGTGTTGTGGAGGCTGTTTTTGTTGTTTCCGTTTTTCCCGATTTGTGCATTCATGTCTCCGCCAATGACTAACATGTTGTGTTTCGGGATGCTACGCACTAATGAGGATAACTCATCGTAGAAGGTGACTATTTCATTTTCTTCACTAACATTGGTGGGGCTGTAGCATGAGACGATTGTTGCTCTGGGGTTTCCGTTAAATGTAGCTACCATCATTCTAGGTTGTATTTTCTCTATGCTATTAAGCGTTTTTAGTGCTCTAGGTCCTATAAGCAATCCTACCCCTCCCACTGCGGCGTTGACAGAGTTTTTCCATGCGGATACAGTGGCGAGCGACCATCCATTGCTAGTTTCGTGATATTTGATATCTTCTGTGTGTGTGTATCTGTGTTCTTGTATGCATATTATGTCTATTTTATGTTCTTCGGCCGATGCGATTAGCTCTGGGAGTTGTCCTATTCTATTTAAGGTTCTTACGTTAAATGTGGCTATTTGTAGTGTTTGCTTGCATTTTAGTAGTTTTGATTGTTTGAGCTCTGTAGCTGATTTTTCGAACACCGAGGCCAGGGCTCCAACCTCAGCAGGACGCGCCCCTTTTTTACCCGCGCGAAGAGCGATGCGGTTTGTGTAAGTGGTTTGAGTGTGGGTCATGGTTATCTTTCGATGGCTGTTTTATTCTCTTCTATAGAAGCCACTCTTATAGAGGAGCAGCAGTAGTTCCCCGATCGAACTGTCGATCCTGAGCGAAAAGTCTTCAGACTCACGTCCAGGACCCATTTGGGTATTGAGTTTGGTCGTCCATTGTTTTATTCAAATACCTTTACGTACATCATGCTGCTTCCCATGTGTACATTTAAAAAAAAAAAAAAAAAAAAAAAAAAAAAGGGTGGGGGAATTTGTTTTAAGTTTTAACTTAGTTAAAGTCCAACATTAAGGTACTTTCTTAAGACTTTCACTAGTACTGACTTATACTTTTACGAATTTTTAAATTATTCGATAGAAGATATTCAAAAACATTCTGCCTTGTTCGCTGACATGTGGATAGGCTTAATATCAAATTGGCTTTATAGTAGAGTAAGCGTGCCTTTACATTTAAAACGCATAGTTTAAGCATTATTTCACAAACAAAATACAGCATAACATTTTGTAAAATTCAGCATTTTAAATTGGAATTAAAGACATACTGACCAATATTGACATTTCTTCCACTCGGCTCCTGAGTTCAAAAGCTCTTCTTCGTTTGGACTTTTATTTACTACTGATATTTTAGGTAGCTTTGGGGGTGGCGGTCTACTGGGGTGGAGGGGAGAATTCGTTTTTGTTGGGTTTTTTTTTTTTTTTTTCTTTTTTTTCCTTTTTCCCTTTCTGAGGGGGGGGGGCTGTGGTAGCATTCTAGGCTTTTCTTCTAAACTACTGTTAGGGCTTTCTTTACGAATTTTTAAATTATTCGATAGAAGATATTCAAAAACATTCTGCCTTGTTCGCTGACATGTGGATAGGCTTAATATCAAATTGGCTTTATAGTAGAGTAAGCGTGCCTTTACATTTAAAACGCATAGTTTAAGCATTATTTCACAAACAAAATACAGCATGTGAAATAATGCTTAAACTATGCGTTTTAAATGTAAAGGCACGGTTCTCTATATGGTATCATTCGATAATCCTAGCTCTTCTGAATATTTAAAAGCTTATGTAATACTCTAGATATGGTATCTTTTGATGATCCTAGATCTTCTAAATATTTAAAACCGTATGTAATGATCTCTATGGTAAATTTCGTTGATTCTAGCTCTTCTTAATTTTTTTCATTCATTTATGTAATTTTTTGCATGTAGCACACTGAACCCATTTTGAGTATTCCATTTTGATTTTGATTACAAATTCTTTCAGTTTGATTTTTTGTTTCATATGTGTTACCATTTAATTTTTGATTCTCAATGCTTTAGAGTTTGGTAATAAATAAGACATAATGATATCCGTTTTGACTGTAGTTCTCCTTTAAAATTTTATGAAAGTAGAACAGTAAGATCATACATAGGCTTTTATTTAGCAGTAAATAACCCAATAACAGATTAGACCCATGGCATTTTTATACCAGAATGTCCTGGCTTAATCAAATCTTCCTTAAGCAAACTAGATTAAATTATTCAAAATAATGGTTGTCCAGTCGGGGCTGTAGAATACACTGACTTAACCTCTGCTGAGGGGTAAGACCCCCAACGAGTGTCCTGGATATGGCACTAAACAATCTGATGGTGAGGTTCCAGCAATGCTCGAGCTTTGGGGAATGTGGAGTACTCCTTCATTGCCATCGCTCCCAGGTCCACTCTGGCACAGAGTGGTAGCACCTGATATGGGTCCTATCTGTGGGTTAAATAGAAGTAAACCGTGCTTCTTTCACTATACTGATTTTTGCATTTAAACTGCGTTTAAAATAGAACTGTGTTGACATTGGAACTGCCTATTAGTGCTGAACTGAAATGCTCGAAATAGAACTGTTTTGACGCTTAAACTGTGTACTTATGCTGAACTGAAATAAAACTGTTAGACATTTAACTCCGTGTATTGCCCAGTCGGCTGGGGCTGCAGAATACACTGACTGCACCCCTGCAGAGGACCTCCCAACGAGTGTCCTGGATATGACACTAAACAATCTGATGGTGAGGTCCCAAGAATGCCGGGGCCTTGGGAAATACAGAGCACCCCATCATTGCCATCGCTTCCAGGTTCACTCTGGCCCGGCGTGATAGCACCTGATATGGCCCTATCTATGGGTTAAATAGAACTAACGGCATACTTATGCTAAGCTGAATTGTCTGATTAAACTCAATAGCTTGAAATAGAAATGTTTTTGACAAACCGTACTGACATTTAAACTGCTTACTTATGATAAAGTGATTTATTTCAAATAGAAGTGTTTTTGACATTGAAACTGTATTTACACTAAACCGAATTGCTTAATATAGAACTGTTTTGACATGTAACTGTGTGTAAACAAAATCTGTACTTATACAAAACTGAATTAACTGAATTAGAACTGCTTGGCTAAACTGAATAGCTCAAAATGGAAATGTTTTTCACAATTAAACTGTACTTACATTTAAACTGAGTTCTTATGCTAAACTGAATTATTTGAAATTGAACTATTTTTGACATTGAAACTGTACTTACACTAAACTGAATTGCTATATATAACTGCTTGAATAGTTTGAAATAGAAATGTTCTTGACAGTTAAACTATGTACTTATGCTAAACTGAATTGTTTTAAATAGAACTGATTATTTACATAAAAATTTATTTGGCGTTAAATAACCTACAAATGTTGATATGCCATAAAACCCAACAAACCAAACCAAACCAATCAAAATAATGGTATCTTTTTTCAAAACCATGCAAGAGAAGTAATTAGATCTGGGGAATTTGTTTGATAGATTGACAAATTTTAACGCCAGGTCAACCTGCCTTGGATTATTTTATGCTTAGACCTGAGGAATCACGTTCATTGTACATTTATACTTTTGTTTTCATTACGTTTTGTACATTTGTTTTTCTTTCGCTGTTTCTTGTGGGATTTTTGGCACATGGTTATATTATATAACTATTCCTATCTAATAGAAATAACTTGAGGACAGTTATTGGGTTTCATACATTTCTATCTAATAATCATTTATGTAATTTATATGGTTTCAAGAATTATTTAGATTTTCTTTTTCGTGATGAGCAGAAAACGAAAGCTATTGGATATTATTTTCTTTTGTTTTAAAAGCAACGTTTAATGAAAATATTTGTTTGAAATACTGTAACATATTGACCCCAGCCAAGCTGTCAAAAGAAAAAATGCACCTGTGTAAATAACAGATGCATCCAGTCGAAGATATCGGCGGGTGACCTTGACTGTCGAAGGGTTGAATTGAGTGCGAATTGTGACGCTCGCAAGAAGTAGGTGGACGTCAAATTATCATATAACCCCGGCGACATGAAGTTCAGATCAGTTGGAGAGAAGATGCTGGAATGAGAACCATATCCCAGCAGAGGCTAGGGCCCCAGGCCCCCGGTTGAGCAGCCCAGGAGAACGGGAAAGAAATTCTGCTGTAGCCAGAAGAGTTCGGGGGTCAATATGTTGCAGTTCTGTTCAGTCTCTAAATCACCTCTCACAGATAAAAACCTTTCGTAACCCTTTCGAACCCTTTCAAATAAAGTGAGAGGTATTTTTTTTCTAAAGAACTGTGTCCGCTCGTCTTTATTGTGTTGAATATGTTTCTGCATGCATCTGCATATGAGTAGGTTACAATACATGATGACACGTAGTTATAGTTATGACGCAATCCGTCCTGTTTTATGTCTAGTAAGCAGCAATTCCAAAATGATCGCAGTTGTTTCAATATCAATAGGTTCTCTAAATATACATGGGACCCATGTGATTGTATTTACCTTGTACGATTTTTATGATTTAAGGCTATTTTCGCAGTAGAAAATAATGTAAATTGAATAATTCAGTATCAAGTATTCCTATCTAATACAAATAATTTGTACACAATTATACAGTATCAAGTATTCCTATCTAATACAAATAATTTGTACACAGTTATACAGTATCAAGTATTTTAACACAAATAATTTGTACACAGTTATACAGTATCAAGTATTCCTATCTAATACAAATAATTTGTACACAGTTATACAGTATCAAGTATTGCTATCTAATACAAATAATTTGTACACAGTTATACAGTATCAAGTATTCCTATCTAATACAAATAATTTGTACACTGTTATACAGTATCAAGTATTCCTATCTAATACAAATAATTTGCACACAGTTATACAGTATCAAGTATTCCTATCTAATACAAATAATTTGTACACAGTTATACAGTATCAAGTATTCCTATCTAATACAAATAATTTGCACACAGTTATACAGTATCAAGTATTGCTATCTAATACAAATAATTTGTACACTGTTATACAGTATCAAGTATTCCTATCTAATACATTAATTTCTACACTGTTATACAGTATCAAGTATTCCTATCAAATACAAATAATTTGTACACAGTCATACAGTATCAAGTATTGCTATATAATACAAATAATTTGTACACAGTTATACAGTATCAAGTATTCCTATCTAATACAAATAATTTGTACACAGTTATACAGTATCAAGTATTCCTATCTAATACAAATAATTTGTACACTGTTATACAGAATCAAGTATTCCTCTCTTATGTGAATTATTTTGAAATATTTGATCCATAGATGGTAACACATCTATAATGACGTACTATAATTTAGGTTTAACCGGCTCATTTGGTCGAGTGTTCGTCAATGGTCCGGATGACCTGGTTTCAATTCCAGGTCGCGTCATACCAAAGACTTTTAAAATGGTACTTGCTCCCTCCTTGCTTAACACTCATCAATATAAGGTACGTATCAAGGGTAAAGTGGAGCAATCCAGAGAAAGGAGTAGCGCCCTCTCCTACACCTTGGTGTAGAAGCTATTGAAAAGGGAGCCTTCTGGTCGCCCTCGACTATAGGGAGACAACTACAATAAGTTAGCTTGAAATTCAGTGAATGCCATTTTGCCGAATGACTTTATTTTTCATAACGTTAAATACGTCAAATTTCGTGCCAAAGAAAGCGTGTTTGAGGGGAAATTTACTTCATAACTTTATTCAAAAGAAATCTGCAATTGAAGCACACAGAATTCTTGTTGAGACTTACGGTGACCATGCTCTTTCGAAAACAACACGCAAAGATTGGTTTAAACGCTTCAAAAATAATGATTCTGACGTTGACGATAAAGAACGCCCTGGCGCACCGAAAAAGTTTGAAGACGAAGTATTGGAGGCATTACTGACTCATATCAGGCGCAAGCTGAACATATGTCGTATATTGTACCGCTTGACAAACAACAATAATCTATATCTTTATTCTTCGACGGAAACGTTTGTGTGTAGTAGAAATATAGTCAGAGAGTTCGCCCATATCTTTATTCTTTGGCGGGGACCCTTTGTGTGTATTAGAACGACGGCAAGAGAACACACACGGGGAACCGACAGGTTTGCTTGAGTGACCAGTGGGTCTCTCCTTCAGTCCAAAATTACAGACCTTATATTGTCTTTCAACTCCCACACGGAAATATGAACCCGCCTCTTCACCCACGTATTTTCCGTTTATGGCTGGTTATCGGAACTTACATTCTTCCGTTTTTTTTTTTTTTTCGGTAATTTGTTGATCTTATCTGCGAACGGAAATATCTGTCACTCTATCCACAGACAATAAATTACATTCCTCGCCATCCTCCTTTATTTTTCTCTTTCCTGTAAAACCACTTTGTTGATGTTATCTTGCGACCGCATTGAATCTGCTAAGTTCATTCATAGCACTCCGTCGCCAGCTAAACCAGTATATTACACCTGCAGAATCATTAGGAGTTGGTCACACAACAATTTTGAATCGTTTGAAAACATTATGAATGATTGAAAAGTAAAGACATTGGGTGCCGAACGAGCTGAAGCCGAGAGACGTCGAACGGCATCTTGTCACGTGTGAACAGCTGCCTCAACAGCAAAAAAGGAAAGTGGATGCACTACGAGAACCCTAAATGTAGAAGATCGTGGAGTAAGCCTAGTCATGTATCAACATCAGCGGCAAAGCTGAATATCCAAGGTTCGAAGCTTCTGCTCTGCATTTGGTGGGATCAGCTGGGTTTAGTTTACAATGAGCAGCTCAAACAGACCGAAATCATCACAGGAAATCGTTATCGACTACAATTGATGCGGTTGAGCCGAGCATTGAAGAAAAAACGGCCACTATACGAGTAGAGACACGACAAAGTGAATTTGCAACATTACAAGGCTAGGCTGTATATTGCAAAACCGGTGAAAACCTTCTTGGAAACACTTAAAAAGCCTTACTAAATTCACCAGACATTACCCCGTCCGATTATCTCTTGTTCCGATCGATGGCACATGACCTGGCTGAGCAGCACTTTCATTCTTATGAAGACGCGAAAAATGGGCCGACTAGTGGTTAGTCTCAAAAGATGCGTTGTTTTTCCGACGTGGAATTCAAATGCTGCCAGAAAGATGGGAAAAAGTAGAGGCTAGCGATGGACAATACTTTCAGTGACATATTTCTTACTAATTTTTGAAAAATCACCGAGAATTTATTCAAGGTCATAGCAGTTAAGTGTATTTATTTAAACAAAACAAAATTGATTCATCTGCGTTAAAAGCCCTCAAACGCTGACTTTGTTGGTGGCTGTGCGGAAAATATTCGGCTGACTTTACGTCAGCCGGGTTTCGATCACAGCTCCCAGCTTCAAGAGCTGGGATCAAAACCCGGATGTTTAGCCACACTGATGAGTTGTGATACAACGAAACACTCTGTCTGTTGGACATTGGCCCAGCGGTTAGAGTGTTCGCCAATGGCCCGGGAGACCTAGGTTCAATCCCAGGTCGAGTCATACCAAAGACTCAAAAAATGGTACTTGATGCCACCTTGCTTAACACTCAGCATTATAAGGTACGGTTCAAGGGTAAAGTGGAGCAATCCAGGGAATGGAGTAGCGCCCTCCCCTACACCTTGGTGTAGTAGCTATCGAAAAGGGAGCCTTCGGGTCACCCTCGACTATGGTCGCTAACTTTACTTTACTTATATATATATATATATAAACTGAATTCGGACACCTAGGGTGGTGTAATGGTTAGCCTGTTAGACTAGAAAATCTTCACGAGTGAGTTTGAGTCTCAACGGGTGCCCCATTCATACGGCCTAGTACCACATCTAAAGAAAAAACTTAGTAAATTACTATATAAATAGAATTTGCCATTAATTACTCAAGATTTGATATGCCATAAAACACCAAACATTCAAGTCCAAATTTGTATCGTAAAACTAATAAAGGCTAAGTTTTAAATTGAATAGTTTGGTTTGGTTTGGTTTGGTTTTCTTGTTTAAAGGCATATCAATCTTCGAGACTAACTTAATGCCAAAGCCATCCTCAAAAAGAACAGCAGTGATATTATTTAACACATAACGGGGAGGATAAGAAGGTTCATTCTTTTCCCAAGGGTGTCAGTCAGAAAGTAAACAGTATAGCGTGAGTGGAGTTCGATCTCGCTTACTTTGAGGCTGCAGTCCAGTACATTAGCCACAACACCACGAGGACTCTTTAAAAGGATGACCAGATAGCTTTAAACAGAGATGTCGATCCTCAGGATTGAAATCTGAATATGCGTCGTACACGATTTTCTTTTGTCAATTTTGAGTGCCCTGATGCAGGATTTTTGAGAGCCAAGGGTTCAAAGAACTGAGATAATATTCTTTGTGTAATATAACGCGCTTTCTGTGCCAAGCTAATCTAGTCGAGATTCTTGGCTGGAAAATGGGGCAAATGTATTTACGATTCGGTTAATAACAAAATGGAATCCGGACATTTGCGCCAAACACAACAAATTTTAAAACAACACTACAAAATGCCTGAAGCACTAATCTTATCTTTACTTATATTTCTCACAAGAAAAGAAGGATTATTTTTTTAATTAAAAAATGTTGATAAATTTGGAACAATGTATAAGTAAAAACATGGCGCTCCAAAATAGACAATGAAGTTTATATGAAAATGGAAAGAAATTATTTACGAGAAAGAACCATTATTTTATAATAAAAATGAAAACAAGCAATGAAAAAAGGAATATAGGAAGGAATAATGAAAAAATAAATAAGTTAAGAAAGAAAGAAAGAAAGAAAGAAAGAAAGAACAATGAAAAGCAAGCAATAAAGGAAGGAATGAGAAAATGAAGGATGGAAAGAAAGGCAAAAATGAAGTAAGAAATAAAAGGAATAATGTAAAAGCAAGAAATGAAAAAAAAAAGAATAAAAGGAATGATGGTAGGAAGGATGGGGGGAAGAAAGTATTAATGAAAAAGCAACCTCTGAAAGAAGGGGAAAATAGGAAGAAGAAATGAAGATGCAAGGAGGAAGGAAGGAATAAAAAGGGAAGGGATATTAAAAAAGCGAAGGAAGAAAATAGGGAAAGAAGAAAGAAAGAAAGAAAGAAAGAATAATGAAAAAGCATGCAATGAAGTAAGAAAGGAAACATTAAGGAAGGAAAAAGGGATTGAAAGAAATAAATAAGAAAGAAAGAAAGAAAGAAAGAAAGAAAGAAAGAAAGAAAGAAAGAAAGAAAGAAAAAAAAAGAAAAAGCATCCAAAGAAGGAAAACGTGAAATACTGAAGAAGAGAAAAAGGAATAGAAAGAAAGAAAGAAAGAAAGATGTTATTCTTCTTGATAAAATGAAAGAAAATACTGACAAGAAAGAAAGAAAGAAAGAAATGTATCCTTTGTGTTGAAAAGGAACTTTTGCTGAAAAGAAAATCCCTTTCTTCTATATTGTAGTAATTAGAAAAGCATCGTGAAAAATTAGCTCATTAGTCCGTACACAAAATTTAGCTCATTAGTTAGTGAGCAAAAATTTGCTCATTAGTCCGTACAAAAAAGTTTATTACTCCGTATAAACTTGGTATCTAAATGATTCATTTCTAAATTATAAACAGTAAACTTAAAAGAAGGAAATGAATGAAATAAAAGACTTGTGTATGATATCTTCATTTAACGGTTTATCAACCCTTGTGGGTTATTTAATGCCAAAGCCCCCCATGTAGAAGAATAGCAGGGATTCTATTCAACCTACAGCTAGGAGGATAAAAGGGGTTTATATTTTCTCAAGGGCATTAGTTCAAAAGTGAGTGCAATAGCACGACTGGAGTTCGAGCTCACTTACTTCAAAGTATTATAACAATCAAGAAGAACAATGAATAAATGAAAATTGGAGTAAGGAAAGAAAGAATTTAAAAGAAAAAAAAGAATGAAGGGAAAGAAGAAAAAAGAAAAATCAGTAATAAAGAAAGACAACGAAAAAGAAAAAAAGAAAAAAAAAACAACGAAAGAATTAAGGAAAAAAGGCAGAGAAGAAAAGAGAAGAAGAAAAAGAATGAGTCATTGAAAATTATAAAAAGAAGACATGAAAAGAATAAAGAAAGGAACATATGAAAAAATGAAGAACGAAATGAGAAAAAAAAATAAGGAAGAAAGTGCAAGACGAAGGGAAAGGAAGAAAGGAACAACGAAAGAAAAAAAATAAGGAAGAAAGGACAAGACGAAGGGAAAGGAAGAAAGGAACAACGAAAGAAAAAAAAATGAAAAATTGAAGAAATAGAGGAAGAAA
Organism: Sepioteuthis lessoniana; assembly: GCA_963585895.1. NCBI lineage: Eukaryota > Metazoa > Mollusca > Cephalopoda > Myopsida > Loliginidae > Sepioteuthis > Sepioteuthis lessoniana. The sequence goes on from OY757939.1 coordinate 52,477,531, forward strand.
TTTGGGAAGGAATTGCGAAAAATCAACCAATGAACGAAAGAAGGAAAGAAGAAATCACCGAAAGATAAGACAAGAAAAGCTGAATAAAATGGGAAAATGAAGGAAAAGGGAAAAATTTAAACAAGAAGTAAGAGAAGAAAACCAAAGTGTTAATGAAAAGAAAGAAATGGCGGGAAAATGTTAATGAATATAAAACAGAAAATTCATCAATCTAGTTTGTAAATCGGTTGAGCATGGGTTTTTTTGTGGAGGGGGATTTACTAATTGTGACGTCATTGTTGACGTCATTTATTGGTTTGTGCTTAGAGATAAAATCAGAAGTAACTGCTGCTGCTGCTGATACTGTCTACTTTCTGACATCTTGGAAAAGCCTCCTCCATTATATACACATGCATATATAGATACATGTACACACGTACACGCACTTCCACACACATGTACACACATACGCAATCACTTGCGCACTCTTAGTGACTAATACATATTGGCATACATTCAAGTAGTTTCGTTTTGGATTGGTTTGGTTTGGTTTGGTTTGATGGCACATCAACCGTTGTAGGTTATTTAATGCCAAATCCTCTTTATACATATATATCAAATATATATGATTTGGTTTGATTTGGTTTTATGGCATATCAACCATTGTAGGTCATTTAATGCCAAATCCTTTTTATACATATATATTAAATATATATGATTTGGTTTGATTTGGTTTTATGGCATATCAACCATTGTTGGTCATTTAATGCCAAATCCTCTTTATACATATATATTAAATATATGATTTGGTTTGGTTTGGTTTTATGGAATATCAACAATTGTAGGTTATTTAATGCCAAATCCTTTTTATACATATATATTAAATATATATGATTTGGTTTGGTTTGGTTTTATGGCATATCAACCATTTTCGGTCATTTAATGCCAAATCCTCTTCATACATATGAATTAAATATATACGATTTGTAAACACATTTTGTATAAAACATCTTTAAACGAGCTTGAACACATTTTTTGCACACATTCAAATGGTTTCAAGTATTTCTGTCCAACACAAATAATTCTATTTACTATATTTGCGCACATTTAAATGGATATACACATATGATTTGGAAGTCAACAATTTGTTTTGTATAGCCACATACATATACAAATATATGCGGAAACATAATCAACCGATAATATACGAATTTCAATGAACGAACGAACACTCTTCTTTATAAAAATATAATGTCTCATACTTTATTCTTGAAAAGGTGATGTTGGTTGTGTGTGAGAGATGAGTTGGAGACGGGGACAGACTGCTCTATTGACCCCCCAAGTTCTTCTTCGACCATAACAGCACTTCTTGGCTGGGACTGCTCAACAGTGGGTCACTGAGGACCGCAAGCTGATTCTCACGCTGGCATCCTATCTCCAACTGACTCAAGCCGTCTGTGCCCTGGTTGTATTATTGTTTAACGTTCACCTGCTTCCGCTGTTCTTCCGCTTATTTACACAGGTGCATCTCTTGATTGACGGCTCGGTCGAGGGTCAATATTTAACATTTGTGGATAATTTTATTTTTAAATGAGAACTAATTTGTTAGCACGCTAGTATTGCTATTCTTTCTACTTGGTTAAATGGTTTCAGTTACAGCTATCTCTAATATAATTCTTTTCAATATTAATCATTTGTATGCACACAGTGAAATGGTTACAAGTATTGCTATTTAGCACTAACTATTCTATTCAATATTAATCATTTGTTTGTACACAGTGAATTGGTTACAAGTATTGCTATTTAACGCTAATTATTCTATTCAATACTACTCATTCATTTGCACATAGTCAAATGGATCCAAGCATTGCTATGTAATACCAACAATTCAATTTAGGCTTAGAGTTAAAGAGTTTCAAGTATTGCTATGTATCACTAACAATGCAATAAAACATTACTCATTTGTTTACACGTAGTTAAATGGTCACACAGTTCTTTTTCTAACGACTCAATTTATAATCATTCATTTGTTTGCACACAGTTTAAGTATCAAACAGTTCTATTTGACCCTTTAGATAGGACCCTATCAAGTGCTACCAGTCCTTGTCCTAATGTCTGGGGCTGTAGAATACACCGACTACTTCTCTACAGAGGGGTAAGACCCCCCCAATGAATGCCCTGAATATGACAGTAAACAATCTGATGGTGAGGTTCCAGTAATGATGGAATTTTGGGGAATGCAGAGTATCCCCTTCATTACCAACGCTCCCAGGTCTACTCTGGCCTGGAGTGGTAGCACCTCATAGGGCCCTATATATGGGTCAAATAGAACTAAAGTATGTACTTATGCTAAACTGAATTGTTTAAAATAGATCTATTTTTACATTTGAACTGTATATTTATGCTAAACTGAACTGTTTGAAATAGAACTGTTTATATAAATAAGAATAGATTTGGCATTAATAAGCTACAATGGTTGATGTGCCATAAAGCCAAACCAAAAGCTACCACTCCGGGCCAGAGTGAACCCATGAGCAATGGCAATCAAGAGGTCCAGCACATTCCGCATAGCTATAAGACTGCGGACTCAACATCAAATGGTTTATTGTCATTTCCAGGACAATTTTTAGGAGGGACTTCCTTCTCCCCTGGGATACAGTCAGTGTATTTTACAACTGCAGTCGACTTGGCTGCAAAAAGTTTCCGTAAAAAAAGCAGTGTTCCTCGCTTATCAGTTATCAGTGCTACTTAATGATTTTATGTCCACAGACACACCCACACCCACACCCACACACGCACGAATACATTCACTCTAATGGGAACACATATGGTTACATTCAGATACTAGTAAGTAAAGTTGGCAACCCTAGTCGAGGGAGATCCAGAGGTTCCTTTTTCGATAGCTACTACACCAAGGTGTCGGGGAAAGTGATCGTACTTTCCAAGGATTGGGCCATTTTACCCTTGATCCGTACTTTATTATGCTGAGGGTTAAGCAAAGAGGCATCAAGTACCATTTTTTTGAGTGTTTGGTATGACTCGATCTGGGATTGAACCCAGGTCTCCTAGGCCATTGGTGAACACTCTAACCATTATGCCAATGTCCGGCTAAGATACGTGAAGTGATCATAAAATCTCAGGGGGGTTCTAATTTAGTGACTTTAAAATTTGATTTTGTAATGTAATTTTGAGAACACACACACATACACACATATGTAACACTATGTAGGTAGTCCGCCAAGCAGACGATCCCTTTGTCTGTTTTGGCGCGAAACAAAACAAAGGCCTGAGCCCGCGATCTCGACGCGACCAGAAGTAGGAAGGGAACGCTAGTCAGAGAGTCAGACAAAGGAACTCACAGAAGTCAGTTGGCGAAGGGTGACGCGAGTGGCGAGTCGACACCGGACAGCGAAGTGACCAGTCGGCATGAGAGAGAGAGTCCAGAGCAGTGAGGGAAGACCGGTCAAGATGGGATGGCATTCCTAGTAGCTTGGTAGAAATTTCGCTAGAAATGCACGCTAGCGTTAGTCTCCATATGCACATAGGGAATGCAATGTTACATAACTCCTCTTCTTGCACTTTGAGTTAACCCAAGTTCATATTGTTCGTTTGTTCGTTTGTTCTCTTTCCTCCCACTCCCTTGATTGTATTTCTTGTAGCTATGAAGAAATGTGCGATACCCCTATCGGAACCACTGGTTGATCACCGGCCAAGAAGTGAAATGGTTTAAAGTAGTTGACGTATTCGGGGGGCCGAGGGGGTATCGTCACACATACACATCCACACACATATAAGATAGATTCATAAATGCACATATTCACGTATAAATGTACATAAACTAACACTCGTACTCCCATTTTGTACAGTCGGCTAGGGCTGTAGAATACACTGACTACTTCTATTCAGAGGGATAAGACCCCCCCCCACGAGTGTCCTGGATATGACACTAAACAATCTGATGGTGAGGTTCCAGTAATGATGGTATTTCGGGGAATGCGGAGTATCCCCTTCATTACCATCGCTCCCAGGTCCACTCTGTCCCAGAATGGTAGCACTTAATAGGGTCCTATCTATGGTATTAAATAGAACTAAACTGCATACCTATAATAAACTAAATTGTTTGAAAAAGAACTATTTTTACATTTAACTGTGTATGGACAAAAACTATGCTGATACTAAACTGAATTGTTTGAATTAGAACTGTTTGACTAAACTGAATAGCTTGAAATAGGAGTGTTTTTTGACAATTAAACTGTTTACTCATGCTAAACTGAATTGTTCCAAATAGAACTGATTATTTGCATAAAAATGGATTTGGCGTTAGATAACCTACAAAGGTTGATATGCCATAAAACCCAACCAACCAAACTGAATTCTTTGAAATAGAACTGATTATTTACATAAAAATGGATTTGGCATTAAATAACCCTCAATGGTTGATATGCCATAAACCCAACCAACCAAACTGAATTCTTTGAAATAGAACAGATTATTTACATAAAAATAGATTTGGCATTAAATAACCTACAAAGGTTGATATGCCATAAAACCAAACCAACCAAACTGAATTCTTTGAAATTGAACTGATTATTTACATAAAAATGGATTTGGCGTTAAATAACCTACAAAGGTTGATATGCCATAAAACCTAAACAACCATCGTACTCCCTACATACATACACACATACCCTCTCTGTCACCTATATATTCAGACACACTGACACACACTTAAATACACGCTCTTACACCTATGCATAGGTGATCTCAGAGGCACATATTCCCTCACATACATGCAGGTATATGTACACACACTCGCTTACACAAACACGTATAGTTATAAACCTATGCACACCTACGCAAATTTTCATGTAATGCATGCAAATATAACAACACCCACATTCATACGTAAACACATAGAGACAGTCACACATATGCACACAACAGTACATTCACAAACACACGTACATAAGTCAACGTCTACGTCAACTATCATGCAAGTATTTGCACAAGGAGGCATGCATACTGAACTGTGCATAGTGCATATTAAAGATGTTACAATGGGGTGAGCTGTCGGTATAAAACCTGAATGTGCTGAAGTGATCTGAATGTCGGTTTAACCGTGAGAAAAAAGCGTAGGAGGACGAGATTGATAACATCACTAAAAACAACATAGTACCTTGTGTGAGGCGAATTGCTAGTCTTTTCGTTCATTCAATCGGTAGACATGACCACGAACAAGCAACTTGGTGCTATGCACTTGCTTAAAAGCCGGAACTAAGATCAACTACCAAGATATTCTATCCATAAGAAACGGTTGGTTAGTTAATTGTTTGGGTTTTATGGCATATCAACCTTTGTAGGTTATTTAACGCCAAATCCATTTTTATACAAATAATCATTTCTATTTCAAACAATTCAATTTATCATGAGTATACAGTTTAATTATTAAAAACGTTTCTATTTCAAGCTATTCAGTTCATTCAAACAGTTCTAATTCAGTTAATTCAGTTTAGTATAAGTACAGATTTTGTTTACACACAGTTAAATGTCAAAATAGTACTGTATTAAACAATTCAGTTTAGTGTAAGAAGATTTTCAATGTCAAAAACAGTTCCATTTCAAGCAATTCAGTTTAGCATAAGCATGCTGTTTAAATGTAAGTACAGTTTAATTGTCAAAAACATTTCAATTTCAAGCTATTCAGTTTAGTCAAACAGTTCTAATTCAAACATTTCAGCTTAGCATAAGTATGCAGTTAGTTTTATTTAACACCATAGTGGTGCTACCACTCCGGGCCACGGTGGACCAGGGAGCGATGGCAATGAAGGGGTGCTCCACATTTCCTAAAGCTTCAGCATCACGGGAAGCTCACCATCAGATTGTTTAGTGTCATATCCAGCACACTCATTGGTAGGGTCTTACCCCTCTGCAGAGGTGCAGTCGGTGTATTCTACAGCCCCAGCCGTCTGGGCAATTGGAAAAAGGGACGCAACACAAATATTAAATTATAAGCACATTGTTGCTGGGACATACGCCTCTCTAAGATCTCGCAAGAGAAATAAAAAGTTGAATAGACTTTAGACGGAACTTCTCTGAAACTGGTAGACAAATTCACCTACCTTGGAAGCAGTGTCTCATCAACTGAAAAAAACATCGATACGCGGCTAACGAAGGCAGGGACAGCTATCGATAGGCTATTGATCATATGGAAATCAGACCTAAACGATAAAATGAAACGCAGTTTCTTCCAGGCAGCGATCGTGTCGATACTGCTGTATGGATGCACTACTTGGACGCTAACTAAACGGCTGGAGAAGAAGATAGACGGCAATTACTCAAGAATGTTGAGAGCAATATTGAATAAGTCCTAGTGGCAACACTCCACCAGACACCAACTATACGGCCACCAGTCTCCCATCACGAAAACTATCGAAGTTAGACGAACCAGACATGCAGAATACTGCTGGAGAAGCAGGGACGAGCTCATAAGTGATATACCCC
>OY757939.1:52484210-52504210 GCA_963585895.1 Sepioteuthis lessoniana
CGCATACCTATTAAAATGAGATCATTTGAATTGAGAATTGGTTATTAGATTATATCAATCTTTCTGAAAATGTTGGTTTGGTTTCTTTGTTTAATGGCATATCAACTTTTGTAGGTTATGCTAAAGATATTCACCTAGAAGAACAGTAGTGGTACTATTTAACCATAGCTGGGAGGATAAGGGGGTTCATACCTTTCCCAAGGATATTTGCCCGAAAGTAAACGTAATAGCGCGACTCGAGTACGAACTCGCTTACTACGATTCTACAGTCCAGCGCTTTAACCATTACACCACGAGGACACCCCACTTTTTGAAAAGAAAACAATAAAAAGCGTTAAGCATTGAATTTTAAGTTGCTGTTAAAATTCGATCACTTGAATTTGTTCAAATTATTTGATTACGAAATTAGGGAGTTCTCGTTGAGTTGTGGCTAAAGTACCTGAGTGTGACATCATGGTATGCGAGTTCGAACTACAGTAACGCTGACGTTCACTTTTGGACAAATGGGAAACGTATGAACCCTCTTATCCCACTAGCTTTCGGTTAACTATGTTATAAAAAAGCCGAGGGATATCGATTCATGCCTTTGAGTTTAGTTAGGCTGAGAACCATTCGGCTCAGCACATGGGTTGGTTGGGTGTAACATTGAAGCAGGTGTTAACGCGGGTGCGCGCGGGTGGATGGAGGTGTCATTCAGATGTCATAATAGTCCAAGACGATACTGGGTGACAGGGAGCGGGTGACGTCACGCACCGGAAGCGCGCGGAGGTTTTGTGAGAATTTGAAGAAAATAAGAGACAAGTACTAGACGCCAAACGAAGAGGTTCGACTTTTGGAGCTCGCAGACGCGAGGCGAACTTGCGCCCTAATGAGGCCGCAAGAGTCGGGTACTAGACACCAAACGAGAAGGATCGACTTTTGGAGCTCACAGGCGCTCGAGTTGGGGGCCAAATGAATAAGACAGCATAGAAGATTGTGTCTCTCCTTACGTCGAAACCTTTAACTCAAAGTTAATAAAAAGGTTTCGTACCTGAACAAGAAGTCGTTACGTGTTTTCGAATTCCGAGATTCCTATGTTCTTTATATATTCTATAGTAATGAACATTATATGTCCATTTCGCACATAGCGTTAATTGCGAATATGGTACATATAATTATTTGGCGCCAGAACTAGGCATATCCGTATCATGGGTATAGTACGACTGGGTTACCATGGTTCCACGAAGACGATCAGAGAAGCGGCTAAGAACAAGGAGGAATCTATTTCGGAGCGGCTTGTTCAGGCAATCGAAGGAGAGAGAGAGAAAACACAAGGCCCCAGAAAATAAGAAACAAGGAAAAGAGACCAAAAACAAGAAGAACAAATTCGGCACCCCTCAGAATGAAAAATGAGAAAAGTCTAACACTGAAAAGAGAAGAAGAAGAAAAAACAGCGCAACTCCAAAAGAAAAAGGAAAAAAAAAAGGCGTGAAAAGAAAAGAAAAAAAAAAGAAGCATCACAACTCAACTCCAAGAAAAAAAAAAGGCATGAAGAAAAGAAAAAGAATAAGAAGGTATTTGCTCATTTACGTCTGTCATAGTTTAATTTATGAATAGAGTTTGAATGGTTGTGGAGGATAGATTTGGAAATAATTCTAAAATTAAAAAAAAAAGAAGAAAAATCGTTGGTAGCATAGAAAATTATTATTACTACTGTATGTGACTTTGTACCGTAGTGGGAGGAGAGAAAGAAAGAGTAACCGAGAAATATGCTCGCAGTGACAGAGAAGAAAGAAAGGTGGTCGCTGTGTGGACAGAGGATTGTGTCGCGCACATGATGGACAGCCTTAATAAACAATATTTTTATGAATGAATTTTACGATAGACGGGGTCATTGTGGGTGAAGTTTGTAGTAAATAACGTTTTTTATGACAGGAGATTTGTAGTGACTTGTTGGTGGTCCGGGCTAATAATTTTCGGAGATTAGAATTTAGATTCGAGATCTTGGAGATTTCGCTCATCGATGGGATTGCCGGAAAAAATTCGCATATCTGTAGTTAGGACCTTTGGGACAGGTTTCGATGTTGGAGAATCGATATTTTGGGCGCTGAAAAAATCAGGCCGGGCTTTTGTTTAAGTTGTCGAGTCCGACTAATCGGAGGCACTGTGGAATGCTTCGGACGTTTCGTTGTCCTTATCGACTGGAAAATTGTCTCAGACATCTTGCCATAGAGGCAGAGCAACGAAGAGACGGATGCTTTTTGTGTCTGACAGGGCAGACGGTTATTTTGTGAGTTCCCCCCTCGAGTGGGACTGTGAGGTTTTGTTGAGGAAGATGTTCGGAAAAACATGGGTTTGGAGATTAGTTATTTAAGATATGCGCAGAGTTTTGGTGGTCTCATTGGATGTGTTTGGAAAATTCGCGGACTCGATTTTGTGTCGAGGGAGGAATTTTATTGAGTGAGCTAATAAAAGGTTTGGGTGGTTTAGAAAAGAACACCCGGTATTTTAAGGGCGAAAGAAAGAAAGACGATAAGAAAGAAGGATACTCGTAAGCTGTTGAAAAGATGTGAGGTAGACCGTTTGACGGTGGTCAAAAGTTGGAAAAAACGGGGAGACATGTATCTTGGTTTGATTACAAGCTATGCTTGGTTGTGGAAGGTTAAAATGTGTACATTAATTAATGACAGAGATTACAAGAGAAGGAGATATACAGTTAGAACTAATGAGTACGGACGTAGAATGAAGACAAAAGTCATAATGAGCAATTGACCTGAGATTTAAAAAAAAAATATGAAAATAAGAGAACAAATTAAAGACTGAAAAAATATACATGCCGAACGAGTGACTGTTGAAAAAATTTTTTTAAAAAAAGAGAAAAAAGAACCAGAAAATCTGGTCGGAAAAAGAAAAAAAAATGGAAAAAAAAACAAAAACAAAGGACAATACGAACACTTTTTATTCTTATTTCAGTGACTTTTGAGCTTGGGACTGACGCATTTTTTTTTTTTTTTTTTTGTATTATTTTGTTGAAATTGTATTGCTGAAAATTTTGTTGCTCAGTTCGACGTGAGGAGGAGCGGCACAATAGTTTTAGAAAATAATTTGTCATCATCGATGACAAATGATTTTATTGTGGTTGGATAGGTATGTTATAAAATAGCCGAGGGATTTCGGTTCATGCCTTTGAGTTTAGTTAGGCTAAGAACCTTTTGGCTCAGCACATGGGTTGGTTGTAACATTGAAGCAGGTGTTAATGCGGATGCGCGCGGGCGGATGGAGGTGTCACTCAGATGTCATAATAGTCCGAGACGATACTGGGTGACAGGGAGCGGGTGACGTCACGCACCGGAAGAGCGCGGAGGTTTGTGTGAGAATTGAAGAGAGAAAGGGTCGGGTACTAGACGCCAAACGAAGAGGTTCGACTTTTGGAGCTCGCAGACGCGAGGCGAACTTGCGCCCTAATGGGGCCGCAAGAGTCGGGTACTAGACGCCAAACGAGAAGGATCGATTTTTGGAGCTCACAGGCGCGAGGCGAACGTGCGCCCTATAGGGGCCGCTCGAGTTGGGGGCCAAATGAATAAGACAGCATAGAAGATTGTGTCTCTCCTCCTTACGTCGAAACCTTTAACTCAAAGTTGATAAAAAGGTTTCGTACCTGAACAAGAAGTCGTTACGTGTTTTCGAATTTCGAGATTCATATGTTCTATCGTAATTAACATTCGATGTCCATTTTACCCATTTCGCACATGGCCATATTCGTGTATATGGCTATGTAACAACTACAGCTGTTCTTCAGTTCGTTTAGCTTTAGCACTAAATAACCCACGAAAGTTGAGATGTCATTAAAAACTACGAAGGAAAGATTACAAAATGATATTAACCTTTCGGAAACAATCTGAACTTTATCTGGGATTTCAGTGTGAGTCAATGGGGAAAAAAAAACATTTCGAAAATCGATCAACGGCAGGCCAAAAGAGATGTAAATATTCAGAAATCCAAAAGTAGGCCGAAGAGTTCACATGAAGATGACTTCTTTTACCAGTAGCATCTAAGCACTGCGACACCGATGGAAGAAATGTGTGGACAGCTAAAGAGACTATATTGAGAAATAAACGTCATTTGGTCACATTTCATGAGAGTATCGTGGTCAGTCTACGAACTTGTCAGCCTATCCTCGAATCTCGGATGTCGCAAAGTAATTTGTCCCTGTAAGCTATATATATTTAACTTTATTTACAATCCGTAATTGCAATTGCCTTTCCATGCACAGGATGTGACACAAGGACAATTTTAAACGGACCTTAGCTCTTTGAGTTTAGAGTTTTCCTTCTCCGATATTGGTTGCCGTGGCAAGACGTATTGCACATAATTTTACCATCGGAATGTGTTGTAAACAATTCTATTAGAATTCATTGGAAATGATTTTTACTATAAAACTGCATTGCAATTGATTTTTCTTTAGGAATATATTAGAGATTATTCTACAACATAAATGTATTGAAAAGTAATTTACAACAGAAATGCATAGCAAATGATATTATCATAGAAATGCATTGCAAATAATTTTATTATAGAAATGTATCGCAAATGATTTTATTATAGAAATGTATCGTAAATTATTTTACAATAGAAATGCATAGCAAGTGATTTTACTATAGGAATAAATTATTTTACTGCAGAAATGTATTGAAAATGATTTTACCATAAAAATGCAAAGCAAATGATTTTGTATGTGATTTTACTTTAGAAATCTATATAAAATGATCTTATAATAGAAATGCATTGTAAATTATTTTATTGTAGAAATGCATTGTAAATTATTTTATTGTAGAAATGCATTGTAAATGATTTTAGAATAGAAACCTATAGCAAATGATTTTAATATAAAAATGTATTGTAAATGACTTTACTATAGGAATGTACAAGGCTAGGCTGAAAATAGTTCATATGATGACGTCATATCTGCTGCGAATGGATTTTTCAGCCAGTGCGATACATGCACTGCAATACCGATGGAAGAAGTGTGTGAACCGCAAAGGGAACTATCTTGAAAAATACATCTCGTTTGGTCACCTTCAATGAGAGTATCTTGGTCAGCCTATGAACTTTTCAGCCGATCCTCGTATAAGAATACAGATGCTAGGATTTTTTTCCGTAGTATCTCCTCACAATGAATAAATGCCAAGCCTTTCTTTAAAAGTCCTTCTTTTTTTTCCAGACCAGTTGGTTAGGATGGTAGACTACATTGACTGCATCTCTACAGAAGAGTAAGACCTCCCCCTCCCGACGAATGTCCTGTATATGACACTAAACAATCTGATGATGAGGCTGTAATAATCATGGAGCTTGGGGAATATGGAGTACCCCGTCATTGCCATTATTCCCAAGTTCACTTTGACCCGATGTAGTAATACTTGTAAGGATCCCATCTATTAGTTAAAGAGAACTGTTTGATCATTGAACTGTGTGAAAACAAATGATTGATATTTAATTGAATTGAGTTACATAGCAATACTTGGAAACATTTAAATATGCGCAAAAAAACAATTGGTATTAGATAACAATATTCGAAGTCCTTTAACTATACAAACAAATGATTAATACTAAATAGAATTATACGTGCTACATAGGAATACTTGGGACCACATAACTGAATGAAGTGTCGAATAGAATTATTTGTGCTGAATAACAATACCTGAAACCACTTAACTATGTGAAAGCAATTGCAATACTTCTCTGCATTTAAATTAGCTGTAAATCATTTATAATTCAGATAACTTACAAACCATTCACTCACAAATCCTATATGTTTAACCATTAAATGCGTCAAGCATATGACTGGTGTCAAATTAAATTGTGTTAAATAGCAATACTTGTAACCATTTAACTATGTGCAAACAAATTAGTAATATTAAATTAGATATGGATACTTGATAAATAGAACAGTAGTAGGACTATTTAACCCATAGTTGGGCGGATGAGAGGGTTCATACCTTTCCCAAGGGTATTTGCCCGAGAGTGAACGTAATAGCGCGACTGGAGTACAGACTCGCATACTACGATTCCGTAGTCCATCACTTTGACCATTACACCACGAGGAAACCCCTTGATAAATAGAATTATTAGTGTTAGATAGCAATACTTGAAACCATTTAACTATGTGCCAACAAATGAGTAATATTAAATTAGATATGGATATTTGATAAATAGAATTATTAGTGTTAAAAAGCAATACTTGTAACCATTTAACTATGTGCAAACAAATGAGTAATATTGAATTAGATATGGATACTTGTTAAATAGAATTATTAACGTTAGATAGCAATACTTGAAACCATTTAACTATGTGCCAACAAGTGAGTAATATTAAATTAGACATGGATACTTGATAAATAGAATTATTAGTGTTAGATAGCAATACTTAGTTGACAAATGATATTTATGTATAAATAGGATTTGGCATAAAATAACCGACAAGGGTTGACATGCCATGAAACCCAACCAACTGCCCTTTCTTTCTTTCCTTCTTTCTTTTTGTAAATAAAGAATCTTGATACACAGATATTCCGTTTGTCTTTGATGTTTTCGCCAATGTTTGCCTTTCGGTGTACCATTTCTGTAAGAGGTTAACGATATTAGATTTTCACTTCTCGCTACACACGCACCCCGCCAAGTCGGCATTCCTTCAAAAGATAATTATGATCGTGAAGTTAGTAAAACAAGGCCTTTCACCACTTACATTTTGACATAGTGGGACAATTCTCTTATCTAAATCACCAGCTGTGTCCTGGGTATGACATTAAACAACATCTGGTAGTCCCAGTCTTGGAGACTGGAGAATGTGGAGTATACCTTCATTACAATTAATTTCAGGTGCACTTTGATCCCCTGTACTTTTACCAGTAAATGGGTCGAAGAGAACTGTTCACTCGTTTAGTAAGGTTTATTCGTATTGGTTATTTAAAACCATACAGATGTGTGCAAACTAAATAGGAATACCTGATAAATAGAAAAAGTGTTAAATAGCAATACTCGAAAACCATTTAACTGCGTACAAACAAATAATTAATATTAAATAGAATTATCAGTCTTAGCAATATTTGAACGTCTTCAACTGTGTGCAAACAATTCATTTATATTAAATAGAAATATTAGGGTTAAGTAGCAAAACTTGAAACCATTTAACTATGTGCAAAGAAATCGTTAATATTGAACAGAATTATTAGTATTTGCAATACTTGAACTTATTTAACTGGATGTAAACAAATGAGCTCCAACTCACTGAAGAATGAATTTATCTCGAAAGTGTTCACTTACAAATCATACACACACACACACACACGCATATATATATATATATATATATAAATTCGGGGAGAGGAATTAAAACATCACGTATTACATTATATCAAGAAAGTATGAAAACAGCTTCGTCCAAGATTTGAACTCGTGTCGTGGTGCCCATTTCATATAATGATGACCATCACATCAAGATCGCCTCCTTTAAGAGAACAAAGTATCTTGTGGCTGAGGTAGCGAATTTCTGTCGGCACCAGAGATCGATCCAGTGTTCGAGCGCTTTCGGGAAAATTTTGGTAAATTCATCAACCAATTTCAACCAAGACACTTATCAGGAAACCTGAAAGGATCTTAATAAAATTATAGAGACAAAATGTGTCTTTATAATATATATATATATATATATAGTAAAGTTGGCGACCGAAGGCTCCCTTTTCAATAGCTACTATACCGAGGTGTCGGGGAGGGCGCTACACCTTTTCCTGGATTGCTCCACTTTACCCTTGATCCTTACCTTATAATGCTGAGTGTTAAGCAAAGCGGCATCATCTACCATTTTTGAGTCTTTGGTATGACTCGACCAGGGACTGAACCCCGGTATCTGGAGCCTTGGCGAACAACCTACTCATATACGCAATTACTCCGCGCGATTTTTGGGAATCTGACAAGATGATCAAATTACGTGGTGCCTTCAATAAGACTTTTTTTGTATGGGCATTTTAAAATAGTCGTAGACTCTTGATAATTCAGAATGATATTTCTATACATCTTATGAGATGACTGACTAATTTTTATGATTTCAGCTTCAGATGAACAGCTACAGCAGCAATTGGAATACACCCTACTAAAGCCTGATTGTCACAGCTGGTCAATTTCAAAAATGTAATCTGGACTTTAGAAGAACGATATGCAATAAAATTGTTTTAAACTTGGACAAAATGCCACAGAAACGTATGGAATACTTCAGACTGCTTTTCGACCATCTTGCATGAATCGAGCTTCAGTTTTTGAGTGGCATAAGAGATTCAAGGAAGACAGGGAGTCTGTGAGGATCATGAGAGGTGTGGGAAGAGTAAGGAAGTCAATACACCAGAGCTGATTGGCCAAAGGGTTACGGTTAGGGTTACTATGTTGAGGTTTTAAGGGAGTTCAGGAAGAGGTTTCCTAGGAAGAGGCCAGCACTCTTCAAATCGGCTCAGTGGTATTTCCACCAGGACAATGCATCAATAACTCCATCCTTGTCACAGACTATTTGACCAAGATGGACATCAAGACAGTTGCTCACTCTCCCTATATTCCAGACCTTGCTCCCTGTGACTTTTGCTTATTCCCTAAGCTCAGAGGCTGTAGTTATGAGACAACTGAGGAGATGAAAGAGGCTGTGACAAAGGTCATTGACACACTCACACAAGAGGACTTCGATGGGGCCTTCCAGAAGTTGTTGGAACGGTACAACAAGTGCATTGCAGCCAAAGAAGATTACTTCGAAGGAGACTAGAGTTTCATATATGTACTATCAATAAAAGTGCCCATACGAAAAAAGTCTGGGAACTGATTTAATGATCCTCGTATATATACAGGATTTGGCATTAAATAATCAACAAGGGTTGATATGCCATTAAACCAAACAACCAAAACAAAAGACCGGTAGCAATCCCAGCTACCGAATGGATCATAAAAATGGTCAGCAATATATTCACAATATGTTTTATCACCGTCACCCTTAAGGCATGACGAGAGCACGGGTCCCTTTAACTCTCTCAAGCCACCCGTCCCTGTATATATATATATATTTTACAAACCCTCACTGCAAGTCGTCTACACAGCATCCAGTGTCCACACAGAGATGGTGAAAGTGAGTATTTGCAGGTCAGCCAACACTGGTGTAACCATGAGAAGGAGAATGTGGTGGAGGGGCCCGTGGTGTAGTCGTTATCGTCGTAGGAAATGGACACGGCGACACGAGTTCAAATCCTGGACGAGACTGATTGCATTTCACATAGCAGTAATACCCTTGGGAAAGGTAAGAATACAATTATTCTCCCTCCAGCTATGGGTAAATAGTAGGACAGACTAGGTTCTTCAGCCTTGGTGAGGCAACTAGTCTAGGAGAAGGAAAACTCTGAATTCAAACCTGTTAAAACTCCGTTTAAAAATTGACTTAGTGTCATATCCTGCCCGAGCGGAGGGGTTGGGTAAAAAGTGGAGGTGCCCGTGATGTAATTGTTATCGTCGTAGGAAATGAACACGGCGACACGAGTTCAAATCCTGGACGAGATTGATTGCATTTCACATAGCACTAACCCCTTGGGAAAGGTATGAATCCAATTATTCTCCCTCCAACTATGGTTAAATAGTAGGACAGACTAGGTTCTTCAGCCTTGGTGAGGCAAGTAGTCTAGGAGAAGGAAAACTCTGAATTAAAACCTGTTAAACTTCGCTTAACAATTGACCTTGTGTCATATCCTGCCCCAGCGGAGGGGTTGGTAAATAGGAGAATGTGGGAATACGTCGCTTATGAGTTTGTTCTTAATTTCTCCAGCCGTGTTCAACATTTCTCTCTCGTCTTACTTGGATGGTTTGTGAGTCGTGAGATTAATGGTTGTGCTTTGTAGGGCGCTGCTTCCAGGGTGTGCTAAAAAAAAACCCACCGAGCATGCGAGTATAGTTCCCACCTAGCTGTTTTCTTCAAGCGTTTTCTGAGAGTTCAAGTGGTGCCGTCACGGCGTAGTACTAACACGGCTACAGCTTAGAAGAATTTCCATTTTATTTTATTGTAGAGATCAGATTTCTTTATTATGACCAATAACTTTTCAATAGCAGTCCATTCCTTTCCTATCGCTATCAGTAGATGAGATATTGCTACCGAGGTATATGATCAGGCCAATTAATTTCACAGGCTTACATTTAATGAGGCGGTGGCGCCATGGATATTTCAAAAACCTGCAATTAAATATCAATGTGTATGTGACCCACGTTTTTGATTTATCTGGTACCCGGGCATCTCGTCCAAGATCGACTAGTGAACCATTTAATATCAGCGGTTACCTTATCCGGGTGAAAGCCTTAGAAGCATCCGGCCACAGCCCTCACGGTAGCGATTTCCTCGACATGCGAAACGCTGACGGCAACAGCTCGTTGTTGTGGGTTGCCTTTCTACGTCAGTGATTGACGTCACCTGCTTTTTGAGGCCAGCTCATTCATCCAGAATTTTTACTGACCCTCTCGGCCAGGAATAGAAGATACTTCACTTCTATTTCTGTCTGGATGTAGTTCGTCTTGACTGTTAATCGATACGAGTGAGGGACACTCCTTCATATAATTTACGTACTAGACACGCTTCAGGTAACAGAACAGCTACAAGCACGCTCATCTAGACTCTCCTACGTCTCCATAGACACTCATAAACAACACTGCCAAAGATATATATATATATGCGCGCGTTCGTACGTCTTTGTGCTTGCGTGAAAGAGACAGAGAATATAAAACACGATCTTATATAACTGAAATTTGATCTGAAAATTTCACTGTACAATGTCCGATATATGTTATTTATATTCACCACTTAATTAAGTCCATTAGCAAGAAGAAATTTATGTTAAAAGATGAATATTAGAGAAAATAGATCTTTTATTGAGTCTTCAGACTATCTATCTATCTATCTATCTAATTGCCCATAAATAAAAGCAATCCAATGTTTTTTTTTTGGAGGGTGGGGAGTAATGAAAAGATAATTTTATTGTAAATCAATATCAGAATTTTATTATTACTTCTGGAACATAATACAATTAAAACGGATATAATTATGTCTTATTTATTACAAAACTCTTGACCATTGAAACTATGCACACACACACACACACACACACACACACACACACACACGGCTGTCTGTGTGTTTGTGTCTATTTTTTCTCTTTATGTTACAGTGTTTCATAGCATTAGAGTTTGGTTGTATATAATAACTAATAATATTTGTTTTTGCTACATAGCCTTTTTCGTGGGTTTTTGGTTTCGAAGGATTTTTTTTATTATAAAGTTTTGGTAGTTTGTTTGGGTTTTACAATTATGATTTCGCGTAATTGTAATATCCCTTTTTTAGTTTATATCATATAGTACGTTTTTGCTATATATATATATATATGTACACACACACATACACACACACACACACATATATATATATATATTTATATATATATATGCATATATATATATATATATATATATAATGTACTATATGATATAAACTAAAAAACAAAAAAAGAGAGATTACAAATGCTAGAAGGCCAAATAGGAAAACAAAAAAAAAAAACTAACAATATCTTATAAAAATTAATTGAGGAGTATTTATATATGTATATATATATAATGATGCCGTGCTACTGGCATGGATCTCCTTGACCCTCTCTCGCCACCCTTCTCCATCGTCCCTTCCTCTCGGGAGGTCTTCAAGGCTAGATCCTGTATTGGCACAGAGCTGTTTTATATAGGTTCTAGCTGGTCGTCCTGCCTTGGCTCGTCCTTGTCAAGGGTCCACAGGAGTATATCGCTTATGAGTTCGATATATATATATATATATATATAGCTATGTATACTATGTATAATGACAAAATATATGACGATATATATATATATATATAGCTATGTATACTATGTATAATGACAAAAACGTACGATATAACATAAACTAAAAAAGAGAGGTTACAACGGCTTGTATATATATATATATATATATACTAGCCAGTGTAATCGCATTTTGTCGCCAAAAAAACCCAACATAAATCCACTTTAGATTCAGAAATAGAAAAAAAACGCACTTAAAATAGGTAGATTCATTAAAAACTTTTACGACGGACATGAATATGAAGCTACTTCCCGACCAGACTTTCTTTTTTTTCTTTTTTCTGCATAGTAAGTAAAGTAAAGTTAGCGACCATAGTCGAGGGTGACCCGAAGGCTCCCTTTTCGATAGCTACTACACCAAGGTGTAGGGGAGGGCGCTACTCCATTCCCTGGATTGCTCCACTTTACCCTTGAACCGTACCTTATAATGCTGAGTGTTAAGCAAGGTGGTATCAAGTTCCATTTTTAAAGTCTTTGGTATGACTCGACCTGGGATTGAACCCAGGTCTCCCGGGCCATTGGCGAACACTCTAACCGCTGGGCGATTTAATTAAATATCCTTAAAGTTAATCTTTATTGGAACAAAGGTATTTATATTAAAAGGTTATTGATTATATTTCAAAGTGAAAAACAAATAGAGGTTGGTGAGTCAGAATAACCATCCGCTTCTGATACTTTTTTTAAGATTTTGATTTACAAAAATAAATAAATAAATAAATGAAATAAAATAAAATAAAATTCTATATAAAAAGCTGCAAATTTTGTCCAGGAAAATTTTAAAACATTCTTTTCTAAATGGCCCACCCATCACCCATAAATCGATGGAGGTGCCCGTGGTGCAATAGTTATCGTCACAGCATATGAACACGGCGATACGAGTTCAATTCCTGGACAAGACTGATTGCATTTCACATAGCACTAATACCCTTGGGAAAGGTATGAATCCAATTATTCTCCCTCCAGCTATGGGTAAAATAGTTAGGCAGACTAGGTTCTTCAGCCTTGGTGAGGCAACTAGTCTAGGAGAAGGAAAACTCTGAATTCAAACCTGCTAAACTCCGCTTTAAAAATTGACCTTGTGTCATATCCTGCCCGAGCGGAGGGGATGGGTAAATAGGATCACCCATAAATCGATAAATAAAAGAATTAAAACGGTAAAAAGTAAAGGGATACGTTTTAAAAGTACCATATACCAGGTAGAAGATATTAGATATCAGGTAGAAAATATTAGATATCAGGTAGAAGATATTAGATATCAGGTAAAAGGTATTAGATATCAGATAAAATGTATTAGATATTAAACAATGGTTAAAGATATCAGGTAAGTGGTATTAGATATCAGATAAATGGTATAAGAAGGCAGTTAAAGGGTATTAGATATCAGGTAAAGGGTATAAGATATCAGATAAAGGATACCAGATACCAAGTAAAGGTATTGAATAGCAGTTGATAGGTAACAGATACCAAGCAAAAATATTAGATATCAGATAAATGGTGTTAGGTATCAGATACAAGTTATTAGATATCAGGTAAAAGAAACCAGATATCATATAAGCGGTGTTAGAAATCAGGTAATAGGTATTTGATATTAAAGAAAAGGTATTTTGTATCAGGTAAAAAGTACCAGATATCAGGTAAAAGGCATTTAATATTAAATAAAAGGTATTTTGTGTCAGGTGAAAAGTACCAGATATCAGATAAGAGGTATTTGATATTAAATAAAATGTATTTTGTGTCAGGTAAAAGGTACCAGATTGTCGTGGGAGCCTTACCCATCTCACCATAATGGACTCTTCTGACCGTTATTTGTACTGAGAGATTTCAGGTCCTTATATCTTTACCTCTTTTGCTTTCCGGCCAGGGGCCACCGCGAGCCGTTGCCTCACCGGACGCCTGGCAGTTAGTTTCCCTGATTCATAGTATCTAGACCAAAGACTCCACGTTGAAGACTTACCCCTGCAAGATCTTCTGTGGGCCGTGTATATATAATTTCACTACGCCCACGTATTCCGGTTGTCACCCATGTGATGTGCTTCCACTAATTTACACAGGTGCGTCCTGGAATCACATTGTTTACACAGCTGGAACATCCGGCTTGGTCAAAGGTCAATACGCAACACAAATAGAAAAATATCATTATTCATTTTCAATCAAATTCTGTGGAGTTGGGGCTAAAACACACTCGACTGCAACATCGTTGTAAGCGAGTTCAAACTCCAATCGCGCTATTACGTTCACTATCAGTCCCCTTATCAACTCAGTTATGGGTCGAATTGTATCATTATGGTCTTTATACAAGGATAGCTTTGGTACTATATAAACCACGAATGTTGGTATGCCATTAAACAAAACAAAACAAAACAAAAAAAACCCAAAAAAACTATCAATACGACTCTATTCTTATATATCTATTATCTGTTTATATCTATCTACGTTCATATTTCATACTCTTATTACGTCTTAGTATATGGAAGGCGCCCGTGGTGTAATGGTTACTGTCGTAGGAAATGGACACGGTGACACGAGTTCAAATCCGAGACTAATTGCATTTCACATAGCACTAATACCTTTGGGAAAGGTATGAATCCAATTATTCTCCTTCCAGCTATGGGTAAATAGTAGGGCAGACTAGGTGAGGCAACTAGTCAAGGAAAACTCTGAATTCAAACCTGTTAAACTCCGCTTAAAAATTGACCTTGTGTCACATCCTGTCCGAGCGGAGGGGTTGGGTAAATATGATTATGTCTTAGTATTGCTAATTAATAAATAGGTTTAGTTTGGTTTCTTTGTTTAATGGCATATCAACCTTTTCAGGTTATTTAATGCCAAAGCCATTCTCCTAGAAGAACAGTAGTGGTACTATTTAGCTCATAGCTGGAAGGATAAGGGGGTTCATACCTTTCCCAAGGGTATTTTCCCGAAAGTGAACGTAATAGCGTGACTGGAGTACGAACTTACGTTCTACTATTCCGCAGTCCATCGCTTTAACCATTACACCACGAGGACACCCCCTATAAATAGGATTTTTATTACAGGTATGTATGTATGAAGGGAAAAAATAGTATTAGTCTGTTTAAAACAAGGTCCAATTTATTATATAATGTTTCCTAAACAAACATATCTATTTATATTATCCCGCCTCCCAGCTACGACTTAAATAGAACCATTACTGTTCTTCTACAAGGAAGGCTTTGGCATTGAATAACCGTCGAAGGTTGATATGCCATTAAAAAAAGAAACCAAAATGAAATCAATCTAATTCTTATAATCAATTTGCCTCTTTTTTATTTATTTTTTTAAGCAAATTGTTATATAATTGCGGAATGATTTTTTTTTTAATATAAACATGTTTCGTTGGTTATATCTGATCATTCGGTTTAGTTAGGCTTAGAACTATTCGGCTTAGAGCACGTGCAGGGACACACATTGAGCGCAGGTGTTCACGCTCGTGCGCGAAGGATGTGACAATCACAGATGTCATAATAAAAACCCCAGATAGGAAAATGGGACCGGGGTGCGAATGACGTCATGCCCGGAAGCGATGGGCTGGGATTCTTGGTGATTTTGAAATAAAAGCAGTTAGTTGAGATTTAGACCTGGGCGAGTCCAGTTGGGTCTACAGAATGTGCCGCACGTTTGTTGGGTCAGTTTGTTGAGATTCAAAGCTGGACGAGGCGAGTCCAGTTGGGCCTACGGGATGCGCCGCGCGTTTGTTGGATCAGATAGAACAGTCAGCATAGTAAAAATTGTGTCTCTCTCTCCTCGTGTCGATAAACCTAAAAGTCAAGAAGGTAATAAAAGTTTCGTACCTGAGCTAAAGAAAGTCGTCAGTGTTTCGGGATTCCTATGCATAAGAACAATTTCACGCATTCGTATATCTGGATATGTTACAAAATAAGCACATTAGCTAACAGAAACAGAAAGTCAACTATAATCAAGTTATATTGTTTTGGTGAATCTGAGTAAAGACCACGGGAATTTCCTTTTTTATGACCTTACTGTGTTTTTTTTTCTCTTGACACAAACAAACAATACAAAAAAAAAAGAGAAAAAAATAATCTCCCTGAAGACGATCAGTCGATATGATTAAAAGCGCTTGAGAACAGAACCTTAGGTAACTTGTCTTTATTGGGAATCCTTTTGAGATGAGGCTTCTTAATCTGAGAATTAATTTTTTTTTTTGCCTCATTGGGGACCGTGGCGCAGCGGATAGAGGCGTTGAGTCTCTACGGTTCCAGGCGGGCATTGTCAGAAGATAGCGGTTTCAATTCCTACCCAAGCCGGCCAGAGGTTTACTTGGTCAAAAAACGTGGTGCGATAGATAACAACTATGGAAGGCAGTAATTACTGGGGATACGGTTACAAGACTCAGCATTCCTATCCGAGGTCGCGGTTAATCACCTGAAGAAGCTTAGGTAACTAATCAATCAATTAGACCCTGACACAAAGATACAAGCAAAAAAGATGGAGAAAAAAACATAGAATCATGAAAAAGAAGAATTTTGTTGCCTTTAATCAAATTTATTGAATCACATGGACGCTGACTAAGCGCATGGAAAAGAAGCTGGACGGCAATTGCTCAAGAATTCTATGAGCCTTACTGAACAAATCCTGAAAGCAATATCCCCCCACAAAAAAACAGCGACTATACGGTCCCCTAACTCCCATTTCTAAAACCATTAAAATCAGACAAACAAGACTTGCAGGACACTGCTGGAGAAGTAAGGGAGCACTCATAAGCGACGTTCTCCTATGGTGTTGGACGTCCGGTGAGAACTTATCAATATAAGTCTGTACGGACACAGGATATAGTCTAGAGCACTTGCCAATGCGATGGACCATAGAGAAAAATATATTGGGGGAGTTAGGGAAATCGATGCAGCATGACATGATGAGGATGCTGTAAATATCCATATTTTGAGCGCATTTGAACGTGAATAGGTCAAGTTATTAGATTAGGGAATATCGATTTTTCTTAAACATCCAATCGATCTCAAATGACTTCAATTTTTTTAAACACTCTGAATATCTACTATCTCGGAAGCAGCGTCTCATCAACTGAAAATGACATCAATACACGACTAGCAAAGGCATGATCAGCCATCGATATTCAGACCTATCGGATAAAATAAAAAGCAATTTTTTCCAAGCAGTAGAGTCCATACTACTATATGGATGCACCACATGAACGCTGACTAAGCGTATGGAAAAAAAGCTTGACGGCAGTTGCACAAGAATGCTATAAGCCATATTGAACAGATCCTGGAGGCAGCATCCCACTAAGCAGTGGCTATAGGGTCACCTACCTCCTATCTCTGAAATCATTCAAGTCAGACGAATAAAACATATAGAACACTGCTGGAAATATAAGGGCTTGCTCATAAGCGACGTTCTTCAGTGGACTCCTTCATACGGACGAGCAAGTGTTGGACGTCCGGTGAGAACTTATCTACAACAACACTGTACGGGCACAGGATGGAGTCGAGAGGGCCTGCTGAATACAATGTACAATATAGAGAAATAGAAAGGGTGGGTCAGGGAAATCCGTACTCGCAGCATGACATAATGAGCATACTGTAGATATATATCATCGTTAATATTTAGTTTAGTTTCGTTGTTTTTAATGGCATGTCAACCTTCGGGAGTTATTTATTTCCAAAGCCATCGTTGTAGAAAAACAGTTGTTCTGTTCAACCCATAGTCATTGGGATAAGGGGGTTTATATTTTTTCCAAGGGCATTGGTCCGAAAGTGAACATAATAACGAAACTGGTGTTTGAACTCGATCACTACCATGTAAAACTATATATATATATATATATATATACATATACATATATACAAAAGTAAATGATGGAAATGAATCCGACAATATCGAGAAAAATTGATAAACAAGTTAATCCATAGAAAAGAATTTAATATAAAACAAAGTCAATGTTATAACGTTTCAGTTCTAATGGACCATCATCAGGACTTAGAAAGGATGATATCGAGTGATGTTAGATCACCGATGGATTTTTAATGAAAAATAATTTTCTTTGAAAATCCATCTAACGTCACCTTTCTAAGTTCTGATGATGGTTCATTAGAACCGAAACGTTATAATGTTGACTTTCTTATACATTAAATTCTTCTCTTTGCATTACCTTGTTTGTTTTTTTTCATTTTTTCCCGATATACATATACATAAATATGTATCTATCATTGTCAATATATCTATCTATATATATATATATATATATATATATTGTTGGTGAGAAGAGGCGTTGGTTTTGGCAACACATTTATATGTAGAAGTCTCACCTGAATGAACAGACAGATGCAGCATCTCAATAACACATAAAATGGTATGTCTGCATGAGGTGAATTGTGTGTTTTTTCTTTCTCTCTTTCGCAGGTCGGCGGGGTTTAGAATATGTCGACTACATTCCCTGCAGATAAGTAATTTCCCCCACCCCCCAAAAATGGGTGTCCTGGACATGACATGAAACTTCATCTGATGGTGGGTTTCCAGTGTTATAGAACTATAGTCAGAATAGTAGTATCTTTTCATTGCCATTACTCCCAGGTTGAATCTGGCCCAAAGTGGTAGCTCCAGTTCGGGTCAAATAGATCTTTTCGTAAATTATTACTATTAGATAGGAATACTTGAAACAATAAAACTATGTGATAGCAAATTATCATTTTACTCTAAGTCTTTCACACAAGCTGGTTTTGAATTCAGAGTTTTCCTACTCTTAGACTAGTCGCATAACCAAGGCTTGAGAACCCAATCTGCCCTACTATTTACCCATACCTTGGGAGAGAATGGATAGATCCATAAGGGCATAAGCGCGAAACGAAACACAGACAACCTCATCCAGGAGTTGAACTCAGGTCGCTGCTTTCATTTTCAACGACGATAACCGTTACGCAGAGCGTGCCTCCAAATATAATGAAGTACATCTCCCTTGCATAATTGATACCACCATCTTGAATCCATAGACAAACAGAATTGCCAGGTCATGCGCAAATAATTCTGTCATTTATGATGGAAACTATGCTCATAAAATGTTTACTATGGAGCGAATCAATACCTACTGCTGTTTTTTTCCGATCTTATTATTATTATCATTATTATTATTATTCAGAATATAAATCGACTGTTCCTTTCATTTTTGAGTGTAAAAAGAAAAAGGAAAAGAAAAAAAACTTTGGGCCAATTTTTCGCTTTACAAAACGTTCAAAACATTTTTTTTCTTCCTCAACTTTTGTCCTTCTTTTACAGTCAATACACTCAGAATTTCGTTCTTTTCATCCAACAGACACACGTTTGTTTGGTTACGAGTGCACATTTAGAACTGGGGGGCTCTTTTCTGACCCAGGATTTTAATACAATTCCTTTCAATATGCGTTCAACGTCTTGGACTGCTTTGCTTCACCCTCAATTCACACAGGGTGAACGAAAGTCGCTTGGCCGAATGAAAATGAAATAAAATAAATCATGAATTCTAAACAACAATAAAGGAAAAGAAAGCATTTCTTTTTTAATGTAGTAGGCCATGAATACGTCTTCGGTTACATCTCCTCGTCTCTATCAGCTGTGGGTTAAATAGTACCATCACTGTCCTTCTGAAAAGATGGCTTTGACATTAAATAACACACGAAGGTTGATGTGCCATTAAACCAAAAAGAAAGAAACTGTATTTACCGTGCTCTACTTCTACTCTATTCTAATATTCGTAACAATTTCTATAAATTTATTCATAAAACTTTTAGCATCATTCTATATATATATATATATATATATATATATATATATATATACACGAAGTACATACAATAAGTTTCCAGACTTTTTTCGTATGGGCACTTTTATTGATAGTACACACATGAAACTCTACTCCCCTTCACAGTAATCTCCTCCGGCTCTAATGCACTTGTTGTACCGTTCCAACAACTTCTGGAATGCCCCATCGAAGTCCTCTTGTGTGAGTGTATCAATGACCTTCGTCACAGCCTCTTTCATCTCCTCAATTGTCTCATAACGACAACTAAGGGAATAACCAAAAGTCACAGGGAGCAAGGTCTGGACTATAGGGACGGTGAGGAACT
>OY757939.1:52509210-52689210 GCA_963585895.1 Sepioteuthis lessoniana
TAATGATAAATTGAATTATTAGTATTTGGTAGCAAAGCTTAAAATCATTTAACTGCTTGCAGAAAAAACAATTACAGTTCGATATCAATATTTGAAGCAATTTAACTGTGTGCAAACAAATGTGCTCTAGTTCGTTTAAAATGTTACCAACAAACTATTCACTTAAAAATAATGTTTGCACGTATTCGCCAATGGCCCGGGAGACCTGGGTTCAATCCCAGGTCGAGTCATACCAAAGACTCAAAAAATGGTACTTGATGCCTCCTTGCTTAACACTCAGCATTATAAGGTACGGATCAAGGGTAAAGTAGAGCAATCCAGGGAAGGAGTAGCGCCCCCCTACACCTTGGTGTAGTAGCTATCGAAAAGGGAGCCTTCGGGTTACCCTCGACTATGGTCGCCAACTTTACTTTTTATTATACAAAATAACCTAACCAAATCTCCAGAAGTGTAGGCTCACCATCAGATGCAATTTACTGTCATACCTTGGACATTTAAATGGTTTGGGTTGTTTTTTTTTTTGTTTTTTGTTTTTTTTAACGGTACATAAATTCTGCCGAAAGTTGATGTATTTCAGAATGTTTGATTATGACCATGTCTATTTTGTTTTTTGTTGTTTTTTTGTTTTTTGTTTAAGGGTTTATCAACTCTACATGGGTTATTTAAGGCCGAAATTTGATGTATTTGGTTTAGCTAAGGGTATATCAACTCCTTATAGGTTTTTTTAATGCCAACATGTGATTCATTTCTACATGTTTAATTATCATACTATATTATCAATGTCAATTCACATTTTAAAATCTTTTTTAAGAAATTACACTTTTACTTGCATATAATCATTTGTTTTCACAGAAATATATAATAGCAAGTATTTCTATCTAATACAAATAATTTGCACACTTCTGTCTGGTTTCAAGCATTCCAATGAAAGTACAAAAAAATTATACACAACAGTATGGTTTCAAGTAACTATTCCAACGTAACGATAATTTATTTGCAGTTATATGGCTTCAAGTATTCCAATCAAATACTACTGATTTATATACAATTTAGTGGGTAGAGTGTTCGCCAATGGTCCGGGAGACCTGAGTTCAGTCCCAGGTCGAGTCATACCAAAGACTTTAAAAATGGTACTTGATACCTCCTTGCTTAACACTCAGCAATATAAGGTGCGTATCGAAGGTAAAGTGGAGCAATCCAGGGAAAGGAGTAGCGCCCTCCCCTATTGAAAAGGGAGCCTTTGGGTCGCCCTCGACTATGGTCGCTAACTTTACGCTACTTTATTTGGTCTAAAGATTGTATTCCTTTTTAATCCTCATCTTAATCTTCAATTCGTCCTGATTCTTTCCTTCCATCCGTCCCTATCATCTATCACTCCCGGCAGGTCTTCAAAAATACATCCTGTGTCTGCACTGAGCTGATGTAAATAAGTTCTGGCAGGTCGGCCAACACAAGCACGTCAGTGTACAGATGTTCATGGAAGAACGTCACCATTGTGTTCCTTGTTGGATCAACGGCGAATTTCACCAGATGCTGGGGGGAAGAACCTCACTGGTCAACAGCCAGGATCAAATTGTTCAGTCAGGAAACAACTGCTACTCTTCTATATATGAAGCGTCTATTGATGAGGAGAAAACGACCAAAAAAGTGTACTATAACTCCTTTTTACCTATAATCATTTATTCGGAGGTGCCTGTGGTGTAATGGTTATTGTCGTTGGAAATGGACACGGCAACACGAGTTCAAATCCTTGACGAGACTGATTGCATTTGACATAGCACTAATACCCTTCGGGAAAGGTATGAATCCAATTATTCTCCAGCTGTGGGTAAATAATAGGACAGACTAGGTTCTTCAGCCTTGGTGAGGCAACTAGTCTAGGAGAAGGAAAACTCTGAATTGAAACCTGTTAAACTCCGCTGAAAAATTGACCCTGTGTCATATCCTGCCCGAGCGGAGGGGTTGGTAAATATGATAATTATTTATTCGCACACATGGTTTCAAGTATTTTTATCTAACAAGAATTTGCTAGTAATTATAGGTTTCTAGTAAATAGTAATTATATTGTTTAGGTTTAGTTTGGTTTTATGGGATATCAACCATTGTAGGTTATTTAATGCCAAACCCTCTTTATACATTTACATATTAAATGCATATGATTTGTTTTGGTTGGGTTTTATGGCATAACAACCATTGTAGGTCATTTAATGACAAATCCTGTTTCACATAAACATTAAATATACGACTTGTAAGTAAACACAGTTAAATGATCAGTTCTATTTCAAACAATTCGATTTAGCATAAGACAACAAAGTTAAACAGTTTCAAGTATTGCTATGTATCACTAACAATTCAATTAAACATCACTCATTCTTTTACCCAAAGTTAAATGATTAAACACTATTTCAAACAATTCAAATCCGTCATTTGTTTCTACTCAGATTAAATGTCAAACACTTCTATTTGACCCATAGATAGGGCCCTTTCAGGAGCTACCACTTCAGGCTAAAGTGGACCTGGAAGCAATGGCAATGAAGGGGTACTCAGCTTTTCCCTAAGTTCCAACAGTACTAGGGCGTCGCCATCAGATTGTTTAGAGCAATATCCAGGAAAATCGTTGTTGGTGGGGAGGGGTCTTACCCCACCGCAGAGAAGCAATTGGTGTATTCTGTAGCCCCAACCGAGTGGGCTGATATTCTTTAGTAAACAATTAGTTTCAAGCAACTATTCTTAACTCAAATAATTTGCACAGTTATATGGTATCAAGTATTCTTAATAAAATAATTATTTAAACAGATCTATTTGAACTATAGATGGGGCACAAACGTAAAATAATGGCCGAGGTATTTTGTTTAATGCCTTTGGGTTTAGTTAGGCTGAGAACCTTTCGGCTCAGTGCATGGGTACTTAGGTGCAACATTAACGCATGTGTTCACGCGCACGCGCTCGGGGCGGACATATCACTCAGAGATGTCACAATAGCCCAGATGGGAAACGGAGCCACAGAGTGCGGGTGACGTCACGCACCGGAAGCGCACGGAGGATTTGAGGGATTTAGAAAAAGTTAGTTAGTTGAGTTGAGTCGAGTTGAGACTAGACACCGAACGAGAAGGGTCGACTTTCGGGGCTCGCAGAGGCCAGACGAATTGGCGCTCTACGGGCGCTGCAGCAGATGGGGGGGGGCAGTTGAAAAAAAACAGAATAGAAAGAATGTGTTTCTCTCTCCTTATGTCGAAGAACCTTTAAACTCAAAGGTAATAAAATGTTTCGGGAGGTGCCTGTGATGTAATGGTTATCGTCGTAGGAAATGGATACAGTGACACGAGTTCAAATTCTGGACGAGACTGATTGCATTTCACATAGCACTAATACCCTTGGGAAAGGTATGAATCCAACTATTCTCCCACCAGCTATGGGTAAATAGTAGGACAGACTAGGTTCTTCAGCCTTGGTGAGGCAACTAATCTAGGAGAAGGAAAACTCTGAATTGAAACCTGTTAAACTCCGCTTAAAAATTGACTTTGTGTCATATCCTGCCCGAGCGGAGGGGTTGGTTAAATATAGGTAATAAAAAGTTTCGTACCTGAACTAAGAAGTCGAAAGTGTTTTTCGTGTTTCGAGATTCCTATGTTCTATGTATATATGTTACGAACATTCTTATGTACGTTTCACGTATATCTATATCATGGCTATGTAACACTAACAAGTGCCAACACTTTGAGAGGAGCTCATTAAAGAGATAATCCACATTCCCCAGATTTCCAGATATGGAAACATTACCACCGTATAAACTTGAGTGTCATACCCAAGAAACCAATTTTTGGGGAGGGGGGACCTTAATTCTCATAAAAGGATATAAAAAGTAAAGAAAAGGTGGCAACCGTAGTCGAGGGAGACCAAAAGGTTCCTTTTTCAATAACTACAAGACCGAGGTGTAGAGAAAGGCACTACTCCTTTCCTTGGATTGCTCCACTTTACCCTTGATACGTACCTTATAAGGCTGAGTGTTAAGCAAGATGTCAAGTACCATTTTTTAGTCTTTGATATGACTCGACCTGCGATTGAACCCAGGTCTCCCGAACACTCAACTCAATTGGATAATGGGTCGGTTCAAGGGAAATAGACGATATAATCAAAACCCTTTTGACACGGCTTAAGCTTAAAATGTTTCTTTTTTAATTTTGAGACTTTTAATTGGAGGAGGAAAAAGAGGTAGGAGATAAAGGAGGAGAAGGTAAAGAAGGAAAGGCAAAGAAGTTGGAGGAAAAAGAGAAGAGTTAAAAAGAAAGAAGTAGTAGAAAAAGAGGCCCTGAATTTAAAAAAAAAATAGAAAGAGAAAAGAAAATTGAATGGTTGATTTTAACGGCATGTCAACTCGTTTTGGGTTATTTTATGCCTAGATGTTACGCTTTTGCGTGCATTTTACGTTTATATTTACGTTTTTTTCTGCTGTTGTTTCTTAAGAGTTTTTGGTTCTCAGCTATTTGATGTCAAGTATTTTCTATCTAATAAAAATAATTTGCTAAGAGATCTACTTGACTCATAGACGGTAACCTAACAGTTACTACCACAGAGTCGACCTGGTGTTAACGACAATGTCACAGTGCTCCAGAACTGAAGACTCGCCGCCAAATGCTGTTTAATATCAACCATTTGGTGGGAGACAAGAACAAGAAGGAGGAGGAGGAGAAAAAGATGGCTGACTGGCTGGCTGGCTGGTTAATTTTGTTTTAGAGCATATCAACCCCTATTTATACTAAACCTGTTTATACATGTGATTTTTAAGTGAATAATTTGTCGGAAACATTTCTTGAACAAATCAGAACTCATCTGCTTGCACGCAGTTAAATGGTTTCAAGAATCGTTATTTATTGTTTGCACACAGTTAAATGGTCTCAAGTATCGCTATATGTAACTAATAGTTTAATTGCTATGTAACACTAATAATTCAATTTATAATTAGTTATTTGTTGGCACACAGTTTTATGGTTTGAAGCGTTGTAAATGATTAGATATTTCTATTTAACCAATTGATAGGATCCAAACAACAACAACCAATTCGAGTGAGAGTGGACCTTGGAATAATGACAATGAAGGGGTACACCACATTTCCTAAGGCTCCTGAAGTGATTTCACACCATCAGATTGTTTTATCCGGAACACGTGATGAAGGGCGAAGGTTTTTAGCTCTCTGCAGAGATGCAGTCGTCATATTCTCCGGTCCCAGCCGACTGGGCTTAAAAGAAGTGAAAATGGAGATATTACGATGAATAAAGATGTTGATAATCATGTGACGAATCAAGTGCTTGTGTTAAGTAATGTGCCTACACAGTGCAATGTCCCGGCTGTAGATGGGTAAGTATTGATTCTGTCCGAATGAGTAGTGCAGTCGGTAAAGGAAACGATCGATGAGGAGTGGTCAGCATTTGGTGGCTGAGAGGGACACATTAGCGACTTTGGAAGTGGATTTGTCGGCTGACTAGCTGGTTGATGAGGACCATTTGATTAGAATGAGGAGGGAGAGGAGGTTAAATACTGAGAAAAATGGGGATGTGTTTGAATGGGGGTATGAAGCTGCAGATACTGAAAATTAAGATATAATTTTTGTTAAAAAAAAAAGATAGAAGAAAAAAAAAGAGAATACAAAGTTGGAAAGTGATTTTGAGAGAGAGAGAGAGTTGAGGGAATGTGATCAGGAGAGGATATATTTAGAGAAGGGGTGAGCAGTATTTGGAAGAAAATGAAGAAAACAAGGACAAATCAAAATAGTGGGAGGATCAGGAAAGAAAAGTAGTGCGAAAAATTAAAAAAATAAAATAAAATAAAATAAAACAAAAACAACAGACAAAAGAAAAGGAAAGGAAGAGAAAGAAGAGAAAATAGAAATAAGTTAACTAGATTTTCAGAGCAAAAGAAAGAAAGAAAGAAAGAAAGAAAGAAAGAAAGAAAGAAAGAAAGAAAGAAAGAAAGAAAGAAAGAAAGAAAGAAAGAAAGAAAAAAATAATCGCTGAGAAAGTCAGTCTGAAAGAAAGAAAGAAAGAAAGAAAGAAAGAAAGAAAGAAAGACAAAAATAATCTCTGAGAAAGTCAGTCTGAAAGAAAGAAAGAAAGAAAGAAAGAAAGAAAGAAGAAAAAAGAAAGAAAGAAAGAAAGAAAGAAATCAGTTACTGAGGCATTCATCTCTTTAAAAAACCCAAATAAACAAACAAACTAACAATAAAAAACAAACAAGCAAACAAAGGCTATTTAAAACCTAAATACAAATGTTAAAAAACACTCTTGAGTATATCTAACAGCCACCATTGTAGCAAATATTTTTAGAAAGCCCGCGGATGTAATTATATTTTGATTTGAAAAAAAAATTATCTGCATAAATCAGTTCTTGCCTTCCCATTATTGAAAGGGACATTGGCATTTTACATATGCAGAACGTTTCGAAAAGAAAGACTGTTTTTTGACAACTAGTATTTAAGCTATTTTATCTTCATTGCATCCAATAAAGATGGTTTGCAGACAGCCCAATCAGCAAAGATATATAATCAAATAAATAAATAAATCTGAAACACAGAATTAAACACTCGCTAACATAAGTACACTGAAATAAATGATTTCTGTTTTTGTAAAAAATATGTTAATGAAAAAATTATCATATATTAATTTTTCATGAACACATATTTTTACAAAAACAGTCTTCCTTTTTAAAACGTTCTACATATGTAAAATGCCATAAATACGCTGATATAATTGTTGTGTCATAAATAATTTCCGTTTTTGTCAAGTATTTGTTCATGAAAAATTAATATATAATAATTATAAATACGCTGATATAATTGTTGGGTCATAAATAATTTCCGTTTTTGTAAAATATTTGTTCATGAAAAATTAATGTATAATAATTATAAATACGCTGATATAATTGTTGTGTCATAAATAATTTCCGTTTATGTCAAATATTTGTTCATGAAAAATTAATATATAATAATTATAAATACGCTGATATAGTTGTTGTGTCATAAATAATTTCCATTTTTGTAAAAATATGTGATCATGAAAAATCAATATATCAAGTACACTGATATAATTGTTGGGTTATCATGTTTGTTTGTTTTTTATTTAAGATATCTTCAATAAAGATTTATGTTTACACACAGTTAAATGTTAAAACAGTTCCATATTAAACAATTCAGTTTAGCGTAAGTACAGTTTCAATGTCAAAAACAGTTCCATTTCAAGCAATTCAGTTTAGCATATGCACACAGTTTAAATGTAAGTGCAGTTTATTTGTTAAAATTTCTATTTCAAAGATATTCAATTTAGTCAAAAAGTTCTAATTGAAACAATTCAGTTTAGCATAAGTATGCAGTTAGTTCTATTTAACCAATCGATAGGGTCCTATCAGGCGCTACCATTCCGGGCCAGAGTGGACCAGGAAGCAATGGAAATGAAGGGGTGCTCCACATCCCCCAAAGCTCCAGCATAACTGGAAAATCACCATCAGATTGTTTAGTGTAATATTCAGGACATTCTTTGGGAGCTCTTATCCCAGTCGGTGTATTCTACAGCCATAGCCGACTTGGCCATACACAAAGTTAATGTCAAAACAGTTTTATTTCAGATAATTCAGTTGAGCATAAATACGCAGTTTAAATGCAAAAAAACAGTAAACTCAAGAAACCACGGTTTAGTTCTATTTAACCCATAGATAGGACCCTTATCAGGTGCTACCACTCCGGACAACAGTGGACCTGGGAGCGATGGCAATGAAGGGGTACTTCGCATTCCCCAAAGCCCCAGCATCACTGGATCCTCACCATCAGATTGTTTAGTGTCATATCTAGGACACTCGTTGAGACTGGGTCTTACCCCTCTGCAGAGGTGCAGTCGGTGTATTCTACACCCCGAGCCGACTGGGCAATATTGCTGTGATGGGCCTTATTCTATATATATATATTTATATGGAGTTTGAAAAATAAAGGGTTAACCCCTGAGATTCAATGGTCTATATTGAAAAAGTCAAATACTCCAAAAAGTTTTGACGGTAGATGTAACATGTGCTTAGAAGAAAAGATGCGAATAATGACTTATTCAGAGCCTGAAAAGTTATTAAATAAGAGATGTGAATTAATAGCAAGATGTAGACATAAGACTAAATTTAAACTATAGACTAATTATCATAAATAAAAGTTGTCCCTAAAAAAGCATTGAAATAAATTGAGAAATAAGGTAAATGAACTAAAATAAAATAAAAATAAAGAAAAGGAAAAAACGTATTTGATATGCGTACACGACAAAAAATAGGCAACTGAGGAAATAGACTCGAAATTAATATAAGTATTAATATATTCCTTACAAAAAAGTTATTACATAAAAAAAACAAAAAATGTTTATTATCGAACTTAACTAAAAAAAGAAAATAAATAAAATAAATAAAAAAGTTAAATTACTATAATTCCAACCGACAGTAAAATTAAATAAATCAAAATAAATAAGATAAATAAATAAACCGAAGTGAAAAAAAAAAAACGAGGAGAAAACTCTTCACCCCTCTTCCATCCTCCCCCCGTGTCTATTCTTATTTCCGTTTAAGGAAAACTTGTTTTCTTTTTTTGTTGCAGACCATCTACTAGTTGGCCAGTTGTGTACAAATCCCAAGAGGGACAGGAGCCTTCTATCATGTCTGAAAGTGACACAATGTTCAACGAGCGAGATCGGAGATGCGCCGCTGTACAACTCATGCTCTCTACCGATCAAAGTTATGACAACAGGACCATTGCCAGCACCCTCAAAATGCAAATCCGTACGGTTCAACGTGCCCAGGATGATGAAAATAAAGTTTCCGGCTATGGTTATGGTCTTTGGTGTGGTTTCAAGTGAGGGCCACATCATGCCACCTCACACCTTCGAAGTTGGCTTGAAAGTCAACACCAAAGTGTACCTGGATGAGCTGAAGAGTGTGGTGATTCCCTGGTGCAATCAGGAGGCCGATAGCAAACCCTGGGTGTGGCAGCAGGACTCGGCGCCGGCCCACAAGTACAAAGAGACCCAGGCTTGGCTTCAGAAGGAGTGCTACGACTTTGTACCCTTCTCTCACTGGCCCCCTCCCCCTCCGACCTGAACCCGCTGGACTACTTCGTTTGGTCATACGTCGAGAACATCACCAACATGACCTCCCACAACACCAAAGCCAGCCTGATCGCTGCCATATGCCGTGTATTCGCCGAGCTCCCGCCGGCGATTGTAGAAAAAGCATGCTCCCAGTTCCGGATCCGTATCGAGGTGGTGATTGAGGCTGAAGGTGGCTACATTGAATAAACGTCAGCTCTACTACATAATCAATTTACCTGAATTGATTTTTTCAATAAAAATTTTAAAATAAAGCTGTAGTGCTGTTTTTTTTTAGGATGACAATTTTAGCGTTCCACCCTGTAAAAGAAAATTACTTCACGCCAAAAAAAAAAAAAAAAAAAAAAAATAGCCAGAAGCAGACGACATCCTGTAGAAACTACATCAGCCGCAGACTATGCAGATGATCTACCGCTTCTGGCAAATACACCTGTGCAAGCTTAATCCCTACTGCATAGCCTTGCGCAAACAGCTGGAGGTATTGGCCATGGATGAGTTTTTAACGAGAAGAATCCATCTCCACTCAAAGTGATTGGCCTCTAAAATTAGTTGACTAGTTCACATAACTCGGTAGCAATATCACATCTACTGAAAGGGATGTTAAGATAAGCCAAGAGAAGGTGTAGACTGCTATCGATGGGTTATCGATCCTATGGAAGTCTGGTTTATCCGATAAAATAAAATTTGGAATTTTTCCAGCCATGGCTGTGTCATTACTACTGTATGGGTGTACCACATGGACGTTAATCAAACGCATAGAAAAAAAAGCTGGATGAGATCTACACAAAAATGCTAAGAGCTATTCTAAACAAATCCTGGAAGCAACACCTCACAAAACAGCAGCTGTATGTCCACTTACTCCCCATCTCAAAAACCATCAAAGTAAGACGAACTGGACACCCTGGATGTAGCTGAAGAAGCAAAGACGAACTAATAAGAGACGTTCATCTATGGACCCCTACACATGAACGTGCCAGAATTGGATGACTAGCAACAACTTATTTTCATCAGCTCAGTACGGACATACGATGTAGTTTGGAAGACTTGCTGGAAGCGAGGGTTGCTTTGGACGGATGGAGAGATAGAAAGAAAGAAAGAAAGAGAGAGAGAGAGAGTAGGGCAAAAAAGTGCAGTCAACTTGATGATGATGATGATGATACATATATATATGTATGAAAGGTGACCTAAAAAATCTTACACGTATAGATATTTACTAACCCCTCCGCTCAGGCAGGATATGACGCAAGGTCAATTTTTAAGTGGAGTTTAACAGGTTTCAATTCAGAGTTTTCCTTCTCCTAGACTAGTTGCCTCACCAAGGCTGAAGAACCTAGTCTGCCCTACTATTTACCCATAGCCGGAGGGAGGATAATTGGATTCATACCTTTCCCAAGGGTATTAGTGCTATGTGAAATGCAATCAGTCTCATCCAGGATTTGAACTACTGTCACCGTCTCCATTTCCTATGACGATAACCATTACACCACGGGCACCTCCCTAAAATCTTACACGTATATGTCCCTCTCAGCAGGTGTGAATGGCTCAGCATCCAGTCCCCAGCTATAAATAATAAATAATAATATAATAATATAAATAATAGCAGAGGAGACTGGACTGCCCTCTAAAAATAAATCTAGACATGAACTGAAAATAAAAAACGGAAGGATTCTCAACGATTCGGAATTAAGGCAGCCTCTTTCTCATGTTTAATGTAATTATTTTACATAAGAGAAAAGCGGGACACGTTACAAGCAAAACAGAGCTTGTTAGACGTGTAATTAAATACTTCAAGTTTGAGAAGGCATTAAATGAGTCTAATTCAAATTACTTTCGAATAAAAACACGTGATAAGTTTTCTGCGATCTTCGCAGACAGGTCGATAATATTCGAAATGACGTCAAAGAAATCTGGTCTCCAAAAGTCCACCGCTAACAAACGCTTCCAAGTCTACGTTCGATTGTTGAAGCTAACTTCTGTTTGGTTAAACGATACTAAATATAACAAGATGCCAAGTCTTAAAAGAGACACAAGTCAGCCGTTCAACCTTTGCAAGGCACCGATCAAGTTGTGAAGGAATGATTTACGCTGCTTTGGCTTTCAGTATCACCCGTCAACCCGGTGCCATGAGTTGCTAAAGAGGTCACGGCTTGACCAGAGATTAGACAATGACGCAGGAGTGGTCAGATTTAAAGGTATATCTGACCAATCATAAAGACAATTCAATACAAAGACATTTATACGCACAAAAATGCTTGGAATTCTGTAGCAGCTTGATAGTTATAACATGGAACGTGAGGTCTAAATATAATTTGTTGATACAAGCGTTTAATTGCATGGATATTTGTCAATCTATAAATCTACGAAAGTTTATCAAAAAGAATCGAGACTGAATTTTTTAAACATTTTAAGATTTAACATTTCTACACCGTATATATATACGGTGTAGCAAAGACATGAAGAAAGGAAGATGGCTCAGTTATCGAAAAAAACGCAATCAGTTGGTGGAGTATGTGAACCTTGTTGCTATCAAGCCCAGTCGGTTGAGACAGTGGAATACACAAACTGCATCTTTGCAGAGAGGTAAAACCCTGAATGAGTGTCCTAGATATGACACTAAACAATCTGAGGGTGAAGCTCCAGTAATGCTGGAGATTTGGGGAATGCGCAGTACTTCATCATTGCCATTGCTCCCGGGTCTATTCTGACCTGGAGTTGTAGCGCCTGACAAGGTCCTATCTAGAGGTCAAATAGAACTGTTTGACATTTAAACTGAGTGGAAACAAATGACTTATGCTAAATTGAATTGCTGAAATAGAAGTGTTTAATCCTTTAACTTTGTTTAAACAAATGACTGATGGTTAATTGAATAGTTGCAATACTTGCAATCATTTAACTTTACTGATTTAAGCTAGATTAAATTTTTAGAAATAGAACTGTTTGTTCATTTCACTGTTTGTATCAACAAAATGTGTTTACAAATCGTGTATTTAATATATACGAGGATCATTAAATAAATTTCCAGACTTTTTTTCGTGTGGGCACTTTTATTGATAGTACACACATGAAACTCTACTCTCCTTCGAAGTTATCTCCTCTGGCTGTAATACAGTTGTTGTACTGTTCCAACAACTTCCGTAAGACCCCATGGAAGTCCTCTAGTTTGAGCGTGTCAATGACCTTCGTCACAGCCTCTTTCACCTCCTCAATTGTCTCATAACGACAGCCTCTGAGCTTATGGAATAACCAAAAGTCACAGGGAGCAAGGTCTGGACTTTAAGGAGGCTAAGGAACTGTCTTGATGCCCATCTTGCTCAAATAGTCTGTGACAAGGATCGAGTTGTGGACTAGTGCATCGTCCTGGTGGAAATGCCACTGGCCCGATATGAAGAGTGCTGGCCTCTTCCCTAGGAATCTCTTCCTGAACTCCCTTAAAACCCCAACATAGTAACCCTAACCCTAATCCTAACCCTTTGGCCAATCAACTCTGGTGTATTGAATTCTTACCCCTCCCACACCTCTCATCATCCCTCACAGACTCCCTGTCTTCCTTTAATCTCTTATGCCACTCAAAATCTGATGCTCAATTCATGCAAGATGGTCGAAAAGCAGTCTTAAGCATTCCATACGTTTCTATGGCATAATTTTTTCCAAGTTTAAAACAGAATTTTATTGCATATCGTTCTTCTAAAGTGTCAGATTGCATTTTTAAAATTCACCAGCTGTGACAATCAGGCTTTAGTTGGGTGCACTCCAATTGCTGCTGTAGCTGTTCCTTTGAAGCTGAAATCATAAAAATAGGTCAGTCATCTCATAAGATGTATAGCAATAACATAGTGAATTTTCAAGAGTCTACGACAATTTTAAATGCCTGTACAAAAAAGTCTGGAAACTTATTGAAGGCACCACGTATATAAAAACAGAATTAGGCATTAAATAACTAACAATGGTTAATATGCCATACAAGCAAACAAAACAAAAACTGTTAATATAAGTTTCTAGAAAGCCAAAACGACAATTTTATCTCGAAGGACTACTTTGATGACGTCACTACTACTGATGACGTAGATATGTCTAAACTGATGTCTCGGTGCCTCGATAAAGGCTAGACAATGTAAAAGAGAAATGGGCCTACCCCCGGAAAAAACGTGCGCGTGTGTGCCTGGCATACAAAAGAGAAAATGGCCGCTCTAAAGTATTTCGGATTCTCACGAGACAGACGAGACGTGTGCAAAGGTCTAAGCCTATAAAAAAGACAGACAGCCGCAGTGTTTGTAGTGAACTCAAGCGGTGCGGTTGGCCAGAGATGATATATCCAGCTTATTGGAAGAGACAATTCAGGAGACGTTTCTAAGCTAGAGACGTTTGTGCTGGACGGTGATACGCGAAAAGTGTCCGGGATGAAGCTTTCTGACTGTTAAGCGACCCCTGATTTCTACAAGTCAGAGCGAGTTCCCAATTTTGTTTTTTTTACGTCAGAACGTCAGAGTAAATGGACCAATTTAACAGCTTAAAACGAAGCTTTTTACAATGCATTGCAACCTAGTCACTGAACTGAGTAAAAAAAAAAATTACTTTATCATTTCACAGTGAGATAATTCTGTTATTATGATAGCCAGGTTTTATACTAGTTTGCATTGAGAAAAGCTTCTGCTACTGTGTAATTATATATTCTAGACGACACACCGAACGTTGGCATAATGGTTAGAGTGTTCCCCAATGGCCCGGGAGACATGGGTTCAATCACAGATCGAGTCATACCCAAGACTCAAAAAATGGCACTTGATGCTACCTTGCTTTAGTCTCAGCATTATAAGGTAAGGATCAAGGGTAAAGTGGAGCAATCCAGCGAAAAGAATAGCGCTGTCCCCTACACCTTGGTGTAGTAGCTATCGAAAAAGGAGCATTCGGGTCACCCTCGACAAAGGGAGACAACTTTATTTATTATATGTTTACTTCTTGCAAGTTTTTCACTCCAGCATAAGCTAATGGACATTGACAGAAGTCTGAATGAGAACAAGTCTCCTCATGTCCCCCAGACTCTTCTCAGTTTAATGGCCAATCACAGTTTAATGGCCAATCTCAGCAATGCTGTACTTTGGATGGGTTCGATTCGTCCTCTTATTTTCAACATTTCTAGCCCCTTTACCAATCTTTTGTGGGCCGTTCCAAGCGCGCCAATTTAATTGGTATTACTCTTCTTAGTATTGTGGCCGATCTCGTTCTTTTCGATCCTTTGGTGACTGTACCGAGTGTGCCAGTTACAATTGGTATCACCGTCACCTTCGTGTTCCACAGTTTTTTCAGTTCTCTAGCAAGGCTAGGTGTACTTACCTTTCTTTTCGCCTTCTTTCATTTTCCCGTTGTGGTCACTTTCATGTTCCATAGTTTTTTCAATTGTTTAGCAAGTCTAGATATTAATCTCTCTTTTCACTTTCCTTCAATTTTACCCTATGGTCATCCGAAACGACAAAGGCCATTATTCAGCAGGCTCTCTTTTTTTCTCTATCTTATTTATTTGAGAGTTTTCACACAAGCGTTAGCTGATGGTTTCTCACTGAAGTTTTAGTGACAGCAAGTCTCCTCAAGTCTCCAGGACTCTTTTAAGTATTCTGGCTGATATTAATAATGATGTCGTTTAGATGGTCGCCACTCTTCCTTTTATTTCCAACCCTTCCAGTCCCTTTTCAATCCTTTGATAACTGCGCCAAGAGCACCAATTACAACTGGCACCACCGTCACTTTCATGTTCCAAAGTTTTTAGTCTTCTAGCAAGGTCTTCGTACTTATCTTTTCCCTTTCTTTCAATTTCACCCTTTGGTCAACCAGGACGGCAAAGCCCACTATTCGGTAAGTTCTCTTCTTTTTCTTTTTTTTTTTTTTGACTATCCCCAGGTCAAGCCGTCTGGCCGAGATTAGGTTATCCGTTTGTATCTCAAAATCCCAGAGAATTTTGTACATCTCATTTTCCAGTGCGTATTCTGGGTTGTGCAGATAGCATATGTTCGTATGGTCAAATTCAAACTTCTTGCACAATTACCAGTGGATCACCTTGTCCATCTAATCGTGTCTATTCTTATATTTTTTTTGCGGAAGCTTACTAAATCTGATTATCTTGTGATTGATCGTTTCATCACTATCACCACATAACTTACTATTATTTACTCATTAGAGTTTTTCAAATCAGTTTTAGCTGATGGTCTTTCACTGGAGTTTGAGTGACAGCAAGACTTCTCAAGTCACTAGGAATATTCTCAGTATTCTGGCCGTTCTCAATAATGCTGTTGTTTGGATGGTCTCCTCTCGTCCTCCAACTTCAAGTCCACCAGTCCCTTTAAAAATCCTTTAGTTACTCTACCGAAAGCACCAATCACAATTGGTATAATTGTAACCTTAATGTTCCATATTTTTTCAATTCCCTTGCAAGGTCGAGGTACTAATCTTCTTTTTTTCACATTATTTCAGTTTTATTCTGTGGTCAGCCGGGACAGGAAAGTCGACAATTTCGTAAATTCTCATTTTTTTTTTTTTTTTTTTGTTAATTATTATAAGGTTTGGTCTTCCGGCCGAGATTAGATGATCAGTCTGTATGTCATATTCTCATAGGCGTTTATGTGTGTCATTTTCGAGGGCAGATGCTGGGTTGTGCATATACCACTTGTTCGTATGGTCAAATTTAAATTTCTTGCGCATCTCGTAGTGGATCATCTTGCCCACTCAGTCGTGTCTAGTCTTATACTCATTCTGAGCTAATTTGCTGTATTCGCTTATTATGTGATTGATGGTTTCGTCCATATCACCATTTAGACTACACTTGCTATTTCGTTGTGTCTTTATTATTATTATTATTATTATTATTACTCGTTAGAGCTTTTCACATCAGCGACATCTGATGGTCTTTCACTTGAGATTAAGTGACAGCAAGTCTCCTCAAGTCTCCAGAACTCTTCTCAGTATTTTAGCCGTTTTCAATAATGCTGTTGTTTGGATGGTCTCCACTCGGCCGCCAACTTCCAAATCTTCCAGGCCCTTTAATAATCCTTTAGTTACCGTGCCAAAAGCACCAATCACAATTGGTATAATTGTCACCTTCATGTTCCATAGTTTTTTCAATTCTCTAGCAAGGTCGAGGTACTTATCTCTCTTTTCACATTCTTTCAGTTTTATTCTGTAGTCAGCCGAGACAGCAAAGTCGACATGTTAT
Source organism: Sepioteuthis lessoniana (assembly GCA_963585895.1). NCBI lineage: Eukaryota > Metazoa > Mollusca > Cephalopoda > Myopsida > Loliginidae > Sepioteuthis > Sepioteuthis lessoniana. The sequence continues at coordinate 52,525,534 of OY757939.1, forward strand.
TATTATTATTATTATTATTGTTCAGTCATTAGAGCTTTTCACATCAACGATAGCCGATGGTTTTTCACTGAAGTCTGAGTGACAGCAAGTCTCCGCAAGTCTCCAGGACTTTTCTTAGTATTCTGGCAGTCCTCGACAATGCTGTCGTTTGGATGGTCTCCACTCGTCCGCCAACCTCCAAGTCCTCTAGTCCCTTTAGTAATCCCTTATTTACTATTCCCAACGCACCTATTATAATTGTCACCTGCATGTTCCACAGTTTTTTCAGTTCCCAAGCAAGGTCGAGGTATTTATCCTTCTTTTCACATTCTTTCTGTTTTATCCTGTGGTCTGCCGGGACAGCAAAGTCGACAATTTAGCAAGTTTTCTTTTTTTTTTTTTTTGTTGATTATTATTAAGTCTGGTCTCCTGGCCGGGATTAGGTGATCCGTTTGTATACTAAAGTCCCATAGGAGTTTATGCGAGTCATTTTCTAGGACAGGTGCTGGGTTGTGCATACACCATTTGTTAGTATGGTCGAATTTAAACTTCTTACACATTTCCCAGTGAATCACCTTACCGACCCAGTCGTGTCTCGCCTTATATTCCTGCTGTGCTAATTTGCTGTTATTATTATTATTATTATTATTATACGTCTAATTCTACGGACAAAGATACCTAAAGCAAATTAGATGCAATAAATAAAAGAAAGAAACGATTTGGCACAGAAAAATATGGAACAATGTGTATAGACTTGTAACAATAACTATCTTGGCAAGAATCACCAAAGTAAATTGTATTTTCATGCAGAGGAAGATGCTTTGCAAAACAATTACTGATAGAAAAAGCCTTTTTTTTTCTTTGTTTCTTTTGGTAAATTCTCGATGGAACACATCTGAGTTTTTAAGTGAATTGCATTTTGGACGCATTGTCCGTCAGTCGGCCATCTTTCTTTTTCCGGATCACGTTTGATGTTTGATGCCATATTGCTACCTCGACTTATGGTGGATGATGACGTTGGTTGGTTGGTTGGTCGGATTTTATGGTATACATATATACCGACCCCTCCGCTCGGGCAGGATAAGACACAAGGTCAATTGTTTTAAGCGGAGTTTAACAGGTTTGAATTCAGAGTTTTCCTTCTCCTAGACTAGTTGCCTCACCAAGGCTGAAGAACCTAGTCTGCCCTATTATTTTACCTATAGCTGGAGGGAGAATAATTGGATTATTATAATGGCATATCAACTTAATTTATTCAGGTTATTTAATGCAACAGCTATTATTATACAAATAAACAGTTTTATTTGAAACAATTTAGTTTAGCATAAGTACACTGTTTAATTGTCAAAAACATTTCTATTTCAAGCTATTCAGTTTAGTCAAATAGTTCTAATTCAAACAATTCTGTTTAGTATAAGTATAGTTTTTGTTTACACACAGTTAAAGGTCAAAACAGTTCTATTTCAAACAAATCAGTTTCGCGTAATTACAGTTTCAATGTCAAAAACAGTTCCACTCCAAACAAATCAGTTTAGCATAAGAAGGCAGTTTAGTTCTATTCGACCCATAGATAGGACCCTATTGGGTGTTACCACTCTGGGTCGGAGTGGACCAGGGCGCGATAACAATGAAGGAGTACTCCGCATTCCCCAAAGTTCGAGCATGACTGAGGCCTCACCATCAAATTGTTTAGTGTCATATTCAGGACACTCGTTGGGGGGGTCTTACTCCTCTGCAGAAAACCAGCTGGTGTATTCTACAGCCCCAACCGACTGGGTAAGGATGATGAGTATTTAATATGTTGCAGGCGATCGAGAAAAACAGTGTTAGGGCCAAACAAAAATGTAGAACATTAGAAAAAAAAGAAAGGTGAAAACTTGGGTCAAGGAAGAGGATCACTTCAATCAGACTCTTAAACATACATTTCCTATATCCGATATTGAGCAACATATATACATATATATATATATATATATAAATGTTATCATACAACCCGTGAAAACGCATGAGTGACCCAGTCCTTATCAGCAACAACCAGAGGTGATACCACAGTTTCGGTGACTAAGGTGGTACTACCACCCAGGCGCCACCAGCAGCTTTTGCCACTGGATAGATTACAAAGACAAACAAAGCGAAAGTTCTAATTTGTAGCTTAAGTTCATAATGGTGTTACATGCGTTTGTATATACAGTGTGGAACGATAAAATTGTCGCACTAGAAAAGACGACATGATTCCATTTCCGTTTAAGGAAAACCGGTTTTCTTTTTTGTTGCAGACTATCTTCTAGTTGGCCAATTGTGTACAAATCCCAAGAGCGATAGGAGCCTTCTATCATGTCTAAAAGTGACACAATGCTTAACGAGCGAGATCGGAGATGCGCCGCTGTACAACTCATGCTCTCTACCGATCCAAGTTATAACAACAGGACCATTGCCAGCACCCTCAAAATGCAAATCTGGATTGCCACGAATAACAGGGACGTGCCAAGGGTGATGAAAACAAAATTTCGGCTACGGTTATGGTCTTTGGTATGGTTTCAAGTGAGGGCCACATCATGCCACCTCTCATCTTCGAAGTCGGCTTGAAAGTCAACACCAAAGTGTACCTGGATGTGCTGAAGAGTGTGGTGATCCCCCGGTGCAATCAGGTGGCCGGTAGCAGACCCTGGGTGTAGCAGCAGGACTCGGCACCGGCCCACAAGTCCAAAGAGATACAGGCTTGGCTTCAGAAGGAGTGCTACGACTTTGTACCCTTCTCTCACTAACCCCCCTCTTCCCCCGACCTGAACCCGCCGGACTACTTCGTTTGGTCATACGTCGTGAACATTACCAACATGACCTCCCACAACACCAAAGCCAGCCTGATCGCCGCCATCCGCGGGTATTCGCCGAGCTTCCGCTGGCGCTTGTGGAAAAGGCATGCTCCCAGTTCCGGATCCGTATCGAGGTGGTGATTGAGGCTGAAGGCGGCTACATTCAATAGACGTCAGCTTTACTACATCATCAATTTACCTGAATTGATTTTTTCAATAAAAGTTTTAAAATAAAGCTGTAGTATTGTTTTCTTTAGGATGACAATTTTATCGTTCCACCCTGTAGATGTCAGCTCTACTACATAATCAAGTTAGCTGAATTAATTTTTTCAATAAAAGTTTTAAAATAAAGCTGTAGTATTGTTTTCTTTAGGATGACAATTTTATCGTTCCACCCTGTATATATATATATATATATACCCAATCTCTCTGCACGAGCTGGATGGGAAACATGGTCAATTTTTAAGTAGAGTGAACCCGACTTGAATTCGTAGTTTTTCCCTCTCCTAGAGCGATTGCCATACCAAAGTTAATGAGTGCAGCCTTCCCAACTATTTAACCTTAGCTGAACAAGGATAATTGGATTCATATCTTTACACATAATATTAGCGCTATGTGAAATGTGAACTGTCTCGTGCACGATTTGAACTCCTATCGCCCTTTCCACTTCCTACGATGATAAACACTACACCACTGCACATCAATGTAAATGCATAGCATTTTTGTTCTTTTTGTTATCAATCTGTTGTTTTCCTCTCCGTTTGTCTTCTTCAGCAGTTGTAGCATATCAACCTTCGAGGGTTATCTAATGCTAAACCCATCCTTATTGACGAAAAGTAGGGGAGCTATTCGTCGTGGTGCTATAGCTGGGAGAATATATCTTTCCCAAAGACATTCAGCCAAAAGTGAATGTATTAACGCGACTGGTATTTGAACTCGATTACAACGAGGTTGCAGTACAAAATCTAAGCAATAACACCACGTAGCCTCCGCCAGATAGAAAGACACGCACAGGAGATAGATAGATAGATAGATAGATAGATAGATAGATAGATATGCACAGTATGAGATAGATATAGAGTGGTAGATTCATATATAGATAATTAATAAAAATGTTCTATTCTAGAAAAGAGAAAACAGTTGCCTTTTCGACCGAAAATGAATGATAAACACCAGAATACAAGCAAATAATAGGCTCTTTATCCTTGGTTAGGTAACCAGTCTAGGAGAACGAAAAACTCCGGATTCAAACCTGTTAAACTCTGCTTAAAAATTGGCTTCGTCTAACTTCCTCCTTATTTGGTAATGTTTTGTCAATACACACAATGCATTTGCTCTAATTTGTTTCTGGTTTGTTTGAAGACAGTAGGCAATAGCTTATTATGTATGTTTTTGTGAGGGGAGTGTTATCTCTTGTTTTCTTATTAATAAGAGACTGTGTAATGTCAAAATTATCTAAAAGCTGTTCACAATGTTTTTAAAGTTATGATATTTTGGACTGTCATCAACCATTCACAAAAAAGAATAAAAAGTTAAAGTCTTACATTTGAACACTTATGTAAGTTGGACACCACCATGAAACGACTAATTAGAAAATAGCAGATTATTAAAAAATAAATGAATATGTTGACTATTGTCGACGAGATAGATAGATAGATAGATAGATATTAACAGTGATAAACAAATATATATATATAGAGAGAGAGAGAGAGGGGGAAAGAGAGGGAGAGAGACTTGCAAACTGCGATAGATATTAACAGACTGAGATAGATAGATAGATGGATAACAGAGTGATATATATAGTTATATACCTATATTTATATTGAGAGAGAGAGAGAGGGGGGGAGAGAAAGAGAGAAAGAGAGAGAGAGACTTACAAACTGCAATAGATATTAACAGACTGAGATAGATAGATAGATAGATAGATAGATAAAGGAATTGAGATACATAGATAGATAGATAGACAGATAGACGAGGTGTGTTTGAAAAGTATCGAAAGTGAATCTGCATTTTACTAGACGGAAAAGAACAAAGAATGAAAATGTTCCTTTTCTTCAAAATATGTGGCGTGTTCAAAATGTATCGAGATTGAAGCACTCATTATTTATAAATAGATTGGTTTTGTTTTAAGGCATATCAACCATTTATAAAAAGAATAAGATACTTTATCAATAAAGAAATAATTGGGGGGGGGCGTTTAAATTAAAAGAATTTATCACATTCTTATCTCTGTTACAATAAGTTTCATGGAGGAAGGAATTAACTGTTGCCATTCGAGTAATGCAAAGCTCTTCTACCGAATTGAGCACTCTGGTCTCCGTGAGCATAAATATAAACAAAGTAAAATTACTTCGCTTCGGCTGAGACTGCTGATGACTGTGAATGTATGTTATTGGGCTGACATAAAGTTAGCTGGGTTTCGATCCTAGCTTGAAGCATATCGCGTGTTTCGCCACACTGATGACTCTGACAATATATATATATATATATATATGTTGAATAGCCTGATTCAACAATACATATACTTATGCATGCAGAAACAAAATCAACAATAATGACGAGCGAATACACTTCTTTAGAAAAATATACCTCTCACTTTATTCGAAATGGTTTGGAAAGGGTTACGAAAGGGTTATATGTGAGAGGTAAGTTGGAGACTGAACAAACTGGAACATACTGACCTCCAGGTCCTTTGTCTGTAGCAGCACTTCTTTCTCGTTCTTCTGGGCTGCTCAATCGGGGGTCCTGAGGGCCCATAGCCCTCTGCTGGGTGCTGGTTCTCTCTACAGCATCTTATCTCAAAACTCACTGACTCCAACTAACTAAACCTGTCTGTGGCCCCTGGTTATATAATTGTCTAACATCCACCTGCTTCCTGTGAGTGTCGCATCTGCACCCAATTCAACCCGTCCACAGTCAAGATTATACCCTGATATCTTCGACCGGATGCACCTGTTCCTTGATTGACGGCTGGGTTGAAGGTCAATATGTTACATATATATATATATATATATTCTTCAATCCAGTATATCAGGAGTAGGGAACAATTCCGTCAGAACAAATAAATTATTCAAGTTTCGAATATTCAAATATTCCTGGTAAAGATTTCAATGTAAATAAATTCAAATAGGAAAACAAAATACAGTACAACTCTTAGTTTTCCTATTGGATTTGATGAAGTCCTGTTAAAAATTATTTTAGAGTCTTTGATTCATATCAATGCTCTTAACAGGAGGAAAATAAATTTATTATCCTAATGTGACCGAATATTGTTTTTTTCTTGAAAAAAAATATATATGAAATAATGGAACAAGATACATATATATGATTATGAAGCAAGATCACACACACACACACACACACACAAACAAACATATATACATATATATATAAGACGCGCAAGTAGGGAGCATTATAACAGTAAAACATTTGGGACTATACAGTGTGTATTTTTTTTTAAGTTGGCGACCGTTGACGAGGGTGACTGGAAGGTTCCTTTTCAATAGCTACTACACCAAGGTGCAGGGAAGGGTGCTACTCCTTTCCTAAAATTGACACACTTTACCCTTGATCCATACCTTATAGTGCCGAGTGTTAAGCAAAGAGGCATCAAGTAACAATTTTTGAGTGTTTGGTATGACTCGATCTGGGATAGAACCCAGGTCTCCCGGGCCGTTAGCAAACACGATAACCATTATTCCAATGTCCGGTGTAGTTACAGCTTTTTTTTTTTTTTTTTTTAACTAAAACATTCTTTTAACTGTGGAAATATCATTATATATTATCATCAAATATAATGTCTATATATTCTTCTTTAATATATATATATATATATATATATAGTATAAATTTTGTTTTAAAAGGAACAATCCATACAGAATAAATAATATCAATATGTTCTAATATATATTCTCAATTCGTGGCTATTAGTCTATAAGAATATATAATATATTTTTAAAAAACTCGTATGCAGATTAATTATATAATTAATATCCAGTAAAACTCAACAGATATAATCCATTATTAATTTATTTCAACAATGTCTTTTTTACGAGAATGTATCTTCAGATGGTTAACCATATTTTATGGAGTTTTTACCTTATACCTGGAATACATTATATATTAAGTAAGATCGTAAAAGGAGTTATTATTTAATATTAAAAGAAGAATATACTTTAATAAAATTTACACACATACACACACACACACACACATATATATATATAGACGCACTATATATATATATATAGACGCACTATATATATATATATATATATATAGTGCTTCTCGGTTCGTTAGTTTTACACCATATCAATCTATGTCAATCGTTTTTATAAAGTTTCAAGTAACTACTATCAATTATCTAAAAACAATTATAACTTCAAAAAACTGTTTGAATACAAATAATTTACGCAGAGTTATATGATTTCAAGTATTCTTATTTAATGATAATCAGTCGTTGTTTTCACGCAGTTATATAGTTTTATTATCTGATATTAATCATTTTCTAACATGTCTTTTTGTGCCATAAAACGAGGCCATAACACCTACTACAACTCCTGCGCTAATCATCGTAGAGGAGTAGCTTACGTGTTGCACTACGACAGCGTCGTAAGCAAGTTCGAATTCCAGTCGCGTTTTTACGTTCACTTTTGAACAAATACCCTTGGAGAAAGGTATGAACCTTCTAATCCTTCACGACGATAAGTTAAATAGTACCACAACTTTTCTTCTACAAGGATTGCTTTGTCATCAACTAACCCATGAATGTTGATGTGCCATTAAACAAAGAAACTAATATCTGAGGAGGTGCCCGTGGTGTAATGGTTATCGTCCCAGCATATGAACACGGTGATACGAGTTCAATTCCTGGACAAGACTGATTGCATTTCACATAGCACTAATACCCTTGGGAAAGGTATGAATCCAATTATTCTCCCTCCAGCTATGAGTAAATAGTAGGACAGACTAGGTTGTTCAGCCTTGGTGAGGCAACTAGTCTAGGAGAAGGACAACTCTAAATTCAAACCTGTTGAACTCCGCTTAAAGAATTGACCTTGTGTCATATCCTGCCCGAGCGGAGGGGTTGGGTAAATAGGATTAAACAAAGAAACTAAACTAAACTAAAAACGACTCGGCCCCTAACAATGAAGGATTATAAAATCACTTTTATATTATATATTATTATATAATCAATTTTTGAATGAATTCATTACTCACGTCGTCTAAATTAATATTACTCCAGGGGATTTTGCGACATTTCAGTAACATATGTTTGGTAGTATTGAGTTAGTAGGTGCGCTGACACGTTCTATATTGCCTTTCCCCCTGTGTGATTTGAAAGACTCAAAGATGAACGTCCAACGTAGTCCAGTTCAGGAACATATGCTTTACAAGTTGGAAGTGGGCCATAATGCCGTGGAAGCAACCAAAAACATTTATCACATAAAGGTAAGTGCGCAGTTGATCATAGCACAGTAAACAGATGATTGAAGAAATTTCGTTCTGGTTGCAAGACGATCAGGCAATATCCAGTAGGCTTAAAACCTGAGCATCGAGGTAAAGAAGCAAATCGGAAAAGTAGCACGCAGAGAATATCAGGCGAGGTCGTCATCACCAAATGATTGCCTTCTTATTTATATGCCTGCCTCTTTATTGAAAGTTTTTAAAAGTAAAATTAACCGGAATTTTTCTGTTTCGCCGATTCTATTGAATTGTCTGACAAAAAAGCAATAATGAATATCTCCAAGAACAAACAACGCAATTCCGAATCGAACAGCCCAAACACTCATCTATATTCTTTCAACCGATTTTCTTCTGTACGAAGCACATGTTTTCGTCACTTCCCATTTCAGTATCGATCGCTTTTCAGAAGCCTGTAGGGTCTGGAACATTACTCAAGCACCAATCGGGACGAACTGTAAGCGGCCATGTTGATTCCGCCGTGATATTTGGCTCCGGCAGTTTGATATTAGTCTGTTTATTGGATAACAGGGTATAATTGTCCGATATCGAGTGATTTTCGGCTGATATCGACTTGTTTGGGTAGGGAAGTGGATCGTGTTGGTCATAGACATGATAGACGATATGCGAGCGTATTCGTTTTCATGGTTGCTAACTTGATTTTCGATTTTCAGACATCCGGGTGACAAGCTTTCGAAACAAAAGAAAGGTCAGTAAAATTAACTTAAAGAATGTTGTTGATCTGAATCAATCAATTTTAAGTTAAAGACTGCGGGTGCAAATGTACGTAAACTTATTGGTACAATCGTACGAGAAAATCAATCGATCACACTGTTCATTGACTCTTAAATTCAACGAGAAATTAACTGCTAAAATGGCCCTGTGTAGGGTTGCCCGAAAATCAATTCTTTACTTACTATATATAGCCCAGGACAAGACCAGAAGGAAATAAATCTTAATAGGAAAATTGTAATACTCAAATTTCAAGTCAGGGAAAGCCTTGCGAGCTCATAAGTATAAAGGGAAATAACCTTTGATATCTAACAAAGGTGCAGTAAATTGCAGGTGAGACGAACATTGAGAATATTGTAAATAGTATATATATATATATATATATATGATTCATTTAATAGATGAGACAAATTTTGCATAAGGAATTGGTTTATAATGTCAAACCCATGTTTAGCCAATCCGTAAACATTTTTTACTCCTCCGTACACCTCACATATTCTTCTGTAAATTTCAAATGATTTGCACTTCTCAGCGAGCAAAGGTTTGGTGATGGACCTTAGGTCAAACTTCGAACACTGTTTTATTGGCTGCTATTTTGAATAGCCTCAAAACAAATATTTTTGCAGATGAACATAATTGTTGCCGTAAATCAATCCTGAACTAATTCTAAAAGAATTATCTTGCTTTTAAGAAATAAATTCCTTATTGATTGAATGACCCTAGTATATATATAGAGAGAGACAGACAGACAGACAGACAGACAGAGAGACAGAGATCTAAGCTCGAATACTGTTGTCAGGGAGTCGACAGCGCTTGGTTACTAACAATTTATTGTCGAATACGATTGTCATATATATATATATATATATATATATATATATAAGATCAACAATTCTCAACTACACAACTGCATAGGACCCAAAATTGAGAAAATACTTACGAAGAACAAAAATTGTTTTCGGAGAAATCGATCCACGATATCACAAATTTTGACTATCCCTCGAATTCTATAAGTTGTACGTGCAAAAAAACCTTGACGCAACAATATTATTTGTCGACTTCTCCAAGGCCTTTGACTCCATACACAGAGTGAAGATGGAGCAAATACTACTCGCCTACGGCCTACCCAAAGAAACTGTCGCAGCTATAATGATGCTATATAAAACACGAAAATAAAAGTCCATTCCCCAGAAAGAGACACAGACTACTTAGACATTATAACAGGTGTGCTGAAAGGAGACACATTAGCCCCATACCTCTTTATCATCTGCCTAGACCACGTGCTTAGAACGTCTATTGATAAAATGAAAGATAACGATTTCAAGCTGGCAAAGAAAAGAAGCAGAAGATACCCTGCACAAACAATTACGGACGTAGACTACGCCGAGGACATAGCGCCTCTGGCAAATACACCCGCCCAAACCGAAACCCTGCTACATAGTCTGGAATAAGCAGCAGGTGGCTTAGGTCTCCATGTCAACGCTGGCAAAACGGAATACATGTGCTTTAATCAACGAGGCGACATCTCCATAGTGAATAGTAGTACTCTGAAACTAGTGAACAGACTCACCTACCAAGGAAGCAGTGTCTCATCAACCGAGAAAGACATCCACACGCAACTAGCAAAAGCATTGACAGCTATCGATAAGCTATCGGTCATAGGGACCGATAAGATAAAACGCAGTTTTTTCCAAGCAGTTGTCGTGTCGATACTACTATATGGATGCACTACATGGACGCTAACTAAATATATGAAGAAAAAGCTTGACAGCAATTACCCAAGAATTCTGCGAGCAATAGTGAACTAGTCCTGGAAGCAACACCCCTCAAAGCAGCAGCGGTACGGTCACCTACCACCCATCACGAAAACTATCCAAGTTAGACGAATCCGACAGGACGACCTGCTAGAACCTATATACAACAGCTCTGTGCCGATACAGGATCTAGCTTTGAAGACATCATGGAAGCAATGAACGATAGAGACGAGTGGCGAGAAAGGGTCAGCGAGATCAGTGCTGGCGGCGCGACACGATTATATATAATGAAGATCCAAACCCATTCTTCCACTCCGCATCCCTCATAGACCTGATGTAACATACCCATACATGAATACGTGAAATAGACATATTCATACCGGTACGCAAAACGTTCATAATGTCCATAACGCACATATAGATAACATAAGAATCCCGAAACACAAAAAACACTTACGACTTCTTAGTTCAGGTACGAAACTTTTTATTACCTTTTTGAGTTTAAAGGTTTTTCGACATGAGGAGGGAGAGACACAATCTTTCTATGCTGACTTTTCCATCTGCCCCAAACCACGTGCAGCCCCGACCACAAACTACTGGTCTCGCCTCGGCGAGCTCCGAAAGTCAACCGTCTTCTTCGGACGCTAAAACTCAACTCACTGACTTTTCTCAACTCTCCAAAATCCTCTGCGTCATAACGTCATTTACACCTCCGGGTCACATTTCCTATCTGGGTTTTTATTTTGACGTCTGGGAATGACGCATCCACCCCGCGCGCGCGTGAGCACCTGCGCTCATGTTGCACCTAACTAACTCATGCACTAAGCGAAAAGTTCTCAGCCTAACTAAACCTAAAGGCAAGATATATAAAACGAAATCCCTCGGCCATTATATTACACTGATGATGCTTCAATTGAACCGAAACGCTATAGTGTCGACTTTGCATCTCAATAAATCTCACCTTCTACTTGGATTACCTTGAATCAATTTTTCTTTATATATTGTCTTGCCCAGTCGGCTGGGGCTGTAGAATACACTGACTGCACCTCTGCAGAGGGGTAAGACCCCCACCAAAAAAACGAGTGTCTTGGATATGACACAAAACAATCTGATGGTGAGGTTCCATCACTGCTCGGGCTTTGGGGAATACGGAGTACCCCTTTATTGCCATCGCTCCCAGGTCCACTCTGTCCCGGATTGGTAGCACCTGATAGAGCCCTATCTATGGGTTAAATAGAACTAACAGCATACTAATGCTAAACTGAATTGTTTGAAATAAAAATGTTTTTGACAATTAAACCGTACTTACATTTAAACTGCGTGCTTATGCTTAACTGAATTATTTGAAATAGAACTGTTTTTCGACATTAACACTGTATTTACACTTAATTGAATTGTTACATATAACGGCTTGAATAATGTTAAATGGAAATGTTTTTGACCGTTTAAACTGTGTACTTATGCTAAACTGAATTGTTTTAAATAGAACAGATTATTTACATAAAAATGGGTTTGGCGTTAAATGACCTACAAAGGTTGATATGCGATAAAACCCAACCAACCTTTATATATTGTCGGATTACACTCCATTGTTTACGTCCATATATAAGTATATATATATATATATATATACACACACACACATATATATATATATATATATATTATAAAAATAAGTGAAAAGTGGATAAATCAAACACGTACAACGAGTGTAGTGGTAATATTAACGAAATATTACCACCAAACTTGTTGTATCTGTTTGATTTATTCACTTTTCCACTTACGAGGATCATTAAAAAAGTTTCCAGACTTTTTTGTATGGGCACTTTTATTGATAGTACACACATGAAACTCTACTCTCCTTCGAAGTTATCTCCTCCGGCTGCAATGCACTTGTTGTACCGTTCCAACAACTTCTAGAAGTCCCCATGGAAGTCCACTTCAGTGGGCATGTCAATGACCTTCGTCACAGCCTCTTTCACCTCCTCAATTGTCTCATAACGACGACAGCCTCTGAGCTTGAGGAATAACCAAAAGTCACAGGGAGCAAGGTCTGCACTATAAGGAGGCTGAGGAACTATCTTGATGTCCATCTTGGTCAAATAGTTTGTGACAAGGAGAGAGTTGTGGACTGATGCATTATCCTGGTTGAAATGTCACTGACCTGATTTGAAGGGTGCTGGCCTCTTCCGACCGAATCTCTTGCTGAACTCCCTTAAAACCTCAACGTAGTAACCCTAACCCTAACCCTTTGGCCAATCAACTCTGGTGTTCTGACTTCCTTACTCCTCCCACACCTCTCATCATCCCTCACAGACTCCCTGCCTTCCTTGAATCTCTTATGCCACTTCAAAACTGATGCTCAATTCATCCAAGATGGTTGAAAAGCAGTCTGAAGCATTCCATACGTTACTGGGGCATTTTTTCCAAGTTTAAAATACAATTTTATTGCATATCATTCTTCTAAAGTGTCCTCATGTCCATATTGCATTTTTAAAATTCACCAGCTGTGACAATCAGGCTTTAGTAGGGTGTATTCCAATTGCCGCTGTAGCTGTTCATTTGAAGCTGAAATCATTAAAATAGGTCAGTCATCTCGTGTATAGCAATATTATACTGAATTTTCAAGGGTCTACGACAATTTTAAATGCCCTTACAAAAAAAGTCTGGAAACCTATTCAAGCCACCACGTATTTTGATCATCTTGTCAGATTCCCCAAAATCGCGCGGAGTAGTTGAATGTATCAGTAGACCGAGGTTCAGTCCCTGGTCGAGTCATACCAAAAACTCAAAAATAGTAGTTGATGCCGCCTTGTTTAACACTCAGCACTATAAGGTAAGGATCAAGGGTAAAGTGGAGCAATCCAGGAAAAGGTGTAGCGCCCTCCCCGACACCTCGATATAGTAGCTAATGAAAAGGGAGCCTTCGATCACCAACTTTACTATATATATATATATATATATCATAAAGGCACATTTTGTCTCTATAATTTTATTAAGATCCTTTCAGGTTTCTTGATAAGTGTCTTAGTTGAAATTGGTTGATGAATTTACCAAAATTGTCCCGAAAGCGCTCGAACACTGGATCGATCTCTGGTGCTGACAGAAATTCGCTACCTCAGCCACAAGATACTTTGCTTTCTCAAAGGAGGCGATCGTGATGTGATGGTCATCATCATATGAAATGGGTACAACGACACGAGTTCAAATCTTGGACGAAGCTGTTTTCATACTTTCTTGATATAATGTAACACGTGATGTTTTAATTCCTCTCCCCGGGCAACGCCAGGTAATATTTCTAGAAATTAAGATTTGATTAAGTGGAACATTGTTTTCTTTTAATTATAATATCGTAAGAAAAGTTGACACACTTTTAGCGATAGGAATGTTTGTTACCATTTTTAGCGAAGAAATGTGTTCTTGGGTGTGTGTGTGTGTGTGTGTGTGTTATTCCCTTGTTAAGTTTTGTTGTAAAATAAAGGAGGATGAAGAAGTAAGCAGACGAAGATGCCGTTAGCGTTTATATGAAGTTTTTAAATGGCAGTATGGAATAAAGAGTTTACGTTTGTGCTGCAAGTCTCGTAGGAAGGAAAGGAGTAAGGAAACGAAATGAACTTATGAGAGAGTGGAGGAAGCATTTTAGCAGCTAAATGCCTGAGCGAAAAGTGCATTGTTAGGTTAAGGCATTGTTGGATGTGCGAGGGAGATATGTTCGCCATAGTGTAGCAAAACTTGTGTTTGCTGTTTGAAGAGAGAAACGTTGAAGTCGCCGTGAGTTTGTGGTTCTGGTTGTTTCGGGGAGAAGCGTGAATGTCTCCAGAAAATGTTGCCCAGTGAAGGAGTAGCTAGGTGTCGGAGCGTAATTTTGCATCGCAGTCGACATAGCCAATTTTGAGGGTGACGTAAAGTTGTTCCTGTGTGTGGCGTATTGAATTCATCTAAATTCATATTCAACTGGAAACCCTTGGTCTAAGAGAAATAGACGAAAGGGGTCCATAAATTAGACTGTTTCCCTCGTTGTGTCGCTGCTGCTGCTATTGAAGAGCAGACAGTGAGACGTCTGCACTGAACGAAGTTGTCAGCCAAGGAGAGTGTTTGCCGGCTTCCCCAATTTGTGCTGCTCAGAAAGGTGATTCGGGTTGAATAGGATAAGTCATCCTGATTGGGTGAAATTATGCGTCGACCCTAACGGTCGAAGTAAATTACGCGCCAAACAAAAATACGAAATTCTTTCTGCTACACACTATAAAATCCGGGACGTTGTTTGATTTAAAGAGATTTCAGAAGTTTTCTAGTTGGTAATGTTATGCCCACACTAAACATTTTGTGTCACCTATTAATACAGCCCAAGTCCCACTCGTACAACGCTGCTGACTGAGGTCACAGCATGTAAAATGACCCAGCAGTAACTATCAATCATCATCATCATTATGTTGTGCCGCTAGCACGGATATCCCTGACTCTCTCTCGCCACTTCTCCCTATCATTCATCGCCTCTGGCAGGTCTTCAGGGCTACATCCCGTATCCTCACATAGCTGCTGTGTGTATGTATGTTCAAGCCGGTCTTCCTGCTTTTGCTTGGCCATATGTCGGGGTCCATTGAAGTATATCACTTATGAGCCCGTCCTTGCTTCTCCAGCATTGTCCTGCATGTCTGGTTCGTCTAGCTTGGATAGTTTTCGTGATGCGAGGCAGGTGGCCGTATAGTTGGTGCCTTGTCGGGTGTTGCCGCCAGGACTAGTTCAATATTTCTCGCAACATTCTTGTGTAATTGCCGTCTAGCTTCTTCTCCAGCCGTTTAGTTAGCGTCCAAGTAGTGCATCCATATAGCAGTATCGACACGACCGCTGCCTGGAAGAAATTGCTTTTCATTTTATTGGTCAGAGAAAAAACAAAGAAAGACTCTCTCTTTGTCTGTCATCGATTTTCTCAATTTTTTTCTCTCACTCATAAATATTTTCTCTACTTCAATTTTCTTGGCTCTTTGCGTCTCTTCGTATTTCTTCCCTTCATTTTATTTATTTATTTATTTATTTTCAATTCCTCTCTCCTTAGATATATTTCTCTCTTCGTTTTTGCCTTCCGTCTCTCTCTCTCTCTCTCTCTCTCTCGCTCGCTCTCTCTCTGTCTCTGTCTCTGTCTCTCTTATTTGAGTTTCTTTTGTTATTTTTTTCTCTCATAATAACTTTCTCTACTTCACTTTAGTTTTCTCTTTTCTCTGTCTCTCCCCGTATTCCTTCTCTCCTTCGCTCAATTCCTCTCTCCTTCGATATGATTCTCTTTTCGCTTTTATATTCCCATTCTTTCTTTCTTTCTTTCTTTCTTTCTTTCTTTCTTTTTATTGGTCTTTTATTTTCTTTTATCATTTTCTTCTCCCTTATGAAAACTTCCCATATTTCTGTCTTCCCACTTGTTCGCATCACATCGTATTTTGTCTCCCTTTTCTCCAATTCCTCTCTCCTTCGATATGATTCTCTCTTCACTTTTGGCTCCTCTCTCTCTCTCTCTCTCTCTCTCTCTCTCTCTCGCTTTCTCGTTATTTGGTGCTAGAATTAAAGAAATGGTGCTGGGGTGCTGGAGTTTTTCTTTGGGATGGAAATTACAAGATCATTCCATAATTTTCCCTTAAAATTTAATCAAGTTTGTTTTGGGGATATTTTATGAAGACAGAATGTTCAATTATGAAATAATAATCTTTTGTGTCTATTCTGTTATCAGTTTATTTACTGTTAAATAAAAAACGAAGTTACATGTTCAAAGTGGACAAATCCTATAATGTTTTGACTGAAATAAGATTTACTTTGAACATAGATATACGATTACCTAATATACTATAATAGTGTAATAATGTATATATAATAATAATAATAATAATATACAATAATAATAATAATAATATCATCATCATAATCATGTCGTGCCACAGGCACGGATATCCCTGACCCTCTCTCGCCACTTCTCCTTATCATTCATCGCCTCTGGCTGGTCTTCAGGGCTGCATCCCGTATCCTCACATAGCTGCTGGATGTATGTTCGAGTTGGTCGTCCTGCTTTTGCTCGACCATATGTGGGGGTCCATAGGAGTACATTACTTATGAGCTCGTCCCTGCTTCTCCAGCAGCAGTGACCTGTATATCTGGCTATGTATATATAATAATAATGATAATAATAGTAGTAATATAATGATGAATATATAAAAATAATATATAATGATAATATAATGATGTATATATGAAATAAATATAGAATAATATAATAATATATATAATGATAATATAATAATGTATATATGATAATAATATAAAATAATAATAATATAATAATGTATATATAATAATATATAACAATAATATAATAATGTATATAGAATAATAATTTATAATAAGTAAGTATAGTTGGCGACCGTAATCGAGGGTCCCCGTAGGCTCCCTTTTCAATAGCTACTACACCGAGGTGTAGGGGAGGGCGCTACTCCTTTACTTGAATTGCTCCACTTTACCCTTGATACGTACCTTATATTGCTGAGTGTTAAGCAAGGAGGTATCAAGTACCATTTTTAAAGTCTTTGGTATGACGCGACCTGGGATTATAACCAGGTCTCCCGGACCATTGGCGAACATTCAACCGACTAGGCCAATGAACGGGTTCGCCAATGGTTCGGGAGACCGGTGTTCAATCCCAGGTCGAGTCATACCAAAGACTCAAAAAAATAGTAATTGATGCTACCTTATTTAACACTCAGCATTATAAGGTGAGGATCAAGGGTAAAGTGAAGCAATCCTGGGAATGAAGTATCACCCTCCCCTACATCTCTGTGTAGTAGCTATTGAAAAGGGAGCCTTCGAGTCATCCTCGCAAAGGTCAGCAACTTTACAAAATGAAATAATAATAATAATAATAATGTATATATAATAATAATATATTAATGTATATATAATAATAATAATAATAATAATAATAATAATAATAATAATAATAATAATAATAATAATAATAATGATAATAATGTATACATAATAATGATATATAATAATAATATAATACTGTAGAAATAATAATAATATAACAATAATATATAATAATAATATATAATGATAATATAATAATGTAAATATCTTAAAAACGTGATGGGTAAGGACAATTCAGAATACAGTTTTGAAAGTATGGGATATGGCATCGACGACACAAGTTCAAACCTAGTCGAGGCTGTTTGTATTTCACTACGCAATAATACCCTTCAGAAAGGCATTAATCTAAATTTTCTTTCCTCTCCACCCCATCCCCCGGCTATGGATAAATGTTAATAAATAATAATTTTGTGTTCTTTTCTGTTTCAGATTTGAAAAGAGTATACTATAACAACTATTAATTCTTGAGCAAAATGCCTTGGACAAAAGAGGTAAAACTATTTTTCGTCACTAGTTATTTGGAGACAAAATCATTCACAACTGTCTCAGAAGAGATGCAACCCATTTATATGATAATGATTATATATATATATATATATATATAGATAGATAGATAGATATAGGGTGTCTCAATAAATATGGGACCCATTTGACAGCTAATAACTCTACTAATAATAATCTTGTGTTCTTTTCCGTTTCAGATTCGAAAACACTATACTATAACAACTATTAATCCTCGATCCCAAAGCCTTGAACAAGAGAGTAAAATTATTTTGCGTCACTACCGGACATTGGCCTAGCGGTTAGAGTGTTCGCCAGTGGCCCCGGAGACCTGGGTTCAATTCCAGGTCGAGTCATACCAAAGACTCAAAAAATGGTACTTGATGCCTCCTTGCTTAACACTCAGCATTATAAGGTACGGATCAAAGGTAAAGTGGAGCAATCCAGGGAAAGGAGTAGGGCCCTCCCCTACACCTTGGTGTAGTAGCTACCGAGAAGGGAGCCTTCGGGTCACCCTCGACTATGGTCGCCAACTTTACTTTTACTTTTTTGATGACAAAATCATTCAAAACTCTCTCAAAATACATGCAACCAATTAATATGATAATGATTTATTACTGAGACAAGAAACCCCAAAAAGATGCATGCCCTGGAAGCTGATATAATAGCAATTAAAAAAAAACAACATTGATTCGATGTCTCTAACTCAAAGGATTTGTTGTTTACTGGACGTGTTCCAAATAACCGCCATTGCGCTTGTCTCAGTAATAAATCATTATCATATCAATGGGTAGCATCTATTTTGAGACAGTTATCTTGTCTTTACATCCGTTATGTTTAGTGTTAGTACATGATGGATATACTAAATCTAATTTTGGGCACTTGTGAATGACTAATGATCTTCCTTAGCCCCAGTTATCCCAATAAATGTATCAATGAATACGGTTGTTATATCGTGGCAAGGAAAAGACAAACACAAGTTGAAGGTTTTAAACAATTATATTTATAAGAAGGAAACACAAGATGATAAACGAAGAATCAACTGTACAGAATTTGTAGCGTACGGTAAGGGTGGTGAGGATACCAGATGATCTCGGTAGTAGTAGTAGTCGTGGACGGAGCGGCGTTGTAGCCAGGTCAGCAGTCGTTTACAGCAAGTGGCGCGTTAAATCCGTCAGGGTTCAGATGAGCTCTTAATGGCCGTAGCGTGTTCCTTCCATCCACCCACGTGATCAGTCTGATGCCTTTGCAGATCTTCGCTTCTTATATAGCTACCCCTTAGATCAAGTCTGTTCTGGGAATTTTTGGGGGGCATTTTGTTAAATTGAATTAATTTCTTGCATTCTCGCCCGGAAGCCCTGCGCGGAGCCTCTTGCGCAAAGACGCATTTAATTCATTTTCTCGGCGGCAGCCATCAAGCTAACATCCGGTCGAATGCTACCCTTCTCCAGCCACGAGTGTGTGTTTTTTTTTTATTTTAATGAAATTGCAAACGGGAGAGATCTGAATCCTGCTATATAACATGGTGATCAAGTTGAAGTGCGATAATCACAAAATACATCACTAGTCGGATGTTGGTGTGAGCTGAGAGTCGTCAAGCGGCGTTGACTCTGTCTACGCTATCCTATCTTAAATATATATTCACTATCATTGATACTGAATACTCTTTATATACAAATACACCAAACTATATATATATATATATATATATATATATCGAGAACAAAACTAAAAGCTGCAACCCAAGAAAAAGATTTCACAAGTAGAAAGAACATTTCAAGAATCCGCTCGGAACCCTCCTAAAATCACGGGGAAACCGATCCAAAAATTATTAATCCTATTTACCAACCCCTCCTCTCGGGCAGGATATGACACAAGGTCAATTTTTAAGCGGAGTTCATCGGGTTTGAATCCAGAGTTTTCCTTCTCCTAGACTAGTTGCCTCCCCAAGGCTAAAGAACCCAGTCTGTCCTACTATTTACCCATAGCTGGAGGGAGAATAATTGGATTCATACCTTTCCCAAGGGTATTAGTGCTATGTGAAATGCAATCAGTCTCGTCGAGGATTTGAACTCGTGTCGCCGAGTCCATATCCTACGACGATAACCATTTCACCACGGGCACCATCCAAAAATTATTAGGGGTGTCCTCGTGGTGTAATGGTTAAAGCGATGAACTGCGGAATCGTAGTACGCGAGTTCGTACTCCAGTCGCGCTATTACGTTCACTTTCGGGCAAATACCCTTGGGAAAGGTATGAACCCCCTTATTCTCCCTCCAGCTATGGGTAAATAGTAGGACGGACTAGGTTCTTCAGCCTTGGTGAGGCAACTAGTCTAGGAGAAGGAAAACTCTGAATTCAAAACCTGTTAAACTCCGCTTAAAAATTGACCTTGTGTCATATCCTGCCCGAGCGGAGGGGTTGGTAAATAGTACCATCCAAAAATTATTAATAGCCAACAAGACATCAAACTAGAGCGGTTTAGGGAGAAAGAACTTGATGCGGTTTAGAAAAAATAATTAAAAACAGAAAAGCTGCAGCCCTCGACGAAATACCCCCTCAAGTTTGAAACGCAAGAAAATTTGACGACATACTTCTTCGTTTATGTAGCACAATCAATAAGCAAAACTCAATAGAGAAATGGACGAAATCGAGAAAATTCTCTGGAAAAAATGAAATGGCTTTCAAATGAAACGCTCTACAACCTGACTGATTCTAACAATTGGTTTTGCTTTATGGCATATCAATCATTGTAGTTTATTTAATGCCAAGTTATCTTTATACATAAACATTAAATATGTTGTAGAACCGTGATACAACTATAAGTATACATATACATGCGGAAACATAATCAACAATAATGACGAACGAACACACTTCTATAGAAAAATATATCTCTCACACTTTATTCTCGAAAGGGTTGCGAAAGGGTTGATATTGGTTATGAGTGAGAAGTGAGTTTGAGACAGGGACAGACAGCAACATATTGACCCCAAGTTCCTCTGTATTATAGCAGCACTTATTCCTCATTCTGCTGGGCTGCTCAACCGGGGTCCTGAGGGCCCAAGCCCTCTGTCTGGCGCTGGCTCTCACTACGGCATCTTGACCCCAACTGCGACTGGAACTCGAACTGTGACTGCAACTCGAACTGAACTCTGCTTGCCTCGGACTCCAACCGCCTCAAGCCGTCTGTGGCTCCTGGTTATATAATTGTTTGACATCCACCTGCTTCCTGTGGGCGTCGCATGTGCACCAAATTCAACCCGTCCATAGATCAAAGTGATATTCCGATATCTTCAACCGGATGCACCTGTTTCTTGATTGATGGTTTGGTTGAAGGTCAATATGTTACAAATCCATTGAATCGCCGAAGGAGTGCTCGCAAAGAATCGCAAGGCAACACTTCTGTTCGTAAATTTATCCAGGGCATTCGATTCCATCTACAGAAGAAAGAGAAAACAAATATTACTTATATATAATCATCCCTAAGAAATTATTACTGCTATAATGATGATTTACAAAAACACGAAAGCAATGGTTTGATCGCAGACTTCTTCGACATTTTCACTGCAAGGGGATATATTAGCAGCATATTTGTTTTTACTCTACCAAGATTACGTACTTCAAACATTCATTGAACTAATAAAAGAAAATGGTTTCCCATTGAAAAGTCAAGAAGCAAACGATATACCGCAGCAACATCGCATGTACTGAATATGATATCAACATACGCCGAGTAAAGGCGTAGAATGCTATTGACTGGCTATCGATCATACGGAAATCTAATCTATCCAATAAAACAAAACGGGATTTCTTCCAAGCAGTAGCTGTGTCCATACTACTATATGGATGCACGACATGGACTCTAACAAAACTCTAAGAAAAATCTTTATCGAAGGTATGCAAGCATGTGTGGAAGCAACACCCCACAAAACAGCATCTGTAGGGCCTCCTTCCTCCCATCTGACAAACAAGACATGCGGGCCACTGCTCGAAAAGCAAAGATGAATTTGTAAGCGGCAGTCTCTTATGGAGTTCTACCCATGGACACACCAGTAATGACTGATCAACATAGACTTACATTCATCAGCTCTGTGAGGATCCAGTATGCAGCCTTGAGGATCAGCCAGGAGCGAGGGGTAATCGAGACGAATGGCCAGGGAGAGTCAGGGACCTCTGTGTTATCAACGTGCCTTGATGATAATGGAATACATATATATGATCTTTTAATGAATTTGTATAAAAGAATAAAAGCTAATGATAAAAAAAGAATATTTTTTTCAAAATGAGGCCCCTAGGCTAATCTGTCTTTTGTTACAAGTCAACTCAATTCTTGCACGGAATATCATGGCCTAAGCTGAAGTCGTTTGGTCACTGGAGAAATTGTAGGTTAACCCAATTTCATTACTTTCTACACGGACCTTGCAAAACAAACGGATATCGATTAGTTTTGCCTTGCACGGCAACGTGAAAGTGTCGCAGATGTTGAAAGGACGCCGCATGGGAAAAAGATAAAAAGGAGATGTAATACGATGCAAATAACAGCAGCAGCAGCAGCAGTTGAACTGGACGGCTGAGATGAGATGTAAAAATAAAAATGAAAATTAAAAAAAAGAGCATGCAAAGGTCTGATGAAATCATAGCGATAAGTTGCGAGGGTTTCGCTCTAGCAACTGCTACGTAAATGTTACGCCATTGTAGAAGTTGTGACTCATGTAATAAATACTATACTTCCTATTGTTATATCATGGAAGACAGTACAGAAACAAACAAAAAAAAGAAAGAAAAGATACCATTTACCCTCTGTTGAATTTTTCATAAGTTGATATGTTATATTTCAGTTGGTTGGTTGGTTGGTTGGTTTTATGGATATCAGCTGTTGTTGCGTTATGTTATGCCAAAGTCAGTTTATTTTCGACAATTGCATATGGTAAATAGTGTATTTTCACCATCATTTATGGTAAATAGTGTATTTTCACCATCATTTTAAAAACGATATATTATGTCAAAGTCAGTTTATTTTCGACAATTGCATATGATAAATAGTGTATTTTCCCCATCGTTTATGGTAAATAGAGTATTTTCACCATCGTTTTAAAAACAAAATCAAATCATCCTTATTGTCTTAATTGGGAATCCTTTTTGAGATGAGGCTTCTTAATCTAAGTATTAATATTAATAAGACTTATTGTCTCTATAGACACACGACGGTCCTTATCCATGAAATTCTTTATTTAGCCAATCAACTCTGGTGTTCTGACTTCCTTACTCCTCCCACACCTCTCATCATTACTCACAGACACCCTGCCTTCCTTGAATCTCTTATGCCACTCAAAAACTGATGCTCGATTCATGCAAAATGTCCCAAAAGCAGTCTGAAGCATTCCATACGCTTCTATGGTATTTTTCCCAAGATTAAAACACAATTTTTTTTGAATATCGTTCTTCTAAAGTGTCCTCACGTCCAGATTGCATTTTTGAAATTGACCAGCTGTGACAATCAGGCTTTAGTAGGGTGTATTCCAATTGCTGCTGTAGCTGTTCATTTGAAGCTGAAATCATGAAAATATGTCAGTCATCTCATAAGATGTATAGCAATAACATACTGAATTATCACGAGTCTACGACAATTTTAAATGCCTGTATAAAAAAAAGTCTAGAAACTTATTGAAGGCACCTCGTATATGATTTGCAAACACATTTTGTAGATACATTTTTAAACGAGCCTGAGTTTATTTTTTGCACACAGTTAAAGTAAGTATTGCTATGTAACAGTAACAATTTAATATCAGTCATTTGTTCGTACACATTTGAATAGATATACACATGTAAGAGAACAGTTTGTCAATAATTTCATTTTTAAATGAGTTGGAACTATTTTGTTGGCACCCAAGTATTGCTATTTTTTCTAGACAATTCAAAGGATCCATTTCTTGCTACCAAACACATATAATTACTTATTCATTTGCACGCATATAAATTGTTTCAAGTATTATTATGTATCACGAACAATTCAATTAAACATCAGTCATTTGTTTACACTCAGTTAAATAATCAAACAGTTCTATTTCTAACAATTCAACTTAACATAAGTCAACAAAGTTAAATGGTTCCAAGTATGGCTATGTATCTCTAATAATTCAATTAAACATCAGTCATTTGTTTACACTCAGTTAAATAATCAAACAGTTCTATTTCTAACAATTCAATTTAGCATAAGTCAACAAAGTTAAATAGTTCCAAGTATGGCTATGTATCTCTAATAATTCAATTAAACATCAGTCATTTGTTTACACTCAGTTAAATAATCAAACAGTTCTATTTCTAACAATTCAATTTAGCATAAATCAACAAATTTAAATGGTTCCACGTATTGCTATGTATCACTAACAATTCAATTAAACATCATATATTTACTCACAGTTAAATGACCGAACACTTCTATTTTTAACAATTCTGTTTACTTTAAGTCATTTGTTTGCTCACAGTTTAAATGTAAAACAGTTCTATTTGACCCATAGATAGGACCCTATCAAGTGCTACCACTCCAGGCCAAAGTGTACCTGACAGAAATAGCAATGCAGAGGTATTCAATATTCCCCAGGGTTCAAAAACTGAAGCTTCACCATATGGTTTCATGTATATCCAGGACATTCCTTGAGGGAGTTTTACCCCTCTGCAGAGATTCGGTCGGTGTATTCTACAGCCTCAGTTGGACTTGGATCCAAACTATGGCTCAAGATATGCTTCTGCTTATGGATTTATCCGACTTCCATCCAAGTTATATTTGACGCAAGGTCATTTAATAGGGGGCGAAGAGGGTTGAAACTCATACGAGGCCGTCACAAAAAATGCTTTGTCCCCTTTTTGCACTATCCTGCACCACACTGGGGCTTCCTTATGATGTTTCAATGCATTAATTTTGAATTAGACAATGAACAACCAATAGAAAAATACCTTACATTGAGCTACAATACAATGACAAAAATGTGTATGTTTCTGTTTACCGATAACCTTGCTAAAAGATACATGAGAATTATCTACTCAAAGCCTTTTGATTCTAATCTTCTTTCCCGGACATCGCTGGGTAGCTGCGATAGTCATACCATGCCATAAGAAAACCAGGAAGTGAAATTAAAGGGAACTATCAGTTTACAACTTTACTGACCCAGAGTCAGATTTCTAGACTCTGATATGCTCTGACAGAGAAAACAATTTGAGGCAAGTGCAACCAAGTGGGGAGTCTTCGTGCTGTAGTGGATAACGTGCTGGGTTGGAACATCCGGGTGAGAGAGTTCGAACGCCAGTTATGTTATTAATACCCTTTGTAAAAGCATGAACCTCTTATTCCTTGGCTATGAGACAAATAGTACCTATACTGTTCTTCTACAAGGATCGCTTTGGCTTTAAATAAACCACGAAGGTTGATATGCAATTAAATGAAGAAACCAAAGCAAACTATATCAACAAGTGTTACGTTGTAGATGTTATGGCATTAAACATGTTACGCCTCTCCGTTTTGTCGTTTTCAAACTCGGGTTTGAGCAAGGGTCTTTCGTTTGCTGTTTTAAACCTAGGTTTCTACCTGAAAGTCTAAGCAAGATATCCACACCTTTCGAAGGAGAACGGTACCGGTTCATCCGGTTTGCAAATCATACGAGCACAAGCAGTTTGATTTTTTTTTAGTACTACTGTTCATTTTAATGGTTAATTGGGAGCAGGAGAAAGAGAGAGATTGGGTGGTAGAATACACCGACTGCTTCTCTGCTGGGGGTAATACCCCCCCACACACGCACCAACGAGTGTCCTCGATATGACACTAAACAATCTGATGGTGAGACATCACTAATTCTAGAGCTTTGGGGAATGCGGTGTACCCCTTTATTTCTATCGTTCCCAGGTCCACTCTGGCCCGGTGTGGTAGCATCTGATAGGGTCCTATCCATATTTACCTAACCCCTCCGCTCGAGCAGGATATGACACGAGGTCAATTTTTAAGCGGAGTTTAACAGGTTTGAATTCAGAGTTTTCCTTCTCCTAGACTAGTTGCCTCATCAAGGCTGAAGAACCTAGTCTGCCCTTCTATTTACCCATAGCTGGAGGGAGAATAATTGGATTCATACCTTTCCCAAGGGTATTAGTGCTTTGTGAAATGCAATCGGTCTCGTCCAGGATTTGAACTGGTGTTGCCGTGTCCATTTCCTACGACGATAACCATTACACCACGGGCACCATAGGGTCCTATCTATGGGTCAAATAGAACTAAATTGCGTACTTATGCAAAACTGAATTGTTTGAAATGGAATAGTTTTTGACATTGAAACTGTACTAAACTGGGTTGCTTGAATTAGAACTGTTTGACAAAACTAAATAGCTTGAAATAGAAATGCTTTCGACAATTAAACTCTGTACTCATACTAAACTGAATTGTTTAAAATAGAACTGTTGAATTTGGCATTAAATATCCTACAAAGATTGATATGCCATAAAATCCAACCAACCAAATCTTTGCTGGATAGTCTGGAGAAGACATGAACTCAGATAAAACAGTTCATGTATTTTCATTAAGATGGTGCCATCTCCCCAAGCCTCTGACATTTATAGACCAGTTCATATAACTGGGAACAATATCCTATCCACCGAAATTGATGCCAACATATATGCATTGGTAAGGCATACGACCCTGTTGGCTGGGGCTGTAGAATACTCCGACTACATCTCTGCAGTGGGGTAAGACATCCATGTCTTGGATATAGCATTAAACAATCTGATGCTGGAGCTTTGGACATTGTGAAGTTCTCCTTGATAGCCATTGCTCCCAGGTCCACTCTAACCTGGAGTGGTGGCATCTGATAGGGTCCCTCAACTGTGTATGCAAACAAATGACTTATGCTAAATTGAATTGTTAGAAATAGAACTGTTTGGAATTTAATTTTGCATACGCAAATGACTGATGTTTAATTGAATAGTTAGTAATACAAAGCAATACCTGTAATTATTTGACTATGTGCAAACGAATGAGTAATGTTGAATAGAATATTTTGTGTTTATTAAACACTTTGAATCACTTGTAACAGCAATACTTGTAATCACTTCACTGTGTGCCAACTATTGAATAGAATAATAAGTGTTAGATTGCAATAATTGAAACTATTTAACTGTGTAGAAACAATAGCTATACCAGTGTGCAAAGAAATTAGTTATAACTCATTTAAAAACAAAATTACTTACAAACTATTCACTAACAAATCAGATATGTATATCTATTTAAATGTATGGAAAAAATGACTAATGTTAGATTTTTACTGTTACATAGCAATACTTGAAACCATTTAGATTAGTGCAAACAAATGATTCACAATAAATAGAATTATTTGTGTTAGAAATGGTTGATACCATTTAACTGTGTGCCAATAAAATGAGCTCAGGCTTATTTAAAAATGTTAATCAGATGCGACGGTTTTGACATTCAAACTGTTTACCACTGCTAAACTGAATTGTTTGAAATAGAACACTTTTGACATTAAACTGTGTGAAAAGTGAATTCATACCTATTCTTAATGTGAAATTAAAAGAAAATCTCAGTTGAAATAATTGTTGCTACAGCCTCATGTAATAATTCACGGTATTTTTGAATAATACTAGTTTAAACAAAGCAACTAAAATTAAGATGAAAGAAATACAAGTCAAAAATTTTAAATGGCTGACAATGCTTTATCTAAAAATAATTCAAGATAATATTTTGAGTAATATTATTAGTGCAAATAAAGCAACTAAAATTTGGAGGGGTGTCCTCGTAGTGTAATGGTTAAAGCGATGGACTGCGATGGACTGCGGAATCGTAGTAAGCGAGTTCGTACTCCAGTCGCGCTATTACGTTCACTTTCGGGCAAATACCCTTGGCAAAGGTATGAACCCCCTTATCCTCCTATCTATGGGTTAAATAGTACCACTACTGTTCTTCTAGGAGAATGGCTTTGGCATTAAATAACCTAAAAAGAGTTGATATGCCATTAAACGAAGAAACCAAACCAAGAAACCAAAGCAATTAAAATTGAGATGAAAGAAATATTAAACAAAAAATTGATAATGGTAGACAGAGGTTTATCTTCTGATGATAAATATTCAAAATGATATCGTTACTAATTCTGCTAGTTTAAATAAAGCAACTAACATCAAAATGAAAGAAATACTAGTCAAAAATTTTAAATGGTTGACAGTGCTTCATCCAATAATAATTATCATCATCATGTCGTGCCGCTAGAACGGATATCCCTGACCCTCTCTCGCTACTTCTGCCTATTATTCATCGCCTCTGGCAGGTCTTCAGGGCTACATACCGTATCCTCACATAGCTGCTGTATGTATGTTCGAGCTGGTCGTCCTGCTTTTGCTCGGCTATATGTGGGGGTCCATAGAAGTACATCACTTAACGAGCTCGTCCTTGCTTCTCCAGCAGTGTCCTGCATGTCTGGTTTGTCTAGCTTGGATAGTTTTCGTGATGGGAGGCAGGTGGCCGTACAGCTGGTGCCTTGTGGGGTGCTGCCGCCAGGACCTGTTCAATATTGCTCGCAACATTCTTGTGTAATTGCCGTCTAGCCTTTTCTCCAGCCGTTTAGTTAGCGTCCAAGTAGTGCATCCATATAGCAGTATCGATACGACCGCTGCCAGGAAGAAACTGCGTTTCATTTTATCGGTCAGGTCAGATCTCCATATGATCGATAGCTTATCGGTAGCCGTCGATGTCTTCGTTAGCTGCGTGTCGATGTCTTTTTCGGTTGATGAGATACTGCTACCTAGGTAGGTGAATTTGTCAACCAGTTTCAGAGAGGTTCCGTCTAGTGTAGAAATGTCGCCTGTTTGATTATAGCACATATATTCAGTTTTGTGTGCATCAAATGTAGGCCAATGCTTGCGGCGGCTCGTTCCAAACTATGCAGTAGTGTTTCGGCCTGCTTGGGTGTATTCGCCAGTATCTCTATGTCATCGGCGTAGTCGGCGTCGGTAATTGTTTTTGTGGGGTACCTTCTGCTTCTTTTCTTTGTCAGCTCGTAGTCTAGACAGATGATAAAGAGTTATAGGGCTAGTGTGTCCCCTTGTAGTACTCTTGCTACAATGTCGAAGTATTCTGTGTCTCCATCCGGTGAACGTACTTAAATAATTCAAGATGATATTATAACTATTGTTACTACTGTAAATAAAACAACTAAAATTAGATGTAGCTCAGTCGTCTGAAGATGCAGAGTACACCGACTGCATCTCTGCAGAGTGGTAAGACGCCCCACATCGAATATACTGGATATGATATTAAACTATCGGATGGCTAGACTCTAGCCAAGAGATTTGGGGAATGTGGAGAAGCCCTTCATTGCCATTGCTCCCAGGTCAAATCTGACCCGTAATGGTAGCACCTTATCGGGTCTTATCTATCAATTTGTCAAATAGAACAAACTGTGTGCAAACAAATGACTGATGTTTGATTGTAACTATTATATATAGCAATACTTGGAACCATTTAACGAAATGCGAAAAAGAGCTCAGGCTCATTTAAGAATGTTATCAACTGTGACCATATCCCTGTCGGTGGGGATATTCACAAGTCAAACAAAAACAATAAAAAAAACAAAGGGATGAAGGAAAGAAAAGATAACCACAACGAACTTGAGACAGCAAAACCATAAGAAGGGGAAGTCTGGGACATTTTTATACTCTGTCTATTTATCTATCGCAAGAGCTTAACAAAAATCCTATCAGCTATCAAAAATGCCGTCTCATCCACCCCTCTTCATTTATCTCGCCTCCGTGCTGACTCGTCCCACGTCCACAGGCCAACTGCGAACTCTTCACTGCTTCCGTGTAGGCTCCTCATTTATCAACGTTTGACTCTTCATTGACTAAAATTCCTAGTCCTTTCACCTCTACTTCCGTCTCGGGTCGACACGCTAAAACTCCGTAGATTCACGCGGGCATATCCACACATGAGTAATCCAGACAAAGAACGTCCTCTGACAATTTGATACCGTCCAAAAATGCTGGAGATAAAATCCTTTAGATTCAGATACCTGTCTACAATGACCCATACAGAGACACACACACGTACATCAATATATATATATATATATATATATATATGAAGGTACATTATTGTACCAAACAACAAGATATGTCTATAAATGATATATATATTCAATATATATTTAGAAAAAGGATTTGGCATTAAATAACCCACGAAGGTTAATATGCCATAAAACGAAACCAAACCTAGATTTGTTGGATTGGTTGGTTGTTTAATGCTAAAGCCATCCACAATAGTGGTACAATTCAACAAATAGCCTCGAGGGAATAAGGGGTTTCATGCCTTTCCAAAGGTTATTAATCTCAAAGTTAACTTAATAACGCAACTGGAATTCGAACTCGCTTACTATCGTGTCGTAGTCTTGAATATTAGCCATTACACATCGAACTTACATTATATATTGTGACGGCAAATCGACTAAAATCCCAAAACGGGACTTTATTTTCGCATGTGTGAAGACGGGGCAGGTTGGCACTTGATCCCCTACAGAATAAGTCCTGTTCAGAGTTCTTCTCTCAGGCACATAAGAACTGGCATATTACGTGAGGGAATAATTTAGGGCCAGACTGACCACCGCTGGCAAAGGGGTTCCAAATTTCACACTATCACACACCCACCAGGCCGCTAAACTTCTTTCCCTTAGATAACAGAAGAATACGGGCCTATAGGTCTTAGTCGTAATAATATTAATATTGTAGTAGTCGGCAACTCCGGTTTCCCGTGTGATACTTTAGGAATTAATAGGACAATTCTAAGCAAGATAACATAAGGCGAATAGAAGCTGGAAAGAAAGCATGAAGTAACAACATAGACCACATGGTAAAATGTAAATACATAAAATCCTTTACTACTTATATATACACGTTCAGAGTGTCAAAAACATATAATTGGACAGTCCACGAATATAAACGTCTTTTCTGACTTTTGTCCTTCTTCAAATTGAGAGAGAGAGAGAGTGGTAAACGAAATTTGGGTGTAAAGGGAAAATGTCCCCAAAGTTACTTATCTTATTTTCGACGGGGTTCCACTGGAGAATTTTCTTCTTTCACGGGCCAATAGACTTTGTTCTGTTTTTAATACTGGCTTGAAGGATTTTGGAGTCCTTCGTGTCTCAGTTAATCTTTTGTCTTTAACCCGGAGTAAGATGGCTATGGTTCGTCTGCCCGTTATGAACCCTGCTCAAAAACTAACTTCTTACCATTTACTTCCGCTGAGGGGAAGGGAGCCCCACTTCCGTTTTGGGGTCCCAGCCAATCATTTGGCTTCTCTCTCTTTCCCCTTCCGATGTCCGGCGACCTGAGGTCACTAAGTGCGAACACCTGGTCTCCCCTGCGTGACCCACATTCTCTCTTAACGGTCACTTTTTGACTGCTAGATAGTGCTGATTCACCACGGGAGAATAGTATCAGTCTCACCTCTTCGTCTCCGTGAGCTATCATGTGACAATATGAATACTTAAAATTATATTAATGTAGGCCAAAAAAAAAAAAAAAATTATGAAGCAAGAACAACTTAAAAAATGTGAATATAAATGCGATTCCTTAACCTCTAGACATAGAATAACCATGGAATTATTGACATGCTGTTAAAACCAGTCAATCAATCAACTGTAATAGTTCTAAAGAATCCGAGGAAGAAAAAAATTGGGAGAGCCAGAAATCCATGGAAGAATTGAGACCGTTCAGACCACAGCACTGCTGAAATTCGCTAAAATACTAAGAAGAGTACAGGTGAACTGATGAGACTTACTGTCTCTCGGACTCCTACAAAATCTCGTACTGCCATTCACAGATTAATGGAAAAGTTATTTCAAAAATGATTTATGCAACTGTCATAAACAAATTACAATGTTATAAAAGAAACTGTCAAATTTTCTACTGATCTCAACTGAATAAGTCCATAACCATTTAAGTTACACTGGGTCAACTCACGCTTATCTTGATAAGAAGGATTTTTAAAAATCGATGGATCCATATTTTTTCATGCTGGACCTTGCAAGAAAACTAATAATCAAATAACTATTTTTACAATGAAAATTATTTTTAAAAATATCTGATACCTTGCACCCAGTATACAATATATACATTCGGGAGTTAACTGCCAAATCTTGACCCCTCTGTACATATCTAGAGAAGGAAGTCTAGTATGGCACAAGGCCGCGATAGCTGAGCGCTCAGAAAAGAGGGTCGAATGCACAATTAACTGATTATGAAACAGCCTTCTAATTATCACTCGATGGCAAGCGTCTCTGGCCCAGTTGGCTGGGGCTGCAGAATACACCGACTGCTTCTCTGCAGAGGGTTAAGATTCCCCCAACGAGTGTCCTAGATATGACACTAAACCAACTGGTAGTAAGGCTCCAGTAATGCTGGAGCTTTTAGGAATGTGTTTTTCCCCTTCATTGCCATCGCTCCCAGGCCCAAAGTGGTAGCACCTGATAGAGTCCTATCTATGGGTCAAATAGAACTAAACTATGTAATTACACTAAACTGAATTGTTTGAAATGGAACTGTTTTTAGATTTGACTGTGCGTAAACAAAAATTTATGCTTACACAAAACTGATTTGTTTTAAATAAAACTGTTTATATGTATCAAAATGGATTTGGATTTAAATAACCTGGAATGGTTGATGTGCCATAAAACCAAATCAAACTAAGCAAGCGTCCCTAGTTAGTGGCATATAAGTCAAGTCTAGTACAAGACCTCGATAACTGAGTACCCCACGAGTAGAATCGAATTCACAAGTAACTGATTATGAAATAGGTTTCTAATTATCACTCAACGGTAGGCGCACTTAGAAAATAACATTTCAGTCTAGTCTGGTACAAGGCTACGACACCTGAGAATCCAGTGAGGGAAATTGAATTATAACTAATTGATTGTAAAACTACGAAGAAACCATCATCTAAAATAACCATTACATCACGGGCATCTCCATTTATATGTATGTATGTACATGGATGTGCGTGTATCATCATCGTCATCATCATGTCGTGCCGCGAGCACGGATATCCCTGACCCTCTCTCGCCACTTCTCCCGATCATTCATCGTCTCTGGCAGGTCTTCAGAGCTACATCCCGTATCCTCACATAGCTGCTGTATGTATGTTCGAGCTGGTCGTCCAGCTTTTGCCCGGCCATCTGCGGGCGTCCAAAGGAGTACGTCACTTATGAGCTCGTCCATACTTCTTCAGCAGTGTCCTACATGTCTGGTTCATCTAGCTTGGATAGTTTTCGTGATGGGAGGCAGGTGGCCGTATAGTTTGTGCCTTTGGGGTGTTACCGCCAGGACTAGTTTATTATTGCTGGCAGCATTCTTGTGTAATTGCCGTCCAGCTTCTTCTCCAGCCGTTTAGTTAGCGTCCAAGTAGTGCATCCATACAGCAGTATCGACACGACCGCTGCCTGGAAGAAACTGCGTTTCATTTTATCGGTCAGGTCTGATTTCCATATGATCGAAAGCCTATCGATAGCTGTCCATGCCTTCGTTAGCCGTGTGCCGATGTCTTTTTCGGTTGATGAGACGCTGTTTCCTAGGTGGGTGAATTTGTCTACCAGTTTCAGAGAGGTTCCGTCTACTGTGGAAATGTCACCTATTTGATTATAGCACATATATTCAGTTTTGTATGCATTGACATGGAGGCCAATACCTGCGGCGGCTCGTTCCAAACTATGTAGGGGTGTTTCGGCTTGTTTGGGTGTATTCGCCAGTAACGCTATGTCATCGGCGTAGTCGGCGTCGGTAATTGTTTTTGCGGGGTACGTTCTGCTTCAAAAGGATAGTTGAATAAATTAGGTCGGTCGACTGATTTTAATAGATGATAAAATAAAAAGAGAGAGATTTCTCGATGGGGATGAAAGATTTAGTTTTTAATATCTGTAATAAACTGAAATATACGGTCAAAAGTCAGAAGACAAAGATGTGATTTTTTGTTTGATACTTTAATTCTAATAGAAGGCTTATTTAAAAAAAATGATGTTACCGACGAGCACTCCGGCGAAGGAATTGTCGGCCGCCCCTAGCGTAATGCAAAGCTCTTCGTAAGAATTGAGCACTCTGGTAGCCGATAGGGTATTAAAAAAATGTAAACAAAGGCTGCTGCTGCTGTTGCTAAAAATAAAATACCTTAAAATTCCCTTAGCCAACGTAGTCCGCTTGTATCTGTGTGGTCTGAAACCTTAATCTATCGTAAAGTTAGATGGGTTTCGATCCCGGCTTCGAGCGTCCTGCGGGTCTAGCCACACTGAAGAGTTCTGATAGAACGAAACAGTCTGTCTGTGGATGACAATATATATATATATATATATATATATATACATGTATTTACCTACTCCTCCGTACGAGCAGAATGTGACACAAGGTCATTTTTAAGCAGAATTTAACAGGTTAGAACTTAGAGTTTTCTTTCTCCTAGACTGGTTGCTTTACCTAGGTTAAAGAGCCAGTCTGCCCAACTATTTTACCCATAGCCAGCGGGAAAATAGTTGGATCTACACCTTTTCCAATTGTATTACCGCCACGTGAGATGCAAACAAGGTTTGAACTCGAGACACCATTATCCATTTCCTTCGATGATAACCATGAGCGAGTTTTTTTTTTTTTTTGATTTTTAACACATATGCCAAAATTTATTCAATACTCTTTCAGTTCGTTTTTCCCGGGCAACTTTTGGTACCCTTGCTAATGATTACTTACATAAGTTCTCTGTAAAATTTTTTGTCCAAGATAGAAAAATGAAATAACGATTGTACAAAGAGTTGCTGACAAGTTCTCAGCTCGACTAAGTAAGAAATTACCTCCAGTCAAGAAAAACGTACATGGTATTCCGCAACACACTTGGCACATTGAACCTTTAAAAGTAAGTTGTGTTCAATTGTCATCGGGGGCGATCCGAAGAATATCTTTCCAATCGGTGCCACATCGAGGTGAAAGGGAGAGTACGACTCCTAGATTTCCTTGATCCGTACCTTATAATACTAAGTGTTAAGCAAGTTTTCATCAAGTACTATTTTGCAGGGTTTTGGTATGATTCGACCTGGGATTGAACCACGGTCTCCCGGGCGAATACTCTAAACATTATACCAATGGGCCGTTGTTAACCTTTAATACTTACCCCAAAATTATTGGTCTAAATTTCTGAGGTGATGTTTGATAATATTGATCACTTAGAATATTCGGACTATTGACCTCATCTTCATGGTTTTACTCACAACATTTCAACCGATATGTTTTTTGGCCTTCTTCAAGAGTTTCCTGTTGAACCCGAGAGCCTACACAGAACTACGAACTGAACCCTTTAATGTTAACCATGACCAAGTACAAATGTTAAGTTATAGCAAGTATTCCTGGTTATGTTGCATAGTCACAACCAACTATACATACACATATACATGCAGAAACATGACGCAATAACGACGAGCAGACACAGTTCTTTAGAAAAATATACCCTTCACTTTATTGAAAGGGTTGTGTGTGAGAGGGAGTTGGGGACCGAACAGAACTGCAACATATTGACACCCACTCTTCTGGCTATAACAGTATTTCTTTTCCGTTCTCCTGGGCTGCTCAACCGGGGGCCTGGGGGCCCAGCCTCTCTGGGACATGGTTCTCATTCCAGCATCTTCTCTCCAACTGATCTGAACTTCCTGTCGCCGGGGTTATATAATAATTTGACATCCACCTACTTCCTGCGAGCGTCACAATTCGCTCTCTGTTCAACCCCTCGACAGTCAAGGTCGCCCCCGATATCTTCGACCGGATGCACCTGTTATTTACACAGGTGCGTTTCTTCTTTTGACAGCTTGCCTGGGGTCAGTATGTAACAGTTATTCTAACCGGTTGTTGGGATTGAACCTACAGCCCCTAGATAATTTCTTCAGAAGTACTTTCTTACCAAACATCTTATATGTGTCCTTGAATATTCCTGTGATAAAGATTAGCGTAAACATTTATTAAAAAAAAGGTAAACATTCTCGTCTTGGGATTGTTCCTTTGCTCACTGCATTTGAGTATGGTATTTCTAGACAATGTTCGGCCTTAATTTTCGTGATCCAGAGGTCTTGATAGTATACTACCACTCCTTCATGGCCATTTTCAATTCTAATGATCTAAATATTTCACATCTTTGGAAAAAAAAAACCTCTAGAAATAAATAAACAAATAAACAGATAAATCAAAGACACCTACAGGGAAGTTGTAGGTAAGCAAAATGTTCTACACGAGAAAGCAGGCATAAATATAGATCCCACAAACTGGAGGGATATAGAGAGGGTGGAACTATGCTGAGATAAAGACAGCAGAGGGACAGACAGACAGACAGACAGACAGAATGTATTGAGTGGAGGACAATAAGGACAGAGTTAGAAATAGAGAAAAGTTGGGGAAATGACCTTGAAAGGTCAATGATAACAAGTTAAGTTGTGCCGAGAAAAATATAAAAAGAAAGGAGAGTTAAATAAAGACGTAGGTGACGATAAATAGATAGATAGAGAGAGAGAGAGAGAGAGAGAGAGAGAGAGGGAGAGAGAGAGAGAGAGAAAGAGATTGACCTTGAAAGGTCAATGATAATAAGTTAAGTTGTGCCGAGAAAAATATAAAAAGAAAGGAGAGTTAAATAAAGAGGTAGGTGACGATAAATAGATAGAGAGAGAGAGAGAGAGAGAGAGAGAGAGAGAGGGAGAGAGAGAGAGAGAGAGAGAGAGAGAGAGAGAAAGAGATTGACCTTGAAAGGTCAATGATAATAAGTTAAGTTGTGCCGAGAAAAATATAAAAAGAAAGGAGAGTTAAATAAAGAGGTAGGTGACGATAAATAGATAGATAGAGAGAGAGAGAGAGAGAGAGGGAGAGAAAGAGAGAGAGAGAGAGAGAGAGAAAGAGATTGACCTTGAAAGGGCAATGATAACAAGTTAAGTTGTGCCGAGAAAAATATAAAAAGAAAGGAGAGTTAAATAAAGAGGTAGGTGACGATAAATAGAGAGAGAGAGAGAGAGAGAGAGAGAGAGAGAGAGAGAGAGAGAGAGAGAGAGAGAGAGAGAGAGATTGACCTTGAAAGGGCAATGATAACAAGTTAAGTTGTGCCGAGAAAAATATAAAAAGAAAGGAGAGTTAAATAAAGAGGTAGGTGACGATAAATAGATAGATAGAGAGAGAGAGAGGGAGAGAGAGAGAGAGAGAGAGAAAGAGATTGACCTTGAAAGGGCAATGATAATGGATCCTGATCTGTTGAAAGATAAAAACAAATTATATATATATATATATATATATATATATATATATATATATATATATATATATTAGATCTACACATATACAGATAGAGAAGGGGATGATAATAAGTCCAATTCTGTTGAGAGAGATATAAAAAACAAATGATACTTAGATGGATATATATATATATACATACATACATATATATATATATGGGGGTGTATGTGTGTATATATCTATATATATATAGAGAGAGAAAGAGACAGACAGACAGACAGAGAGTGGTACAGAAAAAGAAAGAAAGGGAGTGACCTTGAAAGGACAATGAGGACAAGTCCAGTTCTGGTGAGAGAAAGATAAGAAATTATACTTAGATAGATAGATAGATAGATAGGGTGAAAGAACTTATACTTAAATAGAGATCTAAACAGAGGGACAGAGACAGATAGAGAGGAAGAGAGAGAGAGGGGGGAGAGAGCTGATAAATAGAACGATAGATAACTTACGCGGTGCCTTCAATAAGTTTCCGGACTTTTTTGCACTGGTATTCAAAATTGTCGTAGATTCTTAAAAATTCACTATGTTATTGCTATATATCTTATGAGATGATTGACCTATCTTTATGATTTCAGGTTCTAATGAACAGCTACAGCAGCAATTGGAATACACCCTACTAAACCTGATTGTCACAGCTGGTGAATTTCAAAAATACAATCTGGACGTGAGGATATTTTAGAAGAACGATATGCAATAAAATTGTATTTTAAACTTGGAAAAAATGCCACAGAAACGTATGGAATGCTTCAGACTGCTTTTCGACTATGTTGCATGAATCAAGCATTAGTTTTTGAGTGGCATAAGAGATTCAAGGAAGGCAGGGAGTCTGTGAGGGATGATGAGAGGTGTGGGAGGAGTAAAGAAGTCTATACACCAGAGTTGATTGGTCAAAAGCTTAGGATTAGGGTTAGGGTTACTATGTTGAGGTTGTAAGGGAGTTCAGGAAGAGATTCCGTCGGAAGAGGCCAGCACTCTTCAAATCGGGTCAGTGGTATTTCCAGCAGGACAATGCACCAGTCCACAACTCCATCCTTGTCACAGAATATTTGACATACTTAAATAGGAGCTAAACAGATAGATAGATAGATAGATAGAGAGAGAGAGAGAGAGAGAGAGAGAGAGAGAGAGAGAGCGAGAACATACTTAAAGAGCTCAACAGAGAGCAATAGACATAGATAGATAGATAGATAGATGGATAGATAGATAGATAGATAGATAGATAGATCATACTTAAAGAGCTAAGCAGAGAGCGATAATCAGAGATAAATAGATCGATCGATAGATAAATATATATAGAGAGAGAGACAGAGAGGACTTATACTTAAATAATGAGCTAAGTGGAGAGACAGATACAGAGACGCAGAGAGGGAGAGAGAGTGGGAGAAGCCACCTAGAAAGAAAGATGATGATAAGTTATCTTGTGTTGAGTGGAAGATAAAAAGAACCTATACTTAAAAAGAAAGCTCAATGAACACAGACACCCAAAAACTGAGCGTGAAGCTCAAAGATGCGTGGTGGTATTAGAATAACTAGCCAGCTGAGATTTCTTCCTATCCAGATTGAACACTCACGACAACTGTATGCAAACAAATGACTAAAAATAAATATAATATAATATATATATTATAATGCCTGATAAATAGAAAAACTAATGTTAAATAGCAATACTTGAAACTATTTAACTGTTTGCAAATAGAAATATTAGTGTTAGATAGCAATACTTGAAACTATTTAACTGTTTGCAAATAGAAATATTAGTGTTAGATAGCAATACTTGAAACTATTTTATTGTGTGCAAATAGAAATATTAGTGTTTGATAGCAATACTTGAAACTATTTAACTGTTTGCAAATAGAAATATTAGTGTTACATAGCAATACTGGAAACTAATTAACTATTTACAAATAGAACTTTTAGTGTTAGATAGCAATACTGGAAACTGATTAACTATTTGCAAATAGAAATATTAGTGTTAGATAGCAATACTGGAAACTGATTAACAATTTGCAAATAGAAATATTAGTGTTAGATAGCAATACTTGAAACTGTTTAACTGTGTGCAAATAGAAATATTAGTGTAAGATAGCAAAACTTGAAACTATTTAACTGTATACAAATAGAAATATTAGTGTTAGATAGCAATACGTGCTTAGAACTTCGATCGACAAAATCAGAGAAAATGGCTTCGAGCTGACGAAGAAAAGAAGCAGAAGGTACCCCGCAAAGACAATTACCGACGCCGACTATGCCGATGACATAGCGTTACTGGCGAATACGCCTAAATAAGCCGAGACACTATTGCATAGTTTGG
This sequence comes from Sepioteuthis lessoniana, assembly GCA_963585895.1. NCBI lineage: Eukaryota > Metazoa > Mollusca > Cephalopoda > Myopsida > Loliginidae > Sepioteuthis > Sepioteuthis lessoniana. Next base: position 52,565,337 of record OY757939.1, read on the forward strand.
GACGAGCCGCCGCAGGTATTGGCCTCCATGTCAATGCCCACAAAACTGAATATATGTGTTACAACCAAACAGGCGACATTACCACACTAGACGGAGCCTCTCTGAAACTAGTAGACAAATTCACCTACCTAGGAAGTAGCGTCTCATCAACCAAAAAAGACATCGACACACGACTAACGAAAGCATGGACAACAATCGATAGGCTATCGATCATATGGAAATCAGACATGACCGATAAAATGAAACGCAGTTTCTTCCAGGCAGCGGTTGTATCGATACTACTATATGGATGCACAACTTGGACGCTACTCCTGGCGTCAACATCCTACAAGACACCAACTATACGGCCACTTGCCCCCCATCACGAAAACTATACAAGTTAGACGAACCAGACACGCAGGACACTGCTGGAGAAGCAAGGACGAACTCATCAGTGATGTACTCCTATGGACCCCCGCATATTGCCAAGCAAAAGCAGGACGACCAGCTCGAACATACATACAGCAGCTATGTGAGGATACGGGATGTAGCCCCGAAGACCTGCCAAAAGCGATGAATGATCGGGAGAAGTGGCGAGAGAGGGTCAGGGATATCCGTGCTGGCGGTACGACATGATGATGATGATTTTCTTGAGCATTTTAAATTATTCGTATTTTTATGGAACGAGCAAAAACTCCGATTTAATAGAAAATATACAAGAAGAAAACCGGAGGATATACGATCGAAACGTTGAGAACAATATAGTTCAGGAAAGTCAACCAATAAAAAAGGAATCATAATTACCACTATTTTCGGCTTAGAGTTCGTGCTAATGCCGGTGTTGCGATATCCGATATATACGGAAGGCAGAAACAAAGAAAAACAAACCAGACTTCCCTGGGGAAGTCTCCCCGGCATAGTGAATAACGAACCGGGTAACAATATCGTAGTCTATAAGTTCGAATTTTCGTTCCCTTTTGGTCTAATGCCCTTAGAAAAAGTATAAACCCCTTTGTACGCCCAGATATGGATTAAATAGTACCACCGCTGTTCTTCTACAATTTGGCATTAGATTGCCCACGAAAGTTGATATGTCATTGAACAAAGAAACCAAAACAAACCACACTCCCGCTAATCCAGTCACACTTCGGCTGGCCGTGGTGTCAGCGGCACGGATCTGGTCGGTTGTGTCTCGTCACTGGACATACCCCAAGTCTCAGGAGGCCGTAACCCAGGCTTTAACCCACCTTGGAGAGGTTAGGTTTATCGCCTGGCGCCTGAGGCACTCCTTTTTAAAGGAATGCTGATAGGGCCCGAGGCATTTTTGGAGCCACCGGGCACGTCTGGGCTACGGCTCTGCGCTCGGACCCACCTTAAAAATCCTTGTGCCACTCTCGTCCGGTTGGTGGGACGGCCGGCAAATACCGCTATCGTTATCCCGGCTGGTTTTTAAGCAGGAAGAGGCGAGTATGAGTATCTAAACTAAAAGGATATAGAAGTCATGTTACTCATCAATCCATTCAAAAGAGATAAAAGACTGGCTATCGATGAATGCCTTTTGGTCAGTTAATGGCTCACATTTCTGACAGATGCGCGTATTTATGCAAGTGTAAGCTGATCTAAATACTGCTTACAGTGTTTCTAAAGGAGAGCTAAGTCTCACACCGGACTACTCAGAACAACAAATCGCTGAATATCTAATAGCATATTATGTACAATGGCAGACGTCTGGAAAAAGTTATGTCTGATCTGCTCTTTAAAGCAAGGGAACGGTACTTGAAATGAGGGCGGATTCCCGGAGATGATATTGTCGATTAGCACGAAAGAACTATATTCTAAAGAGGAGAGTAAATGAATTTCAACATTAAGACAATTTGTTAATTTCCCGCTGTGTGGGTGTGCGGGGCCCGGTGATTTAACCCATATCACCACTCAGAAACAAAATCAACGAATTAAGTTCAAATAGTGTATCCTGTATACGTTACTAAACTGAATTCAGTAGTGAGGCTCCACTTCTGGAGATGCGGGGAGAACAGGGTCATTATTTCGTTGCCATTACTCTCGGGTCAGCTCTGACTGAAAATGGCAGTACCTGTTAGAGTCCTATCTATGGATTAAATAAATCATTCTGAAAATTATTTGTAGTGGTTGGTTGAATGTGTTTGACGGCATATCAACCCTTGCAAGTTATTTAATGCCAGATCTCGTTTATACATATATATCAAATATATATGATTTGTGAATGAAGAGTTTCTAGGAAACAATTTTTTACTCTACCCAGAGCGCATTAGTTCGGACGTAGTTAAATAGTTTCAAGTATTCCTAACACTAATAGTACTATTTGTCACAGTAAAATGAGCTCCGGTATAGTAAATGAATAAACAGTTCTATATGTTTGGGTTGGTTTGTTGGGTTTTATGGCATATCAACCTTTGCAGGTTATTGAACGCCAAATCCATTTTTATGTAAATAATCTGTTCTTTTTAAAAACAATTCAGTTTAGCATAAGTACACAGTTTAATGATCAAAATCATTTCTATTTCAAACTATTCAAGCAGTTATATGTAACAATTCAGTTAAGTGTAAATACAGTTTTAATGTCGAAAAACAGTTCTATTTCAAATAATTCAGTTAAGCATAAGAACGCAGTATAATGTAAGCACGGTTTAATTGTCAAAAACATTTCTATTTCAAGCTATTCAGTTTATTCAAACAATTCATTTTAGCATTTGTATGCTGTTAGTTCTATTTAACCCATAGATAGGACCTTATTAGGTGCTGCCACTCCAGGTCAGAGTAGACCTAGGAGTAATGGCAATAAAGGGGTACTTCGCATTCCCCAAAGCTCCAGCATTCCTGGAACCTCACCATCAGATGCAGTTAATGTCATATCCATATGTTACTGGTTGCTGCAATTGGTCTTTCTTTGCTCTTTTTAATGTAGTCTTCATATTGATGCATTTACGCTATCTTCCATGCTGGCGAGTCCTCTTCCTCCTTTTTTCTTGATACATCTATTGTCATCATTCGGATGTAAAATCTTGTACAGCTTCATCAACTTTTTTGTCCTCCGGTTCACTTGTTTGAGGCCTTTTCTTGTCTATTTTAAGAATGGTCCCAAATATCTTTCAAAGGGGATCGCCCAGGTTTTTATTCTTTTGATGACATTTCTTGGGCAGAAGTTGCTTTCTAGAAGTTTTCTCGTTCGTCTAGGATAATTTTTTTCTTTTTTTTTTCTTTCATCTCCGCTTGTTTAAAAATTACAAGTAGTTGGGAATGGTGGAAGTGATGTCCGCTTCCACTATTCCCAACTACTGGTAATTTTCCTTTGCCCCAATCATTCTGATGGTGAGGCTTCAGTCCTGGAGTTTTAGGGAGTGTGGGTATACTTTCATTGCCATTACTCCCAGGTCCACTATGATCCGGAGTGGTTGTATCTGTTTTAGTCCTATCTATGGATCAAATAGGTCTATTCAATCATTTACAATACTTGAAATCATTTAACCATGTGCAAGCAAATAATTAATAGGAAATAAAGCTTGTAGCATTAGCAATGTTTGAATAGAATCATTAGTGTTAAATCGCAATACTTGAAACGATTTAACCGTGTGCAAACAAATGAGCTCCGGTTAGTTTTAAAATAAAGTTATCTACAAAATATTCGTTTGCAAATTATATATATATATATAAACAGGATTTGGCATTAAATAACCCACTAGGGTTGATGCACAAAACTAAACAGTTAGGCAGATACTGTACTCTGTAGGCGTTGCATGTAACTTTTGTTAGTATCAGCTACTAAACGGCCAGATTACCAAAGATATCTCTGGAATGAAAAGGGCTATCTTGTCTTAACTTGTGTCAGATTTGTTTCGGATGGAAATCGCCACTTCCAACCAAATTCCGTCGCTGCCAAATGGTGTTTATATTGACTGATCTTCATTTATTTACTTTTGCAAAAGGCGATTACGAACCTTGTGCAATGTGTTGAATTTTCTTATAATGGCCAAGTGCTATTGAGTTGCACAAGATTTACCGCTGAAAGTTATCTGCTCAAACGATGAGTTGATGATGAATATAAATTCCATAAATATTTCGACTGATATTTGCAGGTTCTGAAATTGAAACCAAAAATTTAAACATACCATGCATCTAAAAACGAAAAAAAAAACCTTAATCCTTAATATCAGTTATTCCTTGGTTTAAAACCGTTTTGATGAGCATGGTTTCTGAGTTTCGACGTTTTGATTTGGAATTAGAATGATAGAAGATCGATAGCAAAACTTTGAGCGAGAAAAGAACTCTGTTGAAAAATGGTTTTGACAACAGTTAGAAATATGTGACTGGCGTCGGGAGAAGAATCGAGTCTTTCGACCAGAGAAGAATAGGCTAGCAACCAGAAAAAAAATCGACTCTTAGGACCAGTAAAAAATCGAGATTTGCAAAATGAATCATAAGATAAATAAAAAATCAAATCTTGCGATCAGAGAAAAAACAATTATTGAGATCTGTAAAAAAATCGAGACTTACTGAGAAGAATCGAGTCTTGCAACTAGAGAAAGAATCAAGTCCTGTGAACAGAGAAGAAACAAATCTTGAGATCAGTAAAAAATCGAGACTTGCAGTGAAGAATCGAATCTTGCGACCAGAGAAAGAATCAAGTCTTGTGAACAGAGAAGAAATACGTCTAAATATCAGTAAAAAAATAAGTCTTGCTACAAGAGAAGAAATACGTCTAAAATCAGTAAAAAATCAAGTCTTGCTATCAGAGAAGAAATACGTCTAAAGATCAGTAAAAAAATTGAGACTTGCGCACCGAAAAGAATCAAGAGATGCAACAAAGAAAAACGAGTATTGCAACCAGTAAAGAATCAAATATTGCCACCAGTGAAAAACGAGTCTTACGTCCAAAGAAGAATCGAGTCTTGAAATCGGAAAAATCGTTACTTGCGAAGAGAGAAATCGAGTCTTATAGAGAAGAATTGGATCTTGAGACCAGACAAAAATCGAGATTTGCAACTCGAATAGAATCGAATATTGCAAACTGGGAAAAACGAATTTTGAAACCTGTAAAGAAACAAGTCTTGCGACCTGCAAATAATCGAGTCTTGAGACCAGTAAAACATCAAGTCTTGCCACCAATAAAGTATTGAATCTTGTGGCTGGAAAAGAATTGAATCTTGCGACCGGGATTATAGAAGAATCGAGTCTGGCAGCCAAAGAAAATCGAGTCTTGTGACCAGAGAAGAATAAATAAAGACATTTTCTTCTAATTTTACTGATTTTTATTACTAATAATATTATAAAAATTTCTTTCAAAGAATAAGACTGACTAATTAACTGCAACTTTGGTTCTTTCCGAGTGGAGAAATGGTCCTTCACAATAAGGCAACATTATTTTTTTCGACAGCAATTCAAAAATTTCAGTGTGAATTCGGTTGCCGATCTGCAAAACGATAAAAACATAGCTAGCTGTGAGGTGTTTGTCACTCACCCTTTTAACCGTTAAAAATAACTAAAGGAGTTATCCATGAAATTCAACTAAAAGTCTACGAAATTGAAAATTCACGTTAATTCAACTGAATAACAAAACCCAAGAATTTGACTAAAAGTCAACTTTACAAAAAACTTAACTAAAATTAAACGAAAGCTAAAAAATCAACCAAAAATTCAATGAAACCACAAAAACTACTAAAAATCAAAGAACATTGTTGATTGAACACACACACACACTCTCTCTCAGATAAGTTCCTAGAAATCACAACAAATTTGCAACACTTTACCTCTTCTATCTTTTCTTTTCTGTTGTTTTTATTATATAAAAATTTGTTTTCTAAAACTGCAACTAGACGCTAACTAAACGGATGGAGAAAAAGCTTGACGGCAACTACACAAGAATGCTGCGAGCAATATTGAACAAGTCCTGGTGGCAACATCCCACAAAGCAGCAGCTATACGGACACATTCCAAACATTACGAAAACTATCAAAGTTAGACGAATCAGACATGCAGGACACTGCTGGAGAAGCAGGGACGAGATCATAAGTGATGTTCTCATATGGATCCCCTCACATGGCCGAGCAAAAGCCGGGTGACCAGCTCGCACCTACATAGAGCAGCTCTGTGAGGATACGGGATGTAGCCCGGAGGAACTTCCAGAAGCGATGAACGATAGGGAGGAGTGGCGAGAGAGGGTCAGGGATATCCGTGCAGGTGGCACGACAAGATGATGATGATGATGATGATGACCTATACATTGCGAAATTTTTATTGTTATTTTTTTATCTTTTTTTAATCTTTTTAAAATCTTTTTTTAATCTTATATATTCAGAACTGGAGCTTCAGAATTAGATAGCTTAGAGTCATACCAGGACATTCGTTTGGGATGTGGTCTTACCCTTCCGCAGAGATGCAGTCGGTATATTCAACAACCCCAGCCAATTGGGCTAGGGACGAATTTATTTGTATTTTAGAATTTGCTGAGAGAGTCACAGTGGTGTAATGGCTAAAATGAGGAAATGCTGCCAGTTTGAACCCTAGTCGCGCTAATACGTTCATTTACGGACTAATACCCTTTCGAAAGGTCTGAAATCCCTTATCCTCCCAGACTATTGGTTAAATTGTATCATTTCTGTTCTTCTACAAGGAAATCCAGTCAGTTCGGGCTGTAGAATATGCTGAGAGATTCATAAAGGCAAATCAAGCGAGTAGCACTCGGAGAGTATCAAGCGAGTGGCACATCTCACATTCCAGTGATTCATCACCTTCATGGCTCTGGCAGAAGCATCCGGTGATGCAAAAGTCTGCCTCACGTTAGCTATACATATTTACCCAACCCCTCCGCTCGGGCAGGATATGACACAAGGTCATTTTTTAAGCGGAGTTTACCAGGTTTGAATTCAGAGTTTTCCTTCTCCTAGACCAGTTGCCTCACCAAGGCTGAAGAACCCAGCCTGACCTACTATTTACCCATAGCTGGAGGGAGAATAATTGGATTCATGCCTTTCCCAAGGGTATTAATGCTATGTGAAATGCAATCAGTCTCGTCCAAGACTTGAACTCGTGTTGCCGTGTCCATTTCCTACGACGATAACCATTGCACCACGAGCACCTCCACATTAGCTATATATTGCAAAATTTTTTACTTACCCAAGTATTTTTCCCGAACAAAAGGAAAATCCCTAGCACTATGAATAAGAGAAAATAGATAGGGACAAAATTTCAACGGCGTGAGCATAATTTCAAAGTTAATACTTGAAAATACAAGCAATCGAAACTTAAGTCGTGTACACGTATATCGGAAAATTTGAGATCGTTCAGAAATTGTATTTATATTGTAAATAGGATGAATAGACATAAGTTAATTCTAGTTCAAAACCTAAAATCAATTAGATGACAAAACGAAATTTTATCCACCAATGCTCGTGGTGTAATGGACACAGCAAACTGAGTTCAAACCCTGGATGAGGCTGTTTACATTTCACTTAGCGTAAATAAAAATCTACAAGAACAAAAGAAAATGTTCAAAGAGAAAATTATAAAAGCCTTTCAATTTGAATAGATGAAAAAATGCAGGAAGAGATGAGAGAGAAAGAGAGAAAGAGTAAAAGAGAGAGAAAGAGAGAAAGAGTAAAAGAGAGAGAGCGAGAGAAAGAGTAAAAGAGAGAGAAAGAGAGAAAGAGTAAAAGAGAGAGAAAGAGAGAAAGAGTAAAAGAGAGAAAGAGAGAAAGAGTAAAAGAGAGAGAAAGAGTAAAAGAGAGAGAAAGAGAGAAAGAGTAAAAGAGAGAGAAAGAGAGAAAGAGTAAAAGAGAGAGAGCGAGAGAAAGAGTAAAAGAGAGAGAGCGAGAGAAAGAGTAAAAGAGAGAGAAAGAGAGAAAGAGTAAAAGAGAGAGAAAGAGAGAAAGAGTAAAAGAGAGAAAGAGAGAAAGAGTAAAAGAGAGAGAAAGAGTAAAAGAGAGAGAAAGAGAGAAAGAGTAAAAGAGAGAGAGCGAGAGAAAGAGTAAAAGAGAGAGAGCGAGAGAAAGAGTAAAAGAGAGAGAAAGAGAGAAAGAGTAAAAGAGAGAGAAAGAGAGAAAGAGTAAAAGAGAGAGAAAGAGAGAAAGAGTAAAAGAGAGAAAGAGAGAAAGAGTAAAAGAGAGAGAAAGAGTAAAAGAGAGAGAAAGAGAGAAAGAGTAAAAGAGAGAGAGAAAGAGAGAAAGAGTAAAAGAGAGAGAAAGAGAGAAAGAGTAAAAGAGAGAAAGAGAGAAAGAGTAAAAGAGAGAGAAAGAGTAAAAGAGAGAGAAAGAGAGAATGAGTAAAAGAGAGAGAAAGAGAGAAAGAGTAAAAGTAAAAAATGAAAGAGAAAGAGAAAGAAATGAAGAAGAAAAGTGTTTGAAAACAAAAGAAAAAAAGTAATAAAAAGAAGCCGTCTGCATTTCACATTGCGCTAATACCCTTGGGAAAGGTATGAATTCAACTATTCTCCCTCCAGTCATGAGCAAGTATTAGGGCAGACTGTGCTCTTTTACCTTGGTACAGCAACCAGCCTAGGAGAAGGAAAACTGAATTCGAAACTCTTGGCTGTGCTCAGATCCACTCCAAATAACATGTGACCGTTTGTATTGGGTTACATGGTACCAGTAGCAAAAAACGATCCTTGACCTGACTTATGCAGCTGGTTTTGAATCCAGAATGTTTCCTTCTCCTAGATGAGTTGCCCTCCCTAAGTTAATATTATTGGCAATAAAATTTGTGCTAACAAGTGTAATGTATTCTCAATTACCTGTCACACCTTATAATGTTTCGCATAACTTGACATCGGCGGAAACAATGCTCACCACTTCCCCATCAATTCTAATTAATTGTTGTAAGTACAGTATGGCCAGTTGCGAACCAAGATTTAACTTTTTACCCAGCGTAGACGAGGACTTCAGCTAGTCCTATATATTATTCATCGTTCCATAACTATTTTCAGTTCCGGAAAACAATGGTCGAAGTAAAGAGTCTTCAGGAAAATGCCTCTCAGGTCACTGGGGGGGTTACTTGGCAGTGCCTATCTCCTTTCGAGCTAACACGCGATAGGTTGTACAAGGTTACATAGTATCGGTAGCAAGGAACTATCCCCGACCTAACCAATGCAGCTGGTTTTGAGTTCAGTCTTTCTTTTTCCTAGATCAGATGCCCTACCAAAGCTGATGAATCCACTCTGCAACCACATATTTTCTAACATCATAGTTTTGATATTTCCCTTAACTATTTTCAGGTCTTCAGGACACAATGCCGACTTCCAGGGCGCACCTTTCTCCTCTTCAAGTAATATATGACATGTTGTACTTAGTTGCATGGTACCAGTAGCAATGAACGATCCCTGATATGTATTACATCATTCTTGACCCCAATCTTGAATCAAGACGGTATCTTACCTTATCATGCACACATGTTGGAAGGGTTCTTCCGGCTAGACCGGTTTACCTAGCCAAGTCAGCTAAAGAATTCAGCCTATCCTACTATTTACCCATTGTTATTCGCCAATGGCTCGGGAGACCTGGGTTCAATCCCAGGTTGAGTCATACCAAAGACTCAATAAATGGTACTTGATGCCGCCTTGCTTAACACTCAGCATTATAAGGTACGGATCAAGGATAAAGTCGAGCAATCCAGGGAAAGGAGTAGCGCCTTCCCCCTACACCTCGGTGTTGTAGCTATCGAAAAGGAGCCTTCGTGTTACCCTCAACTACAGTCGCTAACTTTACTTACTTAGGGAGACAAGAAATGAATTTATGCCTTTTCAACAATCATCAGCACGAAGTGAAACGCAAAGAGTCGTAGCCAGAAATTTCCTACAATGATAACCGTTATTCTACTTGCGCCTCTGGTCCTATGTGTCCCTAATTTACTTGCATTGATTATTATTGATTTCTTAAAAAGACATCTGGACTCTGATTTTTAGTAATTGTTCAACTATTTCTCTTTCCAGATTAAACGAAGAAAGTCAATATAAGCTGTCTACATATTCACGTATCCAGTTAGTTGATTCAAAGGAGAAACGAACAAACTGAAGGCCTTAACCAAACATTACATTTGATGATAAATAAAACTTTCTAATGCTGGCCACTTTTAAATTGGGTTAAATGACAAAAACATGTGTTTTTTAGTCCACTTCAAAAACTGGCCTCAAACCTTCTGCTAGTATCTGGTGGCTTTCACTTGAGCTCTAATGACAGAAATCACATTTTCAGTAGAGCTTAGAATATGATCACTGTATCCCCAGCAGAGGGGTAAGACACCCTCCCACAAAAAAGGAGTGTCCTGGGTATGACACTAAACGGCATCTGATGCTCAGATTCAAGTTCTGGTGCTCTAGGGAATATGGTGAACTCAACAGTCCCTGGTTCACTCTGACCTGGAGTGACAGTAACCGTTAGGATTCCATCTATGGGTCAAGTAGAACTGTTCAATCATTAAGCAAAAATTATCATCATTATTATTATTACTATATACTTGAAACCACACAAGTATGTGGGAATTATTTTTATTAAATTGGAATACTTAATATTCACAAAGTTCACTTTGTGGATATTAGTGGCAGAATCAAGACCATGCATGCAATAGAACTTTCAAGATAAACTAAAACACTGACAAGAGACCTGGACAGCCGAGGAGACTTGCTATCACTCAGATCTCAGTGAAAAAATACTTGTAAAAACTGGCTTTAAAAAATCGCGGTTTCAATCTGCGTAAGATCGGCTCAGAGTAGGACGTTTTACGTGGTAGTTACCCGTGGACAGACACAGATAGAATCTCACGCCGATCGTGTTTCTCATTGCACGGATCGGTTCGTTTGGCTTAGTCGCTTGTCTTCGTCACGCCGGTCGAAGCCGCCTAACATGGGTACCGGTCGGCTAGCATTCATATCACGTACGATTAAACTGGCTTTCCTCGAATCTCAGGAGGCCGTCCCCCAAGGCTCTAACCCTCTCCGGAGGAGCTAGGTTTATCGCCTGGTGCCCGAGGCCCCTTTTTTAGGGAAATAATAGGTTTGTTTTTTGGTTTTGCTTTGTTTTTCATTTTGTTTTTTTGTTTGGTTTTTTAGTTTGTTTAATGGTATATCAACCTTAGCGGGACATTTAGTACCACATTACTTTGTGTAAAAACTTTTAAGAAACAATTACACAAATGCAAATTTAAACGTACAATCAACGGGATTACCTAACCTCTAACCATGAGACGACCCTAGACTGGTTGACATGCCGTTAAAATCAATACATTTAAGGCTGACAATCATATTTGGTCAATTTCGTCGAAGGCAAATGGAATGATTGATTGGATGGTTTAGTCATCTTATTTCAAAGTCGGCAAAAGTTGTTTTAAAACACGAAAACTACTAAAACATCTGGCCCTGTCAGCTGGGGCTGCAGAATACACCGACTGCATCTCTGCAGAGAGGTAAGACTCTCCAAACGAACGTCCTTATATATGACTTTAAACAATATGATGGTGAGGATCCAGTAATGCAGGAGCTTTGGGAAATGCGGAGAACCCCTTTATTGCTATTGCTCTCAGGTTCACTCTGGCCCGGAGTGGTAGCACCTGATAGGGTCCTATCAATTGGTCAAATAGAATTAAACTGTACTAATACTTTGAAATAGTGCAGCTTATACATGTAACTGTGCATTAACAAAAGACACAACTTATACTAAAGTGAATTGTTTTAAAGAGAACTGTTTATATGTTCAAAAATGGATTTAGCATTTAAAAACCTAAAATGGTTGATATGTGAAAAAAACCAAGCGACAATCTGATAAGATCTAATACAGAATGTTGGACTCGGGTGTAATATTGTTGTTTAGTGGCTCGTATCACGTGACTTCCGGTATCGCGGAAGTATAAAAGACGTCGTGTTTCTCAAGCACGGCAGACACAGACTGAGACGGGAGGAGAAAGAGAAGCAGAGAATTAACTCTGAGAGGACGTCGGTCAGTTGTAAGACCAACTTCGGACGTAACACCAACAGCGCGCGACTTATAATGCTAGTCGGACTGTAACACTTGAGTTAATAAAGAATTAACTTTATTTCACTGTGTATCTTCTCTTTACCACGATACAACAAATAATGAAATTGGAGATTATACAAGTAAAATACTACAGTTATAGAACGAGATTAAAGCAATTAGAATTAAGTACTTTACAAGAAAGAAGAATGAGAGGTGATCTTTTAAAACTTTCAAAATAATGAAATTTTTAACTATGGTAGACATTTTTTCAATATTTCTTCTTGAAGTAGAATATTACGGTCAAGAGAAATTTCAAAAACTTACGATTTGTTTGGTTAAATGCGTAATATATATTTTGGAATAAATTCCTTAATCAGATCAAAAATAGCTGGAGTATGGAAAATCTTAAGATAGAATATTTCAGAAATAATGTTAAAAAAAGAATTTAAGAGGAGATTTCAGTGAATTATCGGATGAATTACTTAACAGAATTATATATATATATATATATATATATATATATATATATATATATATATATATATATATACAAGGTGCATACGATAAGTTTCCAGACTGTTTTCGTATGGGCATTTAAAATTGCCATAGACTCTTGATAATTCAGTATGTTATCGCTATACATCTTATGAGATGACTGACCAATCTTTATGATTTCAGGTTCAAATGAACAGCTACAGCAGCAATTGGAATACACCCTACTAAAGCCTGATTGTCACAGCTGGGGAAGTTCAAAAATGCAATCTGACACTTTAGAAGAACGATATGCAATAAAATTGTGTTTTAAACTTGGACAAAATGCCACAGAAACGTATGGAATGTTTCAGACTGCTTTTCGATCATCTTGAATGAATCGAGCATCAGTTTTTGAGTAGCATAAAAGATTCAAGGAAGGCAGGGAGTCTGTGAGGGATGATAATAGGTGTGGGAGGAGTAAGGAAGTCAATACACCAGAGCTGATTGGCCAAAGGGTTAGAATTAGGGTAAGGGTTACTATGTTGAAGTTTTAAGGGAGTTCAGGAAGAGATTTCGTCGGAAGAGGCCAGCACTCTTCAAATCGGGTCAGTAGCATTTCCACCAGAACAATGCACCAGTCTACAACTCCATCCTTGTCACAGACTACTTGACCAAGATGGGCATCAAGACAGTTTCTCAGCCTCCCTATCGTCCAAACCTTGCTCCCTGTGACTTTTGGTTATTCCCTAAGCTCAGAGGCTATCGTTATGAGACAATTGAGGAGATGAAAGAGGTTGTGACGAAGGTCATTGACACGTTCACACAAGAGGACTTTCATGGGGCTTTCCAGAAGTCGTTGGAACGGTACAAGTGCATTGCAGCGGGAGGAGATTACTTCGAGGGAGACTTGAGCTTCATGTATGTACTATCAATAAAAGTGCCCATACGAAAAAAGTCTGGAAACTTATCGTATGCACCTCTTATATGTATCTATAGTCATCCACAGACAGGTCTATTTCGTTCTATCAGAACTCATCAGTGTGGCTAGACATATTAGCTTCCCGTAGCTGGGATAGAAACCCGGTTGACTCAAACGCCAATCCAAGCTTCCAACCACTCAGCCACTAGGAGCCAGTAGCAGCGAAATAAATTTTAAACGGTTATGAATCACAATTACTATTGTTTACATACATCCATTTAACGGCTACCGAGATCTCAATTCATATATGAAGCGACTTGCAATAAACGCTAATGGCAACACGATTACTTCATTCGCCAGAGAACTCAACCCTACGGTGGTAGGGGAGTACTGATAGTGTATATGTTCTTTTTTTAAGGCGTATGAGACAAAATAATTTTTTAAAAAAAAGGAGATACCTAATAAGACAAAACAAAAGTGGGAAGAAAATCAACCCTATGAACGTTTTAAGCGATTAATAAGTCAAATTTTACGCGAAAAAACTGTGGACGTGGCTAAGAAAGGGAAGAAACTGAATCTCTTCTAAGAGCAGTACAAAACAACGCCGTAAGTACTAATCATATCAAACCAAGAATTGATAAGACGAAACAAAACAGCAGATGAAGGTTGTGCGATGACAGAGATGAAACGATCAATCACATAATAAGCGAATGCAGCAAATTTGCACCGAAAGAGTATAAGACTAGATACGATTGCGTGGGGAAGGTGATATATTGGGAATTGTGCAATAAACTGCAGTTTGACCATGCCAACAAATGGTCTGTGCAAAACCTAGAATCTGTCTTGGAGAATGAGACGCACTAACTTCCCTGGGATTCTAAGATACGAATGGATCACCTAATCTCGGCCTGACGACTGGGTCTTGTAAAGATCAACAACAACAACAACAAAAAAGAAAACTTGTTAAATTGAGGATTTTCCTGTCCCGGCTGATTTCTGGGTAAAATTGAAAGAAAGCGAAAAGAAGGATAAGTACCTGGACCTTTGCTAGGGAATTTTAAAAAATGGATCATGAAAGTGACGGTTACTCCAATTGTAATCGGTACTCTTAGTACAGTCACCAAAGGATTACGTTCACTTTCGGGCAAATACCCTTGGGAAAGGTATGAAACCCCTTATCCTCACAGCAATGGGTTAAATAGCACCACTACTGTTCGTCTACGAGAATAGCTTTGGCATTAAATAACCTACAAAGGTTGATATGCCATTAAACAAAGAAACCAAACCAACCAAACCAAAGGATTATTAAAGGGACCGGAGGATTTGAAAATAAAGAGAACCAGTGGAGACCATCCAAACTACTACATTATTGAAAACTGCTAGAATACTGAGAAGAGTCCTGGAGATTTGAGAAGGCTAACGCTGGAGAGAAAAACTTGAAAAGAGTAACAATGATAATAAAGTTCAGTTTGTAGATAAGACGCAAGAGAATTTCAAATGTACATTAAGCAATGAAAGAGATGAAACGATTGATCACAAAATATGCAAGCACCAGACTAAATACGACTGAATGGGGAGGGTGATCCACTGAGAATTGTGCAAGAAACTTGAATTTCCCCATACTAACAAATCGTATTTGCACAAACCAGAACCCTTCCAAGAGAATGAGATAAACAATATTTTCTGGGGGTTTAAGATGCAAACAGATTATATAACCTCGGCCAGAAGACCTGACTGAGTGATAATTAACAAAAAAAAAACCTGCCGAATGTGTTGTATAGTAATACATATACATCTGTATGCAGAATCATAACGACGACACAATAAAGACGAGCGACACAGTTCTTTAGAAAAATATACCTCTCACTTTATTGAAAAGGTTGTGTGTAAGAGGGAGTTGGAGACTGAACAGAACTGCAACATATTGACCCCCAACTCTTATGGCCACAACACCGTTTCTTTCCCGTTCTTCTGGGCTGCTCAACCGGGGGTCTGGGGGCCTAGCCTCTCTGGAACATGTTCCCCATTCCAGCATCTTCTCTCCAACTGGTCTGATCTCCATCTGCTCAATCGGGGCCTGAGGGCCCCCTCTGCTGGGTGCTGGTTTTCTCTACCGCATATTCTCCAACTGACTGAACTTCCTATGCACCGAGTTATATAATAGTTCGATGCCACCTTCTTCTTGTGGGCGTCACAAATCGCTCTCATTCAACCCGTCCACGGTCAACATTATATTCTGATATTCCTCGACCGGATGCACCTGTTATTTACACAGGTGCATTTCCTATTTTGACAGCTTGGCCAGGGTCAATATGCAACAGAATGGTGGACTTTGCCCTTCTAGTGGACTACAGAGTGAAAATCCAAGAAAACTAAAAAGAATGACAAGTTGCCCAGTCGGCTGGGGCTGTAGAATACACCGACTGCACCTCTGCTGAGGGGTACACCCCCAAATCAGTGTCTTGGATATGACTCTAAACAATCTGATGATGAAGTTCCAGTGATGTTGGGGCTTTAGGGGAATGCGGAGCATCTCTTCATTGCCATTGCTCCCAGGTCCACTCTGGCCCAGAGGTCCCTATAGAACTAAACTGCATACTTATGCTAAACTGAATTGTTTGAAATGAAACTGTTTTTGACATTTAACTGTGTAAACAAAATCTATACTCATACTAAACTGAATTAGCTGAATTAGAACTGTTTGAATAAACTGAATAGCTTGAAATAGAAGTATTTTTGACAAATAAACTGTCTACTTATGCTAAACTGAATTGTTTGAAATAGTACTGATGATTTGTTTAATAACGGATTGGGCATTGAATAGCCTACAAAGGTTGATATGCCATAAAACCCAACCAATCAAAAATGACTAGTACTTGGACCTTGCCGGAAAACTGAAAAAAAAAAACTGTGGAACATGAAGAAACGGTGAAACCTACTCTAATTGGTACACTCAGAACGGTCCCAAAAAGCTTGATAAGGGGAGAGAAAGAATAATAAATCGGATGACGAGCTGAAATTACTCAAACAACAGAATTACTATGATCGACCAGAATACTGAGACGAGTCCTGGAGACTTGAGGAAACTTGCTGTCTTTCAAACTCAGGAGAACGACCATCAGCTAACGCTGGTGTGAAAAACTCGTGAGGAAGATTATAATAATTGATTATCAATTATTCAATCTTGTGAGAAAAAACCACATTCCTCGGTTTGTATGGTATTCTTTTGTCTTGCGTGTTTGAAAACCATCAAGCTGGTACATGGTGCTGACAAACAAAAAAATTCTGTGTGCTGGGTTAAAATCCTGACACTTATTCTCTTCAATCAATTTTCAATCTCAGTTCGAGATTTACTCTGCTATCGATACAGACAGTACATGCAGCGTAGATGGTGTCATGAAAAAAATCTAACCGGCTACAATAGACGACCCTGGAAGGCCGAAAAATACGACAGTCAAAATATTTTTTTTTTGGTATATCAAACCTTGTAGATTATTTGATGCCAAATCCTGTTTATACATACACAAGGTGCATACGAATAGTTTCCAGGATTTTTTGGTATGAGCATTTAAAATTGTTGTAGACTCTTGAAAATTCACGATGTTATTGCTATATATCTTATGAGATGACTGACCAATTTTTCATGATTTCAGGTTCAAATGAACAGCTACAGCAGCAATTGGAATACACCCTACTAAAGCCTGATTGTCACAGTTGGGGAAGTTCAAAAATGCAATCTGACACTTTAGAAGAACGATATGCAATAAAATTGTGTTTTAAACTTGGACAAAATGCCACAGAAACATATGGAATGCTTCAGACTGCTTTTCGATCATCTTGAATGAATCGAGCATCAGTTTTTGAGTAGCATAAAAGATTCAAGGAACGCAGGAAGTCTGTGAGGGATGATGATAGGTGTGGGAGTAGTAAGGAAGTCAATACACCAGAGTTGATTGGCAAAAGGGTTAGGGTTGGGGTTATTATGTTGAGGTTTTAGGGGAGTTCAGGAAGAGATTCCTTGGGAAGAGGCCAGCACTCTTCAAATCGGGTCAGTAGCATTTCCACCAGGACAATGTACCAATCCACAACCCGATCCTTGTCACAGACTATTTGACCAAGATGGGCATCGAGACAGTTTCTCAGCCTCCCTATCGTCCAAACCTTGCTCCCTGTGACTTTTGGTTATTCCCTAAGCTCAGAGGCTGTCGTCGTTATGAGACAATTGAGGAGATGAAAGAGGTTGTGACGAAGGTCATTGACACGCTCACACAAGAGGACTTCATGGGCCTTCGAAAAGTTGTTGGAACGGTAAAACAAGTGCATTGCAGCTGAAGGAGATTACTTCGAAGGGGACTAGAGTTTCATGTGTGTACTATCAATAAAAGTGCCTATACGAAAAAAAGTCTGGAAACTTATCGTATACATCTCGCATATTAAATATAAACGCATAGTTTGAAGATAACATTTTTAAACAAGCCTGAGTTTGTTTTAATTGCATCCAGTAAAATGGTTTCAGGTATTTGCCATGTAACAGTAACATCAGTGATTTGTTTGCACTCATTTCAATAAATATACATACATGATTTGTAGCTGAATAGATTGTGGGTAATTCAATTTTTAAATGATTATAAGCTAATATGTTTGAACACGAGTATTGCTTATGTTTATCCTTTTTTGTTAAATGGCATATCAAACTTTGTTGGTTATTTAATTCCAAAGCTGTAATATGATGGCCGGGGGATTTCCTTTTATATATCTTGCCTTTGGGTTTAGTTAGGCTGAGAACCTTTCGGCTCAGTGCATGGGTTAGTTAGGTGCAAACACGAGCGCAGGTGTTCACGCGCGTGTGGAGCGGAGTGTCATTCAGCGATGCCACAATCAAAATCCCAGATAGAAGATGTGACCAGGGATGTGAGTGACGTCACGCACCGGAAGCGTGGGCTGAGATTTGAGAAAAGTCAGTTAGTTGAATTCCTGCCTGGGAAGAAGAAGGTTGACTTTCGGGGCTCGTCGTGGCTAGACGAATATGTGCGCTACGGGCGCCGCGCGTTAGTGGGGTTGAGGGCTGACGATATAAAAGCAGTCAGCATAGAAGGATTGTATCTCTCTCCTTATGTCGAAAAACCTTTTAACTCAAAAGTAATAAAAAAGTTTCGTACCTGAACTAAGAAGTCGTAAGTGTTTTTCGAGTTTCCTATATAAATCTATATGAGTTATGAACATTCTATGTACATTTCACATATGGGTATGTTACAAAGCCATTCACCTAGAAAAACAGTACTTGTACTATTTAACCCATAGCTGGGACGATAAGGTGGTCCATAGCTTTTCCAAGGGTGTTTGTCCGAAAGTGAACGTAACAGCGCGATTGGATTTTGAACTCACTTACTACGATTCCGCAGATTATCGCTTTTACCATTACACCACGAGGACACTCCCATGCTTGTTTTTACACAGTTAAAATTTTTCAATTATTGCTGTTTAACACAAATTATTCTATTCAATATTAATCATTTGTTTGCAATGAAGTGGTTACAAGTATATCTATTCAACGCTAATTATTCTATTCAACACTATACATTCATTTGCACACAGTCAAATGGTTCCAAGTATTGTTATGTAATACCAATAATTCAATTTAAGCCCAGAGTTAAGTGTTTCAAATATTACAAAGAATTCTATCGAATATTGCTAATTTGTTTGCAGACAATGAAGCGGTTACAAGTATTGCTATTTAACACTAATTATTCTAGTCAATATTACTGATTCGTCTGCACACGGTTGAATGGTTCCAAGCATAAGTAAACTGTTTAGTTAACCCATAGATAAGACCCTATCAGGTGTTACCACTCCGGGCCAGAGTCGACGTGGTAGCGATGGCAATGAAGGGATATTCTGCATTTCCTAAAGCTCCTGCATTACTGGAACCCCACCATCACGTTGTTTAGCATCATATACAGGACGCTCGTTGGGGAGTCTTACTCCTCTGCAAGGATGCAGTCGGTGTATTCTGCAGCCCCATTCTTCATTGGTATTTTATGTTTGCTTAACAGTATTTTCTTTCTTTTCTTATTTTTAGTTCCTTTCTTTTCTTCTTTTTCTTTTCTTCTTTAGTTCCTTTTCTTCTTTAGTTCCTTTTCTTTTCTTCTTTCTTTTCTTCTTTTTCTTTCCTTTCTTTCTTAATTTTTCATTTCATCGACTTTGTAAGCAGAAAATCATATTCCCTTCTTATTTCTTTCATTTTATTTCTTTGTTTAATTTTAATTTTAATATATTTGTTGATTTATTTTTCATTTATTTTTTTTCTTCTTCCCTTTCGTCTTCCGTTTTATTTCCGTCTTTTCTTCACTTTTTTCTTTTCCTTTCATAACTCTTTATTTCCTTTTCCTTTCACGCTTCTTAATTTTTTTTATTTCCATCCTTTTTCTTTCGTTTTTCTTTCCTTCTTCATTTTTTATGATGTTACTGTACACAAACATATCAAGCCCCGTTCATAATCTGAACTTGTTTTGCTCAGTCCGTTTTCTGTGACGGAAACCACAACACCACGCAGGCTTCGTAAAATCTCTTGCACAGAAGACATAGTAATTTCAAGTATGTTTACTGACAGCGAGCACCTGATTGAAGATACTAGTTAATATGTCCAGCTGCCCATACTTTCTGATAAAAGTTGATAACACTGTTTTCTGTCTCTGATTGCGATAGTTTATAGGCTGATAGCAAGATTCTTAATAAAACAAGGAATCTACTTACCCAGAGGTCTATTACTTACAGTGTTCTCTTATTCACGGTTTCACAAACTAGTGTTCCATTTATCCGCGGTTAAACTCAGAAATAAGGAATTCGTAATTTTTACTTAATGAGTAAAAAGTTTTGCAATATTTTGGTAACGTAAGGTACAATTTGATGCTTTTTCCAAGATCGTGAGGGTGCCGTACAAGATTGAACAATAAGATGCTCGGATCGCCTGATACTCCCCGGGTGGTAAAAACCAGTTTGCTTCTGTGGCTTAGAAAAAGGCCTCGGAAGCCACGGTTTTAAACCTGCCTGAGCTTGTCTGATCATCGAGGCTCTGGATACCTGAACGAAGTTTTTTTTAAACCATCTGTTAACTTTACCGGGATCAACTGCATCCCTGCCTTTCACTTAGATGTTTCTGGTTCCTTCTCTGGTGTGATGAAGCAGTTCGAATTCGTAAAGCAAAAGTTCCCTAAGTTGACTACGTTGCACGTCTTTCTGTGCGGCTATCAAATCACAGTGACTGAAGCAGTGGTGTCAGCGCACCAACTACCACGATATTAACCACAGTGGATATTTTCCTCGGCTTGAACTCCTCCGGTCACGTGATAAATGTACTGCAATCTAGCATCTACCAAAATATTGCGTAACTTTCACCCCCATTAGTAATAGTCTCAAAATACAAGAGCACAACACCCCACAAGACACCAACTGTACGGCCACCTGCCCCCTATCACGAAAACTATTCAAGTTAGACGAACCAGACATGCAGGACACTGCTGGAGAAGCAGAGATGAACTCATAAGAGATGTACTCTTATGGATCCCCACACATGGCCGCGCAAAAGCAGGACGACCAGCTCGAACGTACATTCAGCAGCTATGTGAGGATACAGGATGTTGTCCTGAAGACCTACCTAGGGCGATGAACGATAAGGAGGAGTGGCGAGAGAGGGTCAGGGATATCCGTGCTACCAGCGCGATATGATGATGATGATGAATGCTGCCAATTTACTGTCGTCCTAGTAGGTCAAAAGGTCACATTTATCATTTTTCATTCCTAGTTATAACCGTAAGCAGCATCTGTTGGTGAGGCTCTTTTTCTGGATTTATGAGGAGTATAAAAAACTTTTTCGTTGACAATACTCTTAGGTCCACTCTGACCTGAAATAGTAGTACTCGTTTGGGACCCAGCTAAGCGTCAAATATATATGTTTGAAAATTATTCATATTCGATAGGAATCGTCTTTATTTTTTTAAACTAAATATCCCAGACATTGCACTCTATAAAACGAACAAGGTGGTACGTTTGTTGATTGGTTGGTTGAATTTTCTGGCATATCAATCATTGTAGATTATTTAATGCCACATCCTGTTTATATGTATATATCAAATATATATGATTTGTAAACACATTTTGTTGATAACATTTTTAAACGATCAAGAGTTCATTTAACATCACTAACTTTTCTTCCTTTTTCTTTCACACTTCTTACTTTTCTTATTTCCATCCTTTTTCTTTCGTTTTTCTTTCCTTCTTCATTTTTTATGATGTTACTGTACACAAACATATTAAGCCTCGTTCATAATCTGAACTTGTTTTGCTCAGTCCGTTTTCTGTGACGGTAACCACAACACCACGCAGGCTTCGTAAAATCTCTAGCATAGAGGACTTAGTAATTTCAAGTATGTTTACTGACAACGAGCACCTGATTGAAGATACTAGTTAATATGTCCAGCTGCCCATACTTTCTGATAAAAGTTGATAAAACTGTTTTCTGTCTCTGATTGTGATAGTTTATAGGCTAATGGCAAGATTCCTAATTTAGCATCAGTCATTTGTTAGCATACATAGTTCGTAGGTAATTTCATTTTTGATTTGGTTTGGTTGGGTTTTATGGCATATCAGCCTTTGTAGGTTATCTAATGCCAAATCCAAATAATCAGTTCCATTTAAAACAATTCAGTTTAGCATGAGTACCCAGTTTAATTGTCAAAAACATTTCCATTTCAAACTATTCAAGCAGTTATATATAACAATTCAGTTTAGTGTAAGTACAGTTTCAATGTCACAAACAGTTCAATTTGAAATAATTCTGTTTAGCATAAGCACACAGTTTAAATTTAAGTGCAGTTTGTCAAAAACATTTCTATTTAAAGCTATTCGGTTTAATCAAACAATTCAGTTTAGCATAAGTATGCTGTTAGTTCTATTTAACCCATAGATAGGGCCCTGTCAGGTGCTACCACTCCGGGTCACAGTGGACCTGGGAGCAATGGCAATAAAGGGGTACTCCACATTCCCCAAAGCTCCAGCATCACTGAAACCTCACCATCAGACTGTTTAGTGTCATAATCAGGACACTCGTTGGGGTGGGGCTTACCCCTTTGAATGATTTAGAACTAAGCTGTTTGCTCACAAGAATTACTATTGTTTGTAAGGTTAAATAGTTTCAGTTATTGCTATCTAACACTAATAATTCTATTTGATATCATTTTTTGCAGGCGGTGAAGTGGTTAAAAATATTGCTATTTACCACTAATTCAATTCAACACTATTCATTAGCACAAAATCAAATGGTTCCAAGTATTGCTATGTTATACCAATATTTCAATTTAGTTTAAGAGTTTCAAATATTGCTATGTATCACTAACATTTCAATTAATCATCAGTCATTTGTTTACATACAGTTAAATGATCAAACAGTTCTATTTCTAGCAATTCAATTTAACAAGTCATTTGTTTACGCAAAGTTAAATGTCCAACAGTTCTATTTGACCCATAGATAGGTCTCTATCAGGTGCTACCATTCCGGGTCAGAGTGGACCCAGGAGCAATGAAGGGGTTCTCCACATTCCCCAAAGCCCAAGGACTAGAGCCCTACTATTAGATCAACAGAGATGCAGTCGGTGTATTCTACTGCCAACTGAGCCGGAACAAGGTAAATAAAGTTGGTGAAGTAGTCGAGGCCAACCAGAAAGCTCCCTTTTCAATAGCTACTACACCAAGGTGTATGAGAGAGCGCTACTCCTTTCCGTGCATTGGTCCACTTTACCCTTGTTACGTACCTTATATTGCTGAGTATTAAGCAAGAAGGGATCAAGTACCATTTTAAAAGTCTTTGGTATGACGCGACCTGGAATTGAACCCCTGTCTCCCGGACCGTTGGCGAACACTCTACCTACTAGCCCACTGAGCCGGTTTGGAACAAGGTAAGATGTATTTATTTTCTATATTGCTGATATACATAATTATAAGTCTTTTTTAATCGCTAGAGTCATCGGTCTTCATTCAACTTATGATTTGTGCTCCGTGAGCTAATTAGGGGTCTTATCCTTTAACGAGTTAAACTATGCCATAACGCCGCTGAAGCAACCAAAAAAGTTTTGCTGTGCAAAAGGTGAACGTGTGTTATATAGTCATATAATTATTCACATCTACATACATGCAGAATCAATCACAACGACACAACAATAAAGGACGAGCGAAGACTTCTTTAGAAAATATATACCCCTCACTTTATGGTAATTGTTCGAAAAGGGTTACTCAAGGTTTGCGTGTGAGAGACCAAACAGAACTGCAATATATTGACCCTCACTCTTATGGCCGTCAGCGTTGTGTCTTTCTCGTTCTCCAGGGCTGCTTAACCGGAGGCCCAAAGGCCCACTCTGCTGGGTGATGGCTTTCTTTACAGCATCTTATCAGCAACTTCTCTGGACCCCAACTCATCGGGGACACCGAGGGCCCCTTCGGTCTGGCGTGGCTTTCCCTACCACATCTTATCAGCAACTTATCTCCAACTGTTCTCTGTCTTGACAGAGTTATATAATAGTTCAACGCCCACTCAATCGCCCACTCAATCTTTGGAATGGCATGTTTGATCGTCATCAAGCGGAAATAACTGTCATGCAGTTTAGAGGTCACTCTCTTCCGGTGTGTCAGTCTATGAGTGTATCATGGCTTTTACCTTGCCCCATTTCATCAGCCAAGCACGCCAACGCGATTTCCTCTCATAACTGCCATTGGAATGTGTCACTTCCTTCCGGTGCATCACTTTGAATGGCATTTTTGGCCGGGTCGAAGGTCAAAATACAACACGTACAGTTGATCCCAGTACAGTAATTAGACGGTTCAAGAAACTTCGTTCAGGTTACAAGAACCCCGACAATCAGGCAAAATCAGGTAGACAGAAAACCGTGGATTCCGAGGCTTTGCTCCAAACCATAGAAGGCACTCCAGCGAGTAGCATTCGGAGAGTATCAGGACAGCTCACTGTCTAGTGTGGTTCGTCACTTTCACAAATTCAGCAAAAGCATCCGGAACAGCTGAACTGTGCCTCACGTTACTAAAACAATTCAAAACCTCTGACTTACTCTAATATATATATATATATATATATATATATATATATATATAGGTATTATTCGGTCCAGTTAAACCGGAGTTAGGAGGAATTCCGTCAGGATAAAAAAACATTCAACGGTGAACCTTTAGATTTTCCTGGTAAAGAGCTCAATTTAACTGACATTACAGAGCAATAATTTCTTTGAGAAAGAACATAACCGGTCAGATTAGGATTATAAATTTATTTCCATCCTGTTACGTGTTTTTGATAAAATCAAAAAACACGAAAAAATTAACAGGACTTCTTCAGACCTTATGGATAAAATATCTATTTATGTTAATATTATTTGTTTTATCCATAAGATCTTAAGAAGTCCTGTTAATTATCCATAAGATCTGAAGAAGTCCTGTTGATTTTTTTCGTGTTTTTTGATTTTATCAAAAACACATAACAGGATGGAAATAAATTTATAATCCTAATGTGACTGTTTTTGTTTTTCTTAAAGAAATATATATATATATATATATACGAATATATACGCATATGTGTGTGTGTGTGTGTGTGTGTGTGTGTGTGTGTGTGTGTGTGTGTGTGTGTGTGACGACTAATGTTGATTTAAAAATAGTCAGAGACGCTGATAACATTTACAAAGAGAAATTAACCCTACGCGTTGCAAAGCGAGAAAAAATATTTTTGCTTAGCTTACCGACAAGTAGCAACAGAGGAGCTCGGTAGGAGTCTGACAGCAGATACCGGCGACTTGTGACATCCGGGAAGCTAATATTAGTATCATGCTTAAATTCCACCACCATTGGTCACTAAACTACGGTCGCCAACTTTCCTTTTTATTTAAGAAAAGAGTGAAGGATTCTAATTAGCATTTAATAGTTAGCAGTGGTCCATGATGGTATTGATGTTTCTGTTTAGGAAGGAGTGAAATATTCTAAATAGCATTGCATAGTTACATAGAGAAGTGGATGATTTCAAAAATGACGTTCCGACCCACAAAATTCTCATTCAGATGCAAAATGAACTGCAAATGGCTTTATTCCCAACGTTACGGCATTTCAGTTGCAATGCTCTAATAAAAATTTCGGTATGGGGTGCCACATCTTTTTTTTTCTTGGCAATAGTTACAGACATACAAGCATATTGAGAATTTCATTGATAGATAGATAGATAGCTAGATAGATAGATAGGGGGGATTTGGATGAT
Source organism: Sepioteuthis lessoniana (assembly GCA_963585895.1). Lineage (NCBI taxonomy): Eukaryota > Metazoa > Mollusca > Cephalopoda > Myopsida > Loliginidae > Sepioteuthis > Sepioteuthis lessoniana. The sequence goes on from OY757939.1 coordinate 52,590,979, forward strand.
TAAAAGATGAGGACTGTGAAGTACCCTATCGTTATTACTTTCAGGTTCACCCTGAACAAGGCGGGTAATAACAGTTAGAGTCCCATCTATTGGTCAAATAGATTTTATTTAAGATTATTCATATTTACCCAACCCCTCTACTCGGGCAGGATATGACACAAGGTCAATTTTTAAGCGGAGTTTAACACGTTTGAGTTCAGAGTATTCCTTTTCCTAGACTCGTTGCCTCACCAAGGCTGAAGAACCTAGTCTGCCCTACTATTTACCCATAGCTGGAGGGAGAATAATTGGATTCATACCTTTCCCAAGGGTATTATTGCCATGTGAAATGCAATTAGTCTCGTCTAGGATTTGAACTCGTGTCGCCGGGTCCATTTCCTACGACGATAACTATTACACCACGGGTACCTTAATTCAGACTTATACTCTGAATAGCTGCAACGTGTGCATGAAAATCTTCTAAGAAAACGTGCCGCAGTCGTCAATTGGAGAAATTAATGAAAATATTTTTCTCAAGATCACTTGAAAACGTTAGTGGAAAATTTCCACGGGCCTCAACAAGCTACCTGATAAACGGCCAGAGGTGATTAAAAATAATGGCGAATATACTATTAATTGAAATTAATTCATTGTTAAATCATTCATGAATAAGTTATATTTTATTGATAAATCATTGTTAAAGCGATGGACTGCGGAATCGTAGTACGCGAGTTCGTACTCCAGTCACGCTATTACACTCACTTTCGGGCAAATACCCTTGGGAAAGGTATGAACCCCCTTATCCTCCCAGCTATGGGTTAAATAGTACCACTACTGTTCTTCTAAGAGAATAGCTTTGGCATTAAATTACCTACAAAGGTTGATATGTCATTAAAACAAAGAAACCAAACCAATAAATCATCCATGACGGAACCCAGTGAGTGTGTCAATAATATGTATTAATTTGATTTCTTTGTTTAATAGCATATCAACCTTTGTAGGTTATTTAAAGCGAAAGTCATCCTTCTAGAACAACAGTAGTTATACTATTTAACCCACAAATGGAAGGATAAGTGGATTCATACCTTTCCCTAGGGTATTTGTCTTAAAGTGAAAGTAATAGCGCGACTGGAGTTTGAACTCGCTTACAATGATTCTGCAGTCCAGTGCTTTACCCATTACACCAAGAGGACACTATATGCATTGAATAGGAACAGTTGATATTATATAATAGTGCAAACAAATATATATGGACAAATAAAAAGCACAATTTTTTTAAAATGAACATTGAAAATGTAGTTATTGTTACCAACGAACATTTACAATCAATGTCATGCCAGCATTAAATAACCCATGAGGATTTGATATGCCGTTAAACTAATAAACCAAACCAAACCTCTCTCTTGGCATAACTGTTTTGTTTTAATTCACGCATCTTAGACGATTTTCCTTATCTATATTGATCTATTCACAATGTTTCAACCACTGTACCTTTCGGCATTCTTCTGGGAATTTCCAGCAGAAAAAAAAGGTTGACTGTTCAGTTTCTGCTACTCATGCTTTGGAATATCTCATACTAGTTTGTTTGGTTTTTTTTTGTTTTTTGTTTTTTGTTTTGTTTTGTTTTTTGCCGTTTTAGTATTTCGATTTTCTTTCGGTTAAACCCGGGCGCAGGGATTAAATCGACTTCCTTTCCTGGACGATTCCTACAAGAAACAGTTGACCAACGTTTTTTATCCTCCAGGACATTGTCCAGTGGAGCAATTCAGTGGCTATTTTCAGAGCTTTAAACTTATAATTTTATCTACCACTTGAACTAGAGTACATATTTTTTGCTTTTCCAGACACCTGAAGGTGTCGGGAGGATACAGCAGTCGAAACAGTTTTAATTTAACTACTAACTGTATGTGTGTACGTAAGTTAATTGGTTGGGTTTTATGCCATATCAACCCATGTAGGTTATTTAATGCTAAATCCTGTTATATACATATATGCGTGCGTGTGTGTGTGTGATTTGTAAACGAATAGTTTGTAGGTAACATTCTTAAACGAGCCTAAGCTCATTTGTTTGCACACAGTTAAATGGTTTCGAGTATAGTAAAGGATTTAACTTTTCTATCTGACCCATAGATGGAACTCTAACAGAATCGACCATTTCGGTTCAGAGGTGACCTGGAAGTAATGCCAATGAAGGGGCTCTCCACATTCCCCCAAAGCTCCAGGACAGGAGCTTCACCATCAGATTGTTTTGTGTCGTATTCAGGAAGATTTTACCCTTCTGCAGAGCTGCTGTCGGTGTATTCTGGGCTGTATGTGGTGTGTGTGGTAAGACAATGAAACAGAGAAAAAGATAGAGAGAAAGAGAGAAACAGAAAGACATGAAGAATGTCGATAGAAATAAGAATCAACAGAAGAAGACAGAGAGAGAGAGAGAGAGAGAGAGAGAGAGAGAGAGAAAGAACTGAGATAGATAAAGACGAATTAATAAAGATAAAAAGAAAAGTCTTTAAAGCGAAAGTCAGAGAGTGTTATAAAAGACAGAGAGAGGGAGAGAGGGGGTGGAGAGACAGTCCAAGTTTTGAGGAAGAACGAGGCAAAATATTGAGAGATAGAGCCAGAAAGTGTTCGAAGATAGTTTGTGTGTGTGTGTGTGTGTGTGTGTGTGTGTGTGTGTGTGTGTGTGTGTGTGTGTGTGTGTGTGTTCGGAGTGAGAACCAATCTTAGAAGAAACATATCGTTGAGAAAGATATATATATATATAAAAAGAGCGTTGCGAAAGAGGGTAAGAGATAGGAAGACTGTTGAGAGAGAGAGAAAGAGAGAGAGAGAGAGAGAGAGAGAGAGAGAGAGAGAGAGAATTTGGAAGAGGCAGAAGGAAAGAGAGCGATGAAAAGAAAATAAGATGAGATGGATATTGTTTTTGTTTTGTTTTGTTTTGTTTTGTTTCATTTTGTCTTTTTTTTTTTGTTTTTGTTTTATTTTTGTTTGTTGTTTTGTTTTTTTGTTTTTTTGGTTTTTTTTTTGCTTTTTTGCTTTTTGTTTTGTTTTCTAGGCTATCTTTCAGAGAACCTACAACCATTCAACTTCGGGAACAATTTCTGTAATGGCCGATTAAAATACCACGCTAATAGAGGAGAAATATTTACATTTTTCCCGCCATTTCATTAGCGAAAGCCCGCCAAGATAATGTCACGTTGAAACATGTTTTACTTTCGTAAATAGCAAAAATAACTTCCCTAGATATTTCTTCTTTTTTTTACCTCTGCAGTCACTCGGTGATAAATAAATCGGTGAGTATTTATGGGTAGTTTCCAAAAAGCCACTGCAACGCAGGCGCGTGCGCAATGAAGCCGACATCACGCCACTGAATAAAACCTAAATTCGTAGAAGACATCAGTTGGCTGGTGAGTTACGGTACATATTGAAAGATTAAAAATAAGTCGAGCGTATGATTATGGCTCTATCCGTGAAGTGGATCCAAGTGCCTGTTCTATCGCAGCAACAAACAACACTTACCTACACTCGATATTTTGCCAAAATCAACAGTCTCCCTAGCACCAATAACACAACGTCCGCTAAGTTTTTTGGTGTTTTGTTTGTTTGTTTTGATTGTTGTTGTTTTTGTTTTTGTTCGGTTTTTTTAGGGGGGGGCATTATTTTTATCAATATCAATAACATCTTTCAACAGAACTCATGAAATGAATCTTTTATGCCATTAATATCAAAACATCTTTATTACTGATTATAACATTATTGTTATTTTCTGCTTGCGAGTTTTCTTACCGGTTTCAACTTTTGGTCTAAGAGGCAGCAAGTCTCCTCAGCTCATTGGGGGGGGGGGTTCCCCGTGGTGTAATAGTTAAAGCGATGGACTGCGGAATCGTAGTACGCGAGTTCGTACTCCAGTCGCGCTATTACGTTCACTTTCGGGCAAATACCATTGGGAAAGGTATGAACCCCCTTATCCTCCCAGCAATGGGTTAAATAGTACAACTACTGTTCTTCTAGGAGAATGGCTTTAGCATTAAATAACTTACAAAGGTTGATATGCCATTAAAAACAAAGAAACCAAAGAAAGAAACCATCAGCTCACTGGTCTCTTCTCAGATTTCTAGCCAATTATTCTTTCACGCTTTTAGAGATTTTTCAGACCGGTTTTATTTGATAGTCTTTCACTTGAGTGTGAGTGGCAGCAAGTTTCCTCAGCTCACTGGTCTCTTCTCAGATTTCTAGCCGATTATTCGTTCACGCCTTGAGATTTTTCAGACCAGTTTTATTTGAGAGTCTTTCACTTGAGTCTGAGTGGCAGCAATTATCCTTGGATATCCAGGACTTTTCTAAGCGTTATATTTTCACTTCTTGAGAGAGTTTTCCCACAAGTTTTAATTTGTGGGCTTTCACTGGAGTTTGAGCGACAGCAAATCTCCTCAGGTCTCTTGGACTCTTCTGAGTATAATAGCCGACTCCTGTAGTCTGAATGTTCACGATTCTTCCCCAGATTTTTTTTTTTTTTATTCCACCAGCCTTTTCCAAGACTTTGAGAGTCATTCCAAGCGCTTCAACTAGAATTGGTCTTACCGTCACTTTCATGTTTCACACCTTTTTTCAGCTCGCTTGGACCATATCATAGGGCTTTTTGTAATCCATCCATGCCATGGCTACCTTTGTCGGCCTTTCTTTAACCTCCTTGGGGATGTGCTGATCTATATATAAGTAAGTAAAGTTGGCAACCGTAGTCGACGACGGCCTAAAGGCTCCGTTTTCAAGAGCTACTACCCCGAGGTATAGGGGAGGGCGCTACTCCTTTCCCGGGATTGCTCCACTTTTCCCTTGATCCGTACCGTAAAATGCTGTATTAAGCAAGGCAGCATCAAGAACCATTTTTGAGTCTTTGGTATGACTCAACCTGAGATTGAACCCCGGTCTCCCGGGCCATTGGCAAACACTCTACCCACTTGTCCAATAGGCCGGTTTGATCTATATATAGTAAGTCCTATTTTCCTCTCGTTCCCTTTCTCTCTCTTCTTCATATTATTATTATTATAAAACACCTAGCAAGTTTTTAACGCCAGTTTTGACGGATGACTTTTTACTGAAGTCTGAGTGACAGCGAGTCTCCAGGACTTTTTAAAAGTATTCTAGCAGACTTGAATTGTTCAGTGGTTTGGATAGTCTCGGTTCTTCCTCTGATCTCCTGTTGCTCGAGTATCTTTTCGAGGCCTTTGGGGACCGCTCCGAGTGCTACAAATACAATTGGTATGCCCGTCACCTTCATGTTCCTCTAACTTTTGTGCTCTCTGGCAAGATCCAAGTATTCTTCATTCTTTTCGCTTTCTTTTATTCTCACTGGAACGATAAATTTCACTCGATGACAAGTCGCTTTTTTCTTGATAATAACTATCTATAATTTGTTATAATCAACAGTTGTATGGTTTCAAGTATTCCTATCTAATACTATGGCTTCAATTGGCTATTTCTATTTAAAGATAATCTTTTGTTTGCACACAGTGTATAGGTTCAAGTTATCGATTACTATAATCCTTAATAAACAATTATTGCTTCAAGTAACTACAAGAAAAATTCAAATACATGCAGTTTTTATATCAAGTATTCCATCATCATCATCATCATCATCATGTCGTGCTGGTAGCACGTATATCCCTGACTCTCTCTCACCACTTTTCCCTATCGTTCATCGCCTCAGGCAGGTCTTCTGGACAACATCCTGTATCCTCACATAGTTGCTGAATGTATGTTCGTGCTGGTCGTCCTGCTTTTGCACGGCCATGTGTGGGGGTCCATAAGAGTACATCACTTATGAGCTCGTCCCTGCTTCTCCAGCAGTGTCCTGCATGTTTGGTTCGTCTAACTTGTATAGTTTTCGTGATGGGAGGCAGGTGGCCGTACAGTTGGTGTCTTGTGGGGTGTTGCCGCCAGGACTTGTTCAAGATTGCTCGCAGCATTCTTGTGTAATTGCCGTCTAGCTTCTTCTCCAGCCGTTTTGTTAGAGTCCATGTAGTGCATCCATATAGCAATATCGATGCGACCGCTGCCTGAAAAAAACTGCGTTTCACACATAGCCGTATCTGGCAATGGTACATGTCTAATTGAATTGTTTGTGACACATAGCAATACTTGGAATCATTTGATTGAGTGCAAATAAATGAATAGTCTGAATAGAATTATTAGTGTTAGATAACAAAGGAGTGCCCGTGGTGTAATGGTTATCGTCCTAGGAATTGAACACGGCGACGCGAGTTCAAATCCTAGACGAGAATGATTGCATTTCACATAGCACTAATACCCTTGGGAAAGGTATGAATCCAATTATTCTCCCTCCAGCTATGGGTGAATCGTAGGACAGACTGATTTCTTCAGCCTTGGTAAAGCAACTAGTCTAGGAGAAGGAAAACTCTGAATTCAAACCTGTTAAACTCCGCTTAAAAAAATTGACCTTGTGTCATATCCTGCCCGAGCAGAGTGGTTAGGTAAATAGGGTTAGATAACAATGCGTAGATAGCAATAATAGAAACCATTTAAGTAAGTGTATGCAAAAAAAAAATGAGCTAAGGCTCATTTTAATGTTTTATCAACAAAATGTGTTTACAAATCATATATTTGATATCTACACATAAAGATAAGTTAAATTGATAGTTAATATGCCATAAAACCTAAATATACAAACAAGTTCACATACCTTGGTAGCACTGTCTCATCTACTGAAAGTGATATTAATACACGCCCAGTGAAGTCGTGAACTACTATCAATAAGTTATCGATCATATAAAAGACTGTTCTACCCGATAAAATGAAACGGGATTTATTCTAGCTGTGGCTGTGTCAGTACTACAATATGGATGCACCGCATGGACGCTAACAAAACGCATTGAGAAAAAGCTAGATGGGAACAACATGAGAATCCAAGGAGTTATCTTGAACAAATCCTGGAAACAACACCCCACGAAACAAGATCTGTAAGGCCACTTACCTCCTATCTCAGAAACCATCCGAGAAAGACGAATAAGTCATGTGAAACACTGCTGGAGAAGCAAGAACTAACACATAAAAGACGTTCTTCTATGGACCCCTACACATGGACATGCCAGCGTTGGCCGACTAGCAAGAATTTATTCCCATAAGATCGGTGCGGACACAGGATGTCGTTTGGAAGACCTGCCGGAAGCGATGGATAATAGGGATGGATGGAGAGAGAGGATAAGGAAAATCCGCGTTGTCAGAGCGACTTGATATGAAATATCCTCAACCTCGAAAACAGGACAATCGGCTCAATTCGTCTTTGGTGTAATGGTTATCGTCGTAGGAATTGAACACGACGATACGAGTTCAAATCCTGGACGAGACTGATTGCATTTCACATAGCACTAATACCCTTGGGAAAGGTATGAATCCAATTATTCTCCCTCCAGCTATGGGTAAATAGTAGGACAGATTAGGTTCTTCAGCCTTGGTGAGGCAACTAGTCTAGGAGAAAGAAAACTCTGAATTCAAACCTGTTGAGCTCCGCTTAAAAATTGACCTTGTGTCATATCCTGCTCGAGCGGAGGGGTTGGGTAAATATGATTCGTCTTTTCGATTTCAATATAACTGTTGCTTCATTGCAGTCTCATGTAGACTTTCGCATATTTTATTATTCACAAGTTTGTCATCAATAATTTAACCTTTTTTTTTTTTTTTCGCTTTTGCGGTCTACTGCGGAAAAAAAACACAGACGTTGCACGAAGACTAAAATATGTTCTACTTTTTAATCTGTTAGTCATAAATAGATATCATCATTATCCAGTCGCGCTGCAACCACGGATTTCCCAGACTCTCTTTCCACGTGTCCCTATTATTCATCGCTCCCGGCAGGTCTTCCAAACTTCACCCTGTGTCCGCACAGAGCTAATACAAAAAAAAAAAAGTCCTTGTTAGTCGACCAATACTGGCACGTCCATGTGTAGGGGTCCAGCGGAGAACGTCACTTTCGAGTTCGCTCTTGCTTCTCCATCAGTGTCCAGTATGTTTTGTTCGTTTTATTTTGATGGTTTTCGAGACGGGAGTTAAGTGGCCGTACAGCTGTTGTTTCGTGGGGTGTTGCTTCCAGAATTTGTTCAAGAAAACACGTAGGATTCTTGTTCTGTTCCCGTCTAGCTTTTTCTCTATGCGTTTTGTAAGCATCCATGTGGTGCATCCATACAGTAGTATTGACACCGCTACAACTTGGAAGAAATCCTGTTTTATTCTATCGAATAGATCAGACTTCTATATAATCGATAGCCTATCGATAGCAGCCCACGCTATGGATGCATGTACAATTATTTTTAGGCAAGTTATAGAACACGTCGACGGCTGGGGTTGTAGAATACAGCGACTGCATCTCGACAGAGGGGTAAGAACCCCCCCCCGCAACGAGTGTCCTGATTATATGACACTAAACAATCTGATGTTCAGGTTTCAGAATTACTGGAGCTTTGGGGAATGCGGAGTACCCCTTTATGTTATGAAATAGCCGAGGGATTTCGGTTCATGCCTTTGAGTTTAGTTGGGCTGAGAGCCTTTCGGCTCGGCACATGAGTTGGTTGGGTGTAAGATTGAAGCAGGTGTTAACGCAGGTGCGCGCGAGCGGACGGAGGTGTCACTCAGATGTCATAACAGTCCGAGACGATACTGGGTGACAAGGTGCGGGTGACGTCACGCACCGGAAGCACGCGGAAGTTTGTGAGAGAATTTGAAGAAAATAAGAGTCGGGTTTTAGACGCCAAACGAGAAGGATCGATTTTGGAGCTCGCAGGCGCGAGGCGAACGTGCGCCCAATGGGGGCCGCTCGAGTTGGGGGCCAAATGAATAAGACAGCATAGAAGATTGCGTCTCTCCTCCTTACGTCGAAACCTTTAACTCAAAGTTAATAAAAAGGTTTCGTACCTGAACAAGAAGTCGTTACGTGTTTTCGAGTTCCGAGATTCCTATGTTCTTTATATGTTCTATAGTAATGAACATTATATGTCCATTTCGCACATACCGTTAATTGCGAATATGGTACATTTAGTGCCATCGCTTCCAGGTCCACTCTGGCCTGCAGTAGTAGCACCTGATAGGGTCCTATCAATGGGTCAAATAGAACTAAAACGTAGTTTCGAGAGTTTACTGCTTTGCATTTAAACTGTGTTTTTATGCTAAACTGAATTATTATGGCTTGAAACAGAACTGTTTTGTTATGTAAACTGCGTACCTATGCTAAACTGAATTGTTTGAAATAGAATTGTTTTTCGACATTGAAACTGTGCTACGCCAAACTGAATTGTTTTTAAGCAAAAACGATACATATACTAAATTGTTTGAATTAGAACTAACAAGAGTGTACCGAGTTACCTCTTCCTTGTTAATACCCCCAGGTTTATGTGGGCTTTCGGTGGCAGTACCTGTTAGGGACCTGTTTAAGATCATATTTATATAATTTTGAACTGAACTGCATTAACGACTACTTCTCTGCAGTGGGGTAAGACCTCCCTCCAATGAGTATCCAGAATATAACACTAAACAATCTGGTGGTGAGGTTCCAGCTATACTGCACTTTGGCAGAATACGGAGTACCCCTTCATTGCCATCGCTCCCGAGTCCACTCTGACCCGGAGTGGTAGCACATGACAGGGTCCTATCTATGGGTCAAATAGAACTGTTTGGCAATTAAACTGAGTGCAATGAAATTACATGCAACGCCGAATTGTAAGAAATAGAACTGTTTGTTCATTTAACTGTGTGTAAACAAATGAATGATGTTTAATTGAATTGTTAGTTATGCTATATAATTGCGGAAGGATTTTTTTTTGTATTATCATTTTTTCGTTGGTTATATTTTATCTTTCGGTTAGTTAGGCTTGGAACTGTTCGGCTTAGTGCACGGGTGGGGGCACACATTGAGCGCAAGCGTTCACGCTCGCGCGGGAAGGATGTGAAAATCACATATGTCCTAATAAAAACCCCAGATAGGAAATGAGAGTGGGGTGCGAATGACGTCAAGCCCAGAAGCAATGGGCTGGGAATTTTGGTGATTTTTTGAAAAAAGCGCTTAGTTAAGATTCGGACCTGGGCGAAGCGAGTTGATTTGCGAGCCTCGGTGGAGCTAGTCCAGTTGGATCTACAAGATGCGCCGCGCGTGGTGGGGTCAGAGGGAACAGTCAGCATACCAAAAATTGTGTCTCTCTCTGCTCGTGGTGAAAACATAAAAGTCTAGACGGTAATAAATGTTTCGTACCTGAACCAAGAGAGTCGTCAGTATTTCGAGTGTTTTTTGGATTCCCTATGAATATTTCACATATTCGTATCATGCAGTTATACTTGGAACCATTCAACTGTATGCAAACGAATGAATAATGTTGAATATGTAGAATCATCAAAGCAGCGTCTCATCAACCGAAAAAGACATCAACACACGGCTAACAAAAGCATGGACAGCAATCGATAGGCCTTCGATCATATGGAAATCAGACCTGACTGATAAAATGAAACGCAGTTTCTTCCAGGCAGCGGTCGTGTCGATACTGCTATATGGATGCACTATTTGGACGCTAACTAAACGGCTGAAGAAGAAGCTAGACGGTAATTACACAAGAATGCTGCCAGCAATATTGAACAAGTCCTGGCGGCAACACCCCACAAGGCACCAACTATACGGCCACCTGCCCCCCCCTGCACGAAAACTATACAAGCTAGACGAACCAGACACGCAGCACCCTGCTGGAGAGGCAAGGACAAACTCATCAGTGATGTACTCCTATGGACCCCCGCACATGGCCAAGCAAAAGCAGGACGACCAGCTCGAACATACATACGGCAGCTATGTGAGGATACGGGATGTAGCCCTGAAGACCTACCAGAAGCGATGAATGATAGGGAGAAGTGGCGAGAGAGGGTCAGGGATATCCGTTCTAGCGGCACGACATGATGATGATGATGATGATCGATGTTAAATTGAAATACTTGTAACTATTTCAAGATGTGCAAACAAATGCTGACGGATTGTGCATTGTTACTGTTACATTGCAATAATTGAAACTATTTAACTATGCGCAAACAAAAGTATAAGTAAATAGAAATATTCGTGTTAGATAGAAATACCTAAAACCACTTAACAGTTTACAAAAAGAATGTATTAACGAAATGTATTTACACATCATATATCTAATATAGGAGGTGCATACAATAAGTTTCCAGACTTTTTTCGTATGGGCACTTTCATTGATAGTACACACATGAAACTCTAGTCCCCTTCGAAGTAATCTCCTCCGGCTGCAATGCACTTCTTGTACTGTTCTAATAACTTCTGCAAGGCCCTATCGAAGTCCTCATCTGTGAGTGTATCAATGACCTTCGTCACAGCCTCTTTCATCTCCTCAATTGTCTCATGACGGCAGCCTCTAAGTTTTTCCTTGAGCTTGGGGAATAAGCAAAAGTCACAGGGAGCAAGGTCTGGACTATAGGGAGCTGAGGAACTGTCTGGTTGCCCATCTTGCTCAAATAGTCTGTGACCAGGATGGAGTTGTGGACTGGTGCATTGTTCTAGTGGAAATGCTACTGACCCGATTTGAAGAGTGCTGGCCTCTTCCGACGGAATCTCTTCCTGAACCCCCTTAAAAACTCAACATAGTAACCCTAACCCTAACTCTAACCCTTTGGCCAATCAACTCTGGTCTATGGACTTCCTTACTCCTCTCACGCCTCTCACACCTCTCATAATCCCCCACAGACTGCCTGCCTTCCTTGAATCCCATATGCCACTCAAAAACTGATGCTCGATTCATGAAAGATGGTCGAAAAGCAGTCTGAAGAATTCCATTTTTTCCAAGTTTAAAACAGAATTTTATTGCATATCGGTCTTCTAAAGTGTCAGATAGCATTTTTTAAATTCATCAGCTGTGGCAATCAGGCTTTAGTAGGGTGTATTCCAATCCCTGCTGTTGCTGTTTATTTGAACCTGAAATCATAAAATCATTGGTCAGTCATCTCAAAAGATGTATAGCAATAACATACTGAATTTTCAAGAGTCTACGACAATTCTAAATGTCTATACGAAATATGTCTGGAAACTCATCGTATGCACCTCGTATATGATGATGATGATGATGTCGTGCGGCCAGCACTCATCTCCTTGACCCTCTCTTGCCACTCGTCCCTATCGTCCATTGCTTCCGGGAGGTCTTCAAGACTACATCCTGTATCGGTACAGAGTTGATGTATATAGGTTTTAGCCGGTCGTCCTGCCTTTGCTCGTCCATGTGATGGGCTCCACGGGTGTATGTCACTTATGAGTTCGTCCTTACTTTTCCAGCAATGTCCAGCATGTCTGGTTTGTCCAACTTGCATAGTTTTCGGGATGGGTGGTAGGTGGCTGTATAACTGCTGTTTTGTGTAATTGCCGTCAAGATTTTTCTCCATATGTTTAGTTAGCGTCCATGTAGTGCATCCATATAGCAGTATCGACAAGAACGCCGCTCGGAAAAAACTGCGTTTTATTTTATCGGTCACGTCTGACTTCAATATGACTAAATGGACTCTCAGTAGCTGTCCATGCCTTTGCTTGTCGCGTGTTGACGTCTTTCTCGGTCGATGAGACCCTGCTTCCTAAGTAGGTGAACTTGTCCACTAGTTTCAGAGAGCCACCATTTGGTGTGGAGATGTCACCTATTTAATTAAATCACATGTATTCTGTCTTGTGTGCGTTGACGTGGAAGCCTATGCAAGCAGCTGCTCGTTCCAGACTATGTTGCCGGGTTTCGGCTTGAGTGGGTGTATTTCCAAGAAGCGCTATGTCATCAGCGTAGTCCGCGTCCGTAATTGTTTGTGTGGGGTATCTCCCGCTTCTTTCCTTTGCCAGCTTGAAACCGTTATCTTTTATTATTTCAATAGATGTTTTAAGCACGTAGTCTTGACAGATGATAAAGAGGTATGGGGCTAATGTGTCTCCTTGTAGTACACCTGCTACAATGTGGAGGTAGTCTGTGTCCATCCAGGGAGCAGACTTTTACTTAGGTGTTTTATATATGTCCGGTTGCAAAGGCCGCTTGGTAGCGCTAGGAGTGGCAGTACCGCCTTGAGCTACCGAAACTGTGTTATCACCCCTGGTTGGCGGCTGATGAGGACAGGGTATCGCACGTGCTTTCACACATTGTAAGATGAAAAAAAATATATATCATCATTTTGGCTGCTACGATTTCTTTGGGTAAGCTGTAGGCGAGTAGTATTTTCACTATCTTCCCTCTGCGTATAGCGCCAAAGGCTTTAGAGAAGTCGACAATTAATACTGTTGTTTCAAGTTTTTTGCGCGTACAACTTCTAGAATTCGAAGAATTTGTAATGTCGAGGATCGATTTCTCCGAAATCCATTTTGGTTCTTCCAAAGCAACTTCTCAATTTTGTGTTGCATAGCTGTGCATTGTATATCTTGGCCGCAATTGATGTAAGGGTTATACCTCGGTAGTTCTTGGCTATTCCGAGGTCATCCTTCTTAGAGAAAGGGAGGATGCATCCCGTTGTCCATCTGTCTATTGTGTTTTGGTTATATACGGCATCAGAGGGTCGGAGCGGTATGTCATCGAATTCACTGGTCTTTCATACTTCTGGGGGTATTTCATCAAGCCTTGCTGCTTTCCTATTTTTAACATATAAAACATGATTTGGCATTAAATAACCTACAAAGGTTGATATGTCATAAAACCCAACCAAAACAAATCATATATATTCAATATATATATATATAAAGAGGATTTGGCATTAAATAACTTACTATGGTTGATATGCCATAAAACCCAACCAAACCAAATCATATATTTTTGATATATATGAGTAACGAGGATTTGACAACCCAACCAAACCGTACCATTGAGTACAAAGCATTTTTATAGAATATGAATAATTACTCAAAGCCATGTATAGGCTGGTAAATTATCACTGTATTATAGACTTGTAATGCCTTATAGTGTTTGATTAAAATAGTTAATTAAAGTTCTATAATTCTGAACAACTTATCAAATATGAATTGTTAATTAAAAGCATTTAATTGCTTTAAAAAATCTGACTTCTGCAATGAATAACCCAACAAAACACACGGTTTCGGTAAAGTGTAAAGTTTGCTGGTTTTGTTTCTTTAATTAATGGCATATAAACATTCGTGGGTTATTTAATGCCAAAGCCATCCTTGTAGAAGGACATTAGTGGTGCTATTTAACCCATACCTGGCAGGGAAAGGGTGGTTCATATATATATATATATATATATGTGTGTGTGTGTGTGTGTGTGTGTGTGTGTGTGTATGTGTGTGTGTGTATTAACATAATGGTTAGAGTGTTCGCCCAGGGACACCGAGGTTCAATCCCAGGTCGAGTCATACCAAAGACTGAAAAAAATTGTACTTGATACCTCCTTGCTTAATACTCAGCATTTTAAAGCCCAGATTAAAAGTAAGTGGAGCAATCGAGGGAAAGGAGTAGCACCCTCCCCTTTACCTCGGTAGAAATAGAACTGTTTTAGCATTTAACTGTGTGTAAACGAATGAATGGTGTTTAATTGAAAAGGGAGCTTTCGGGTCACCCTCGACAACGTTCGGCCAACTTACGACTTATATATATATATATATATATATATATTCATGCACATAATAGATAGTTGGTTGTTTGGGTTTTATGTCATATCAACCATTGTTGGTTATTTAATGCCAAATCCATTTTTATACAAATAATCAGTTCTATTTCAAACAATTCAGTTTAGCATAAGTACACAGGTTGTTAAAAGCATTTCTACTTCAAGCTATTGAGTTTAATCAAACAGTTCTAATTCAAACAATTCAGTTTAGCATAAGTTCGCAGTATACATGTCAAAGTAACAAAACTGTTCTATTTCGAACAATTCAGTTTAGCGAAGGTACACAGTTTAGTTCTATTTAATCCATAGATAGGACCCTATCAGGTGCTACCACTTCAGGCCAGAGTGGACCTGGGAGCGATATCAATAAAGGAATACTCCGCATTCCCCAAAGCTCCAGCATTACTGGAACCTCACTATCAGATTATTAAGTGTCATATCCAGGACACTTGTTGAGTGAGTCTACCCCCCCCCACACACACACACACCTGTTGATTCTACAGCCCAAACCGACTGGGCAGGTATATAATGTAGCCGTCGATATTCTTTAGATATGTACATAGAATAAGCTTTGGAGTAAAAGGTGTGATTTGGTTTGGTTTCTTTGTTTAATGGCATAACAACTTTTGTGGGTTATTTAATGCCAAAGCCGTACTTGTTGAAGAATAGCATTGGTAGAATTTAAACCATTGTTGGGGGAAGTAAATTTTTATAAAAAAAAACGAAAATACTTTTGATGCTCCCAAATGATATGATTGATATAAATGATATTCATACTTTCAATGTCTCCCTAAAGATATCGATTGTTAAAGCGAAGGAAGGGCAGCATTAATTAGCACGAGAAAACTGAAAACGAAAGAATAAAAACTGGGTGGAAATTGACTCTGCCAAAATAACAATGATTTCAAAAGAAACGAAAGGCTTGACGACTATTACGCTGTTGGTCATTCTTCATAGTCATCAGTGCATCTGTATTCGTTGCACAGGATCGATATTACCAGAAAGAGAATAGACGCTGATCCCTGTGCAGTCGATGCACAAAATGTCTTGGTGAAAAAAATCGATCTTCTAGCGGAAAAAAGACAGTTTGGCTGGTAAACAAAATATTCATGCGGATAGAAAACTGTCGAAATATCCATAGACGTTTCATTCGACCGATTATTCATCAGAGCTGGACGCTGATATATTGTCACGAGGTGTGTGCGCCACCGTGCCAAAACTACTACGCTATCCTAAAAATACATTTACGAAGCATTCCTACGATTAAAATCATTTGTCACGAATTGATATAATATAATCCTTTCCACTGCATAACATTAGTAAAATCATTGGTAATAAATTCCTATATCAAGATCATTGGCAATCTATCGATATTGTAAAATCATTTCCAATGGTGAATTTATTTATGCATTTCTATTGGAAAATCGTTGGTTGGTTGGTTGGTTGGTTGGTTTGTTTAACGGCACATCAACCCATTTTGAGTCATTTAACGCCGAATCAAAATTTTAAAGAATCGAGCAAAAAGTTAAAAATAACAAATTAATATATTTAAGAAATTTTAAATGGAAAATAATTTGTAATACATTTGCTCAGAATTCATCATCATCATGTCGTTCCGCTAGAACGGATATCCCTGATCCTCTCTCGCCACTTCTCCCTATCATTCATCGCCTCTGGCAGGTCTTCAGGGCTACATCCCGTATCCTCACATTGCTGCTGTATGTATATTCGAGCTGGTCGTCCTGCTTTTGCTTGGCCATATAGGGGGGTCCATAGGAATACATCACTTATGAGCTCGTACTTGCTTCTCCAGCAGTGTCCTGCAAGTCTGGTTCGTCTAGCTTGGATAGTTTCGTGATGAGAGGCCGTATAGTTGGTGCCGTGTGGGGTGTTGCCGCCAGAACTTGTTCAATATTGCTCGCAATATTCTTGTGTAATTGCTTCTTCTTCAGCCGTTTAGTTAGCGTCCAAGTAGTGCACCCTTACAGCAGTATCGACACGACCGCTGCCAGGAAGAAACTGCGTTTCATTTTATCGGTCAGGTCTGATTTCCATATGATCGAAAGGCCTATCGATAGCTGTCCATGTCTTTTTCGGTTGATGAGACGTTGCTTCATATATATATATATATACATATTGTGATACATATATATATATTCTGTACTATTTGAAGCTGAATGATAATTCCGTGGGGTGTTAAAAGCCAATTAAACTCTTTCAGCATTTCGTGAATATAAACATCCTGTCGTGTGTAATAATTAACGAACCAGTCTGGCAAATACGTTGCTACCGAACAGTGAGTTTGATCCCATGCTTTTACCCAAAGATATATTAAGTTTTTTAACTACCCAATCGGTAGGCTTGAGAATATGCTGACTATCCCCACCCCACTGAAGGGGAGTAAGACCTAATCCAAAACGGATTTCCTGGGCATGACTCTAAACTTCATCTGAAAGTGAAGCTCCAGTTCAGTGGAATACACCTTAGCAGTATCGACACGACCGCTGCTTGGAAGAAACTGCGTTTCATTTTATCGGTCAGGTCTGATTTCCATATAATCGAAAGCCTATCGATAGCTGTTCATACCTTCGTTAGCCGTGTGTCGATGTCTTTTTCGGTTGATGAGACGCTGCTTAACACAATGGACTGCCACCTGGATGTAAGCGAGTTTAAACTCATGTCGCAATATTACGTTCACTTTCGAACTAATACCTTTGAGAAAGGCATGAAACACCTTATCCCCAGCCATGGATTGAATAGCATCACTTCTGTTCTTCTACAAGAATGGCTTTAGTCTGAACCAACCCATCAAGTTTGGATTAAACAAAGAAATTAAGCCAAACCTACAGTTATATCATTCACAATACATTCCAATCGTAAAATCATTTGTAATGCATTGCTTTATTCATTCCAAATGCCTTTCTATAGCAAAACTATTTGCAATGCATTCCCACAATAAAATCATTTGTAATACATTTCTATGTAAAATAATTCGCAATGCATTTTATTTCTATATTAAAATTATTTGCCATGTAATTCTTATAGTAAAATCATTTGTAATGTAAATCTTAGAGAAAAAAATCATTGGCAATGCATTTCTATAATATAAATCATTTCCAATGCATTCCTATTGTCAAATCATTTGCGACCTAATTTTTATAGTAAAATCATTCGTAATGCATTTCTATAATAAAATTATAGTAAAGTACTAAAACTCAAAAATTTATCTTTCAAATATTTCATTCATTTTGAAATAAAATTACCAAATGCAGTCTCCATGCACTTTTTTTTATTTTCTTTACATATTCTTTCCAGAAGAAGATGGACCAGTTGACTGGGGCAGTAGAATACACTGACTGCATCTCTGCAGGGAGGTAAGACAACCCCGACGAGTGTCCTAGATATGACACTAAACAATCTGATGGTCAGGTTCCAGTAATGCTGGAACTTTAGGGAATGCATAGTACCTCTTTATTGCCATCACTTCTTGGTCCACTCTGCCCCGGAGTGGTAGCACCTGATAGAGTCCTATCCATATTTACCAACCCCTCCGCTCGGGCAGGATATGACACCAGATCAATTTTTTAAGCGGAGTTTAACAGGTTTGAATTCAGAGTATTCCTTCTCCTAAAGTAGTTGCCTCACCTAGGCTGAAGAAACCAGATTGCCCTACTATTTACATTTAGCTGGAGGGAGAATAATTGGATTCATACCTTTCTCAAGGGTATTAGTGCTATGTAAAAAGCAATCAGTCTCGTCTAGGATTTGAACTCGTGTCGCTGTGTCCATTTCCTATGACGATAACCATTACACCACGTCCTATCTATGGGTCAAATAGAACTAAACAGTGTACTTATACTAAAGTGAATTTTAAGAAATAGAACTGGTTTGATATTTGAATTGCGTACTAATACTAAACTGAATCGTTTGAAATAGAGCTGTTTATATGTATAAAAATGGATTTGGCATTAGGTAACCCACAATGGTTGATATGCCATAAAACCAAACTAAACTAAACTAAACTAAACTGGAAGCAGCTCAGTGGATTGTTATTCATTCTATAAAGTTTCATACTTCGGCACATTTTAACCAGCTATTGGTTAAATAGTACCATTGTTATTCTACAAGGATAACTTAGAAAAGGTATTGACTCCCATATATCCTCAGCTATGGATAAACAGTAAAAGTATAGCTATGGCATTAAATATCTCACGTGGGGTGATATGCCATTAAAAAACGAAACCAAGCCTTATTGCTGAACTTATATATTTAACAAACATTCACCAACTGAATTGAGTGCGTTAACAAAGGGGTTCATGCTGAAAAATAAACGTGTTTTTGTTATATATTGACCCTCGACCGAGCCGTTAATCAAGAGATGCACCTGTGTAAATAAGTGGAAGAACAGCGGAAGCAAGTGTGCGTGAGACAATAATATAACCAGGTGCCCGTGGCGGTTCGAGTCAGTTGGAGATAGGATGCTAGCGTGAGAGTCAGCTTGCAGACTGAGAGCTTGCGGCCTTCAGTGACCCACGGTTGAGCAACCCCAGACAAGATGAGGAAGAAGTGCTGCTATGGTCAGAAGAACTTTGGGTCAATATAGCTGTCTATCCCCGTCTCCAGCTCATCCCTCACACACATCAACCATCACCCTTTCGAGAATAAAGTGTGAGAGATTATATTTTTATAAAGAAGTGTGTTCGTTCGTTCATTGAAGTTCGTATATTATGTTTG
Source organism: Sepioteuthis lessoniana (assembly GCA_963585895.1). NCBI lineage: Eukaryota > Metazoa > Mollusca > Cephalopoda > Myopsida > Loliginidae > Sepioteuthis > Sepioteuthis lessoniana. The sequence goes on from OY757939.1 coordinate 52,610,326, forward strand.
ATTATGTTTCTGCTTATATTTGTATTACGGCAATACAACATTTTATAAAATGTTGAACTCCCACGTTGAAAGAATTTGTAAGGATGCTTTGTTTCTTGTCTTTTGAGTTTGTTTGTTTGTCTGTGAGTATTTACAATACAAATATACTCTCGAAACGATCTCCAAGGGTGCGAGTTACGTTTCCCTTGTTTTCAGTTTCGAATCTTAACTCTAAAATATACTCACATCTTTGAAACATTGAATATAGTTTTCTATTCGTGATTTCTTTTTCATTTCTTTTCTTTTTTTTTTTTTTTTTTTTTTTTTTTTTTTTTGAGGTGGGGTCTTTGTTCGTAAACAAGAAAACTCTGAAAATGTCAGTTCTTTTTCCCAAACGTATATATATATATATATATATATATATATATATATATATATATCCTATATAGCATATATATATATATATATATATATATATATCCTATATAGCATATATATATATATATATATATATATATATATATATATATATATCATTTACCAACTCATCTGCTCGAGCAAGATGCGATATAAGATCAATTTTTAATCAGTTTAGCAGATTTAAATCCAGTGTTTTCCTTTTCCTAGACTAGTTGCCATGCCAAGGTTAAGGAGCTCACTCTGCCCTCCTATTTACCCATAGCTGGAGGGAGGATGATTGAATTCACACCTTTCCCAATGATATTAATGCTATGTGAAATGCAAACAGTCTCGTCCAGGATTTGAACTCGGGTCACATCTTTCAATATCCATGACAATAACTATTACACCACGAACAGATACTTATTTTTCATATATTGGGTTATTTATTTTAGTTTTATACCAATTCTACGATTCTAATCTTAACGTCCTGAATGATAAACACTAAAAATAATTCAACATCTTAGTCTTATCCGAAGACATCATGTACGTCTTATTCTTGTTCCGGACAATGGTAAGAGAATGGGGGATAGGACTTGAAACCGGAATGAAAGATCATGGAGAGACCTTATTTTTCCTTAATCTTTATACAAATGGGACTGAAATACCTCCCACATTTTAAACTACCATCTGTGTTATACAAGTGAATTTAAGCAAGTGGTAATGGTAGCTCTATCAAGGTAATGTCTTAGGATTTTTTCAAATACGATTAATTACGATTACGGCCAGGACCGGTGCAAGTTTTTGCTGGCCAGTCAACCCTGGCGAGTTCATGAGTAGGAGTCCATAAGAGAACGTCACTTATGAGTTCGTCCTTACTTCTCCTGCAATGTCCTGCATGTCTTGTTCATCTACCTTGGATGATTTGTAAGATAGGAAGTAGGTGGCCGTACAGCTGTTGTTTTGTGGGCTGTTACTTCCAGGATTTGTCCAAAACAGCAAGCAGCATTCTTATATCTCAATTATATGATTGTTGTTTTGTTTTCGTTTTTTTCTTATCCTATAATAAGATTAGTAATGGTAGAGTATTAGGTTTACTGGAAATCTAACAAGCTGACAACTGTAAAGCAACTTTTTAAAAGTTTCAAATAGCCGTTTCTAATTAGGATAATAATAACGAAGTATTGTAATCAGGATAGTGTTAACAAATTACCTTTCATCACCATAATTTGTTGACTGTCGTTGTTTAGCTAAGCCAATCAATAGTTTGCTTTTTTGCCACTAGATGGCTCACGTACCGGTTTTTCGACAGCTGTGTTTATATATATATATATATATATTTTTTTTGTGGAGTATTTTCGTTAAAATCACTCAAATAATTATGGTAAAGCAAAGAAGTTGAAGAAAAAGTATATTGTAACGTAATGGCCAAGGGATTTCGGTTCATGCCTTTGAGTTTAGTTAGGCTGAGAACCTTTCGGCTCAGCACATGAGTTAGTTAGGTGCAACATTGAGGCAGGTGTTAACGCGGGCGCGCGGGGCCCGATGGAGGTGTCATTCAGATGTCACAATAGTCCGAGACGAAACGGGTGACGGAGTGCAAGTGACGTCACGCACCGGAAGCGCGCAGAGGTTTGTGGAGAATTAAAAGAAAGTTGGGGAGTTGAGTACTAGACGCCAAACGAGGAGGTTCGACTTTTGGAGCACGCAGACGCGAGGCGAACTTGCGCCCTCTGGGGGCCGCTCGAGATGGGGGCCAAATGAATAAGACAGCATAGAAGATCGTGTCTCTCCTCCTTATGTCGAAACCTTTAACTCAAAGTTGATAAAAAGGTTTCGTACCCGAACAAGAAGTCGTTACGTGTTTTGGAATTTCGAGATTCCTGTGTTCTTTATATGTTCTATTGTTATGAACGTCCAATGTACATTTTGCAAATAGCCGTATTTACCTATAGTACAATATTTCTATAAACAAATGAGCCTTAGCCTATCGAAAATGGGACTCGAAAGATACACGGGATGCATGATGAAGTCAATTTTTGCTTTCAAATAAAGTGAGAGGTATATTTTTCTAAGAACTGTGTCGCTCGTTTTTCGGGTGGTGTAATGGTTAGCAAGGTAGACAAGCAAACCTACACGAGTGAGTTCGATTCTCATTGGGTGCCCAATTCATGAGGCCTTGTGCTACATCTAAGCAAAAAGCTTAGTAAATTAACTGTCGCTTTTATTGTGACGTTGTTATGATTTATGTATGAATCTACATATGAGTATACAACATTACGATCATGGCTTGGATTGGCTTTATTTTGAAAGCTTGATAAAAAGACCAAGTATCACATCTGGTAATATTTCTGACACCTTTTGGCGAATAGCATCCTTTAATTTTTCCATGTGGCTTTCTTTTAACTTGTGGTTCTAAAATTTTCAACTCATAACATTTTCGATCAAGAACAGCGTTATTCTAACACAAATGAAATGAGACAGAAAAGCTCTTTGAGTAGCAAGTATAGAATATCCATATAAAAAATGCTTAGACATTAGCTCGATGGAGCATCCATTACCACTTGCTTAACTTCACTTGCACCATGCAGATGGCAGTTTAAAATGTGGGAGGTATTTCTGTTCCATCTGTGTCATGATTGAGGAATAATAAGGTCACGGTCTTTCGATCTGACTTCAAGTCCTTTCCACCATTCTCTTACCATTGTCCGGAACAAGAATGAGACATTAGTGATGGCTGGTTGGTTGGTTGGTTGGTTGGATTTTATGGAATATCAGCCATTGTAGATAACTTTATGCCAAATCCATTTTTATGCATATAAACAATTCTATTTCAAATAATTCCGTTTTGCATAAATGAACTGTTTATTTAACCCATAGATAGGACCCTTATCAGGTGCTACCACTCCGGGCCTGAGTGAACCTGGGAGCAATGGCAATGAGAGGAAACTCTGCATTCCCCAAAGCTCCAGACTTACTGAAGCCTCACCATCACGTTGTTTAGTGTCATATCCAGGACAATTGTTCGGGGAGTCTTATCCCTCAGCAGAGATGCAGTCGTTGTATTTTGCATCCCCAGCCGACGGGGCCATATTGTTGATGTTGTCTTCGGATAAGTCTAAGATGTTGAATTGTTTTCGGCGTTTATCATTCAGAACATTAAGATTAGAATAATATCGTTAATTCAATGAAAACTTATTGCCGAGGTTCTTTAAATAAAAACGTCTCACCTTCTTTTAAAAATTTTGACTTTGAAAAATATTTGGTATGGTTAAAATATATCCAAATTGAAACTTTATCTTTTCTAATTTTAAAGTTTGAAAGTTTTCATTTAAATGCATGCACAGCTACTTAACTTGTAAAATAAAGGGATGATATCTAACGTCTAGACTAAATCTAGACTTTGTAAATGCTAATTTGAAAATAAATTATGAAACCAGTCTCGATGCATATTGAGCAAAAGGTTTTTAGTAAAACTCAGAATTGTGTAAGAGCAGACTTAGTTTCGTATGGCTTTTTCTTCTTTCTTAAAATGAAAATTCATCGCAAAGGTGAGAGAATTGAAGACGTGGAGGACTTTAGAAGAAACACCATTATGCAGCTTTACACCATATAAAAAATGATTGATTATTTGATAGATTTTAATGACATGTCAACTCATCTAGAGTTATTTCATGTCTTTACTGGGTGGAACGATAAAATTGTCGTCCTAAAGAAAACAACTCTACAGCTTTATTTTAAAACTTTTATTGAAAAAATCAATTCAGCTAACTTGATTATGTAGTAGAGCTGACATCTACAGGGTGGAATAATAAAATTGTTGTCCTAAAGAAAACAACACTACAGCTTTATTTTAAAACTTTTATTGAAAATAATCAATTCAGGTAACTTTATTATATAGTAGAGCTGACATCTATTCAATGTAGCCGCCTTCAGCCTCAATCACCGCCTCGATACGGATCCGGAACTTGGAACATGCCTTTTCCACAAGCGCCGGCGGGAGCTCGGCGAATACTCGGCGATCAGGCTGGCTTTGGTGTTGTGGGAGGTCATGTTGGTGATGTTCTCGACGTATGACCAAACGAAGTAGTCCAGCGGGTTCAGGTCGGGGGAGGAGGGGGACCAGTGAGAGAAGGGTACAAAGTCGTAGCACTCCTTCTGAAGCCAAGCCTGGGTCTCTTTGGACTTGTAGGCCGGCGCTGAGTCCTGCTGCCACACTCAGGGTTTGCCACTAGCCACCTGATTGCACCAGGGGATCACCACACTCTTCAGCACATCCAAGTACACTTTGGTGTTGACTTTCAAGCCGACTTTGAAGATGTGAGGTGGCATGATGTGGCCCTCACTTGAAACCACACCAAAGACCATAACCGTAGCCGGAAACTTTGTTTTCATCATACTGGGCACGTTGAACCGTCCGGAATTGCATTTTGAGGATGCTGACAATGTGCGGGGGGGTCTAAGCTTTCTGCTGGGAATACAGTCATCATTTTCGAAGCACCCCATCTAGCCGAACACCAAAAGAGGATTTTGAAAAAGGAAACAACCAGTAGAAAACTCATTGGGGTGACTGCGTTGAATTCCTTGGGAAGTCAGTTGAAGAAAAATAATGTTTCATTCATGTCATTATACGGTCTGTTTTAGTTTGGTTTTATCTCATACCAAGCATTGTAGGTAATTTAATGCTAAATCCTCTTTATACATATATATTAAATATATATGATTTGGTTTGGTTGGGTTTTACGGCATATCCAGCATTGTAGGTAATTTAATGCTAAATCCTCTTTATACATATATATTAAATATATATGATTTGGTTTGGTTGGGTTTGGTGGCATGTCAACCATTGTAGGTAATTTAATACCAAATCCTCTTTATACATATATATTAAGTATATATTATTTGGTGTGGTTGGGTTTGATGGCATGTCAACCACTGTAGGTTATTTAATGCCAAATCCTCTTTATACATATATATCAAATATGTAAGATTTGGTTTGGTTGGGTTTCATGGCATGTCAACTATTGTAGGTTATTTAATGCCAAATCATCTTTATACATATATATCAAATATATAAGATTTGGTTTGGTTGGGTTTGTGGCATATCAATCATTGTAGGTTATTTAATACCGAATCATCTTTATAAATATATATTTTGAATAAATGATTTGGTTTGATTGGGTCTCATGGCATATTAATTATTGTAGATTAATTAATCCCAAATCCTGTTTATACATATATATTAAATATATATATCTCCACAAAGTTAAATGGTTTCGAGTATTGCAATGTATCAATGATAATTCAATTAAAAATCAGTCCTTTATTTACACACAGGTGAATGATCAAACAGTTCTATTTCAGACAATTCAATTTAGCATTAGTTATCTTTTTTTTTTTTTTGCACTCAGATTCAGTGTCAAACAGTTCTATTTGACCCATAGATAGAACCCTATCAGGTTCTACCCCTCCAAGCCAGAGTGGACGTTGGGACGATGGCCATAAAGAGGTACTCTGCATTCCCCAAAGAACCTCGCCATCAGATTGTTTAACGTCATATCAGGACACTCGTTGGTGGGAGATTAACCCTTCTGCAGAGATGCAGTCAGTATATTTTTCAACCGACTGGGCTGGAGTTGTATCCGGATTCGAATAGATAAGATTTAAAAGAAAAAAAGCCACCGGCCGGAAGACAAATAAGTCGATAAAGTTAAAAATCTTGTCTGTTAGGGTAAATGTAACAAGATTTGCTTAATCTAGCTCATTAACTGTACATGTAAAATAGTGTTATCTATTATTTTACTCTCTCTAATTATATAGATGATAGCCATGTGTAAATAAGGATACTCCGGCCAAAATATAGGCCACCCGGATATAACTACTTGAAAGTAACGGCACAGATACCGACTACTCGTGTTCGCAGACATTTTTCGCTATCCGGCAAGCCACCTGGTATTCGTGCCGGGTGGTTATATTTGTCCTTTTTATACTTGGCCTCAGGAGATCATCCTCCCAGGTCTTTGCCAGCTTGCAGGACTAAGTTCGTTGCTTGGTGCTTGAGGAACCCTATTAGGGAAATGCTGACGAGGATAAGTTATTTTTGCATCTGCTATGCATGATTCTCGATTCGAGCGCGATCTCCAATATTAAATGGCCTTGTGCCATACTGTGTTTTGGTTGAGGCCGGAGAAATACCAAAATACCGACCACTCGGGCTCTAACTACGACGTTGCAGTCCAGCTCGTTTTCCACACCGTCAGAGGTACTCACCGTCAGGGGTACTCACCGTCAGGGGTACTCACCGCATGGGTTCTCTGGTTTAATTATTACAGTTACCCTAAAATTGTTTATATGTGTTTTCGACAAGTATTCATTTATCTTTTATTCTATTTTATTTTATTTTATTTCATTGGCGCTGATTGTAACATATTGACATTCGACCCAGCTGTGAATCAAGGAACAGGTGCATCCGGTCGAAGATATCAGGGTATAACCTTGACTGTGGACGGGTTGAATTGGGTGCAGATGTGACGCCCACAAGAAGCAGGTGGATGTCAAACAATCATATAACCCGGGGCCACAGACAGGTTCAGTTAGTTGGAGTCAGTTGGTTGGAGAAAAGATGCTGTAGAGAGAACCAGCACCCAGCAGAGGGCTATGGGCCCTCAGGACCCCCGATTGAGCAGCCCAACAGAACGAGAAAGAAGTGCTGCTAAAGACAAAGGAACTGGGGGGTCAATATGTTGCAGTTTTTCAGTCTACAACTCACCTCTCACACATAACTCTTTCGCAACCCTTTCGAGAATAAAGTGTGAGAGGTATATTTTTCTAAAGAACTGTGTTCGCTCGTCATTATTGTTGATTTTGTTTCCGCATGTATATTTATCACGGTTATACTCCATGATTTCGAAAATGTAATCGACTTCTATCCATGTCGTATTGTTTTTGGTTTCTTTGTCTGCTTTCTTTGCTTAATGACATAACCACCTTCATGGGTTATTTAATGCCATAGCAATCCTTGTAGAAGAACAAATTGTACTATTTAAGCTATTGCTGGAGAGGGGGTAAGGCGTTATATGATATTCCCGAAGGTATTAATCTGGAAGTAAATGTAATGGCGCAACAGGGGCTCGAACTCACTCACAACAATTTTGCAATCTAGCACATTAGCCGCTGCACAATGAGTACTCTCGTGTTCTGGGTATACCATCTAATAGATCTATTTAGATATTATTCGTATCCAATAGGACCAGCCCAGTCGTTTGGCGCTGTAGAATCACCGACTGCATCTCTGCAAAGAAGAAAGATCACCCTTCAACGAGTGTCCTGAAAATGACATTAAACAATCTGATGGTAAGGCTACAGTAATACTGGAACATTGGGAAATGCGGAGTACCTTTTCATTGCCACTACTCCCAGTTCTGCTCTGTCCCGGAAGGAAAGCATCTGATTGGGTCCTATTTATGGATCAAATAGAACTGTTTGACATTTAAACTAAGTGTAAACAAATGACTTATACTAAATTGAGTTGTTAAAAATACAACTGTTAAATCATCTAACTGTGTGCAAACAAATGACCGATGTTTAATTGAATTGGTAATGGTACATAACGATAACTGGAAGCTTTAACTTTGTTGACTTATGCTAAATTGACTTGTTAGAAGTAGAACTGTTTGATCATTTAACTGTGTGTCTAGAAAATGTGTTTATAAATAATATATATTTGATATATTGGTAAAAAGAAGATTTGGCAATAAATAACCAACAATATACTATAAAATAAGGATATACTATAAAACCAAACCAAACTGCGTAACCGATACTCCCGTGTCATGGGTATACCATCTATGGGTCACATCGATCTGTTTAAAAATCATTCGAATGCAATAGGACCGTGAGCAAAGAAACAACACAAAAAATGTGAATATGAACGTTCCATGAACACGATTACCGAACCTCTAGAGTTAAAATAGCCCAGTATGGGGTGAGATGTCGTTAAAATCCAGCGATCTGTAAATCAACTGTTAAACGACATGTCTTCCAAGTTTTGTTTTGTTTTTTAATTAGTGAGCCGAGAGGTTTTCTTCAAAGCTGTATAAGCCACGTGTCAACTCGACAAAGAAACAAAAGAATCAAAATGAATTTCAGAATACACATTATTTATAAAATTTACCGTCGTAGGAAATGGACACTGTGACCCAAGTTCAAAACCTGGTCGAGGCTGTTTGCACTTCGCATAGTTCTGATACCATTGGAATAGGTATGAATCCAATTATTACCCCTCCTGCCGCTTAACTATGTGTAAATAGCAGGGCAGTCTAGGCTCTTTAACTTTGGTGTGTCAACCAATCGAGGAGAAAGAAAACTCAATTCAAACCAGCTTTACTCCGCTTAAAAATTAACCTTGAATCGCATCCTACTCATTGGTGTTGGGTAAATTCTTTTTTTTTGTTGTTGTTGTTTTTGTTTTTTCTTTGTTTGTTTTTTTTTTTGTTTTTTTTTGGTAATTTGTCATAAATATTATCACTGCTGTTCTACGAGGATAGCTTTGACACTGAATAACCCACGAAGGTTGATATGCCATTGAACAAAAAGACTGAAACTAAATCCACTTTAAAGCGATGTTATTTATTTCTTGTTATTTTCGTAATTGACGATTTAATTATCAGTAGCCGTCGTCATTCATCAAACTGACCATGGTTTAGCACCAGACCAGAAACATGGGACACACAGAGATTCGAACTCACAAACAGTGGTCTGCTATCTGAGTTCGCTAAACATTACACCATGTGATTGGTTTAGTTTCTTTGTTTTAATGGTATATCAACCTTTGTAGGTTATTTAATGCCAAAGCTATTCTCCTAGAAGAACAGTAGTGGTACTATTTAACCCATAGCTGGGAGGATAAGGGGGTTCATACCTTTCCCAAGGGTATTTGACCGAAAGTGAACGTAATGGTGTTACTGGAATACGAACTCGCGTTCTACGATTCCGCAGTCCATCGCTTTAACCTTTACACCACGAGGACACCCCCCCACACAAACCATGTGAGGAGCCCTGTTATTTACTAAGCTTTGTTTAATGTAGCACACTCAAAGTATTCTTTGTAAGTGGTCACTCATATAATAACTGAACAGGCTCATCATTGCTTAACTTTGGTGCTCAGTATATTCTTATTGCTATTTACAAAGCTTTGCTTTATCAAGCACACAGGTTGCTTACACTACCTACACTTAGTAAACTGACCACTGCTTGACTGTAGGGATCAGTTTGGTTTATAGTCTTCTCGGCTGGGGATGTAGAATACACTGACCGCGTCTCAGCAGTGGGACGACTCCTCCAATGAGTGTCCCGGATATTGCGCTAAACAATCTGATGGTGAGGCTTCAGTAATGCTGGAGCTGTGGGGAATGCGAAGTAACCCTTTATTGCCATCGCACCCAGGTCCAATCTTGTCTGAAGTGGTAGGACTTGATAGGGTCTTATCTATGAGTTGAATAGAACTGTTTGACATTTAAACTGTATACCTACGCTAAACTGAATTGCTTGAAATAGTTGAAATAGAACTAATTTTACAGTTAATTGTGTGTAACAAAAACTGTACTTATGCTAAACTGAATCATTTGAAATAGAACTGTTTTACATCTGTGTGTAAACAAATGACTGATGTTTAATTGAATTGTTAAAGATATATAGCAATACTTAAAACCTTTAATTTTGTTAACATGGTAAACTGAATTGTTTGGAATAGAACTGTTTTACAGTGTGCATAAATGAGCACAGTCTTGTTTGAAAATGTTATCGACAAAATATGTTTAGAAATCATATATTTGGTATATATATATTTGGTATATATGCCCGTGGTGTAATTGTTATCGTCTCAGGAAATGGACACGGCGACACGAGTTCAAATCCTGGACGAGACTGATTGCATTTCACATAGCACCAATACCCGCTCACTAAAGACGACTTCTAGAAGTTGTTGGAACGGTACAACAAGTGCATTGCAGCCGGAACTCGAGTTTCATGTGTGTACTATCAATAAAAGTGCCCATACAAAAAAGTCTGGAAACTTATGTAATGATCAGCGTACGTACAGTTACCTTTGAATAGTTATCCTTTGTTATTTCATTTATACAAATGGAATATTTGGGGCTAAAACTTTTCGGAGAAGGCCAAAAAGTTATTTTTAATTTTATTCATTTTTAATGAAGAAGGGAAATTAGCAATGTACATTCATATTTAGGTTGGTTGGTTATGGCATATCCACCATTGTGGGTTATTTGACGCCAAATCCTGTTTTTATAGGTACCGGTTTTTGCCAATGCCAATTTAATGGCTCACTGACCTAATGGGTAGAGTTTTTGCCAATGCCAATTTAATGGCTCATTGACCTAATGGGTAGAGTTTTCGCCAATGCCAATTTAATGGCTCATTAACCTAATGGGTAGAGTTTTTGCCAATGCCAATTTAATGGCTCATTGACCTAATGGGTAGAGTTTTTGCCAATGCCAATTTAATGGCTCATTGACCTAATGGGTAGAGTTTTCGCCAATGCCAATTTAATGGCTCATTGACCTAATGGGTAGTGTTTTTGCCAATTTAATGGCTCATTGACCTAATGGGTAGAGTTTTCGCCAATGCCAAATTAATGGCTCAATGACCTAATGGGTAGAGTTTTTGCCAATGCCAATTTAATGGCTCATTGACCTAATGGGTAGAGTTTTCGCCAATGCCAATTTAATGGCTCATTGACCTAATGGGTAGAGTTTTCGCCAATGCCAATTTAATGGCTCATTGACCTAATGGGTAGAGTTTTTGCCAATGCCAATTTAATGGCTGTAGATCTAATGGGTAGAGTTTTCGCCAATGCCAAATTAATGGCTCAATGACCTAATGGGTAGAGTTTTTGCCAATTTAATGGCTCATTGACCTAATGGGTAGAGTTTTCGCCAATGCCAAATTAATGGCTCAATGACCTAATGGGTAGAGTTTTTGCCAATGCCAATTTAATGGCTCATTGACCTAATGGGTAGAGTTTTCGCCAATGCCAATTTAATGGCTCATTGACCTAATGGGTAGAGTTTTCGCCGATGCCAATTTAATGACTCATTGACCTAATGGGTAGAGTTTTTGCCAATGCCAATTTAATGGCTCATTGACCTAATGGGTAGAGTTTTTGCCAATGCTAATTTAATGGCTCATTGACCTAATGGGTAGAGTTTTCGCCAATGCCAATTTAATGGCTCATTGACCTAATAAACATAAACTCTCACACCCACACACACAAGTGTATGGTAACTGTCCTGATTTTAATTGAGCATCCATCAGGTCCTATCAGGTGAAAGTATTGTTGTGCCAATGTTGGAAACAAAAATCTCCAAGAACCGTTTTCTGTTTTCTTTTTTTGTTTGTTTTTTATTTGTCTGGGGGTTTTTGTTTTTTTTTTTTTGGTGGTGGGTATGTATGATTTCAATTTGAAACCCTTGTGGGGATTAATAAAAAGAAAATAAAAAAGAAAATAAAATACATTCAAAAATGTAGCAGTTCCCAGAAGCCTCTGACAGGAAGTGAAAACAATGCATGCCTGGAAGACAAACTTACTGGCACCAGAGAAATCCGTTCTAACTTCAGATTTCAGTCGGTTGCTATCAGGTACCACACATGTTCGCCCAAGTCTCGGACTTACCGGAAGGTCGCGTCTCCTGTTAGCAACAGCCTCTACTCAAGACACCCACTGGGTATACTAAAAACATCACCTTTGTAGAGAAGAGGAAAATCTCGCATTTTGGTTTGGCGCGCAATTTAATTCAACACTGAATTTCACCCAATCCTATTCAGCCCGGACCTTCATTTCCGGCTAGCAAAACGGGTGAGCGGCCAAACCCACTCTCTTCGGCGTGAGACGGCGACCAAAACAGGCGTTCCTCTGGTCGTCCCAGCTTAGCGATGCTTTTTAGCTAAACAAGCCACCCAGTGTGGACATCTCACTTTGGCTTTAACACTAGCAGCAGCAACATAGACACTCAACGAGGGAACCATCTAATTTATGGACTCTTTCCGAGGAATCCCAGTTGAACATAAATTAGAAACATTCAGCATGCCTTCCACAGGTACCACTTCATGTCACCCCAAAAATTGACTATGTCGATCCGAGCGTAACTCCGCTCTCGACAACATGGAGATATCGCAGACTCTCCTCCAAAAACCAGATACAAAACTACACGGTGACTTTAAACACATCCCTCACACGTCCAACAACACGCTGCCATCTCAACATCCCGCTAAGCCATTTCGTCTCCAACACTAACAAGCCTAAACTCCACGAGTCTTGCAGCACCAAAAGAAAACCAAATATTCAAAGCTGCAAATAAAGAACTTTCGTTGTTGTGTTGTTAAAGAAAAGTTTCGTAATTCATTTGTGTTGCCTAAAAAATATAGTGTTCGGGAAAATAACTAATTTCTCGAAAACCGCTACACCTTCATAAACCCACCAAAAATGACTTAAAATAGTTTAACAGCTTGTCTAGGAGATGCTACAATTTACATTGGTTTCAGAAAGAGTTTTCTACGCACAGGATAATCGTTAAATCCTGAAATAAAGTTTTGATTTAAAAGGTATCTTCGCTTTTTCTTTCTTTCTTTCTTCCTTTCTTTCTTTCTTTCCTTCCATCATAACTTAATTTTCTTGCAGCCTTCCATAGACAAAGAAGTCGCCAATTTAAATGAGCTAAGAAGAAAGATAAAGGAGTCAGATTGATAAACCCAAAATCAACGACCGACGACGAACAACGACAACTTACAAAACGAAAGAAACCACCAAATCATCTTTGCACCAAACAGTATCGAGAAAAAATGTCTAGATAAAGCGTCGGTACAACACCAAGTATAAAATAAAAGCTTTTGTTAGGTTATGGACTTATTGATGTACCTATTTATGTAACTAATATTCAAAAACTGAATTAAGAGCATTGAAAAGGAAGGAGATTATGTTGAAAATGAATATTTGTGGTGTAAAAATGTTGAAACCCTTATGCAGTCCTCCTCTATGCCTCTTTGTTTGTCTATGTATGTGTGTGTGTATATGCGTGTGTCCTTGTTATTTTCTCAAGTCACACACACATACTCACTCATTCTCTCTCTCTCTCTCTCTCTCTCTCCCCCCTCTCTCTCTCTCTCTCTCATTCTCAGTATCCTTTCTTTTAATCTTCCTCTGAACTCATCAAAACCCATCCCTTGGTTAACACGTCTTGGTGTCAACCATCTAAGTACTGCACAGGCTCATTATTGCTTAACTTAAGTATACTGGAAGAAACCGTCACTTTTTGAGTGACTTGACCATAAATACCTATTTCTTGAGCTATGCATAGTCTGATCCACAGGTCTCATATTCCTTAAATTACCCGCTGTGAGTAAGTGGTTACCCTTCTAAGTACTGAGCAGGTTATTCATTGCGGATAATCTAGCGGAAACCGATTCTTTCAGCGTGACTTGACAGTAAGTCCCGTTTTTGTAAAATTTTTAATTAGGTTTAGTTTGCTTTGCTTTTATGGCACCTCAACCATTGTAGGGTATTTAATGTCAAATCCATTTTTATACATATAAACAGTTCTATTTCAAACAATTCAGTTTAGCATAAGTTCAGTTTTTTGTTTATACACAGTTATATGTAAAAACAGTTCTATTTCTAACAATTCAGTTTAACATAAGTACACAATTTTGTTCTATTTGACCTATAGATAGGACCCTACCCCTCCGGACCAGAGTGGACCTGGGAACTATGGCAATAAAGGAGTACTCTGCATTTCCCAAAGGCCCAACATTACTGGAGCCTCATCAGATTGTTTAGTGTCCTATCAGGACAGTCGTTGGGGGAGTCTTACCATTTTGCAGTAATGCAGTCAGTCGGTGTATTCGGCTGCCCAAGCCGAGTGGACCATTTACACTAGGTAACCTTCCTCACCAATCAACCCTACGTATATGGGTACTCCTATATATTCAAAGGAACTTTTTAAGAAAGACTTTTTTTTATTTGGTTTTGTTTGTTTAATTTTTTATGGCACATCAACCTTTATGGGTTATTTAATATCAAAGAACAACAGAGATACTATTCAATAGCAGGTGGGATGAGGGGTTTCATAACTTTCCAAAAGTGAACGTAAGAGCGAAATTTCGTGGCTCCAGTCAAATTGTAATTTACAAAGCTTTTTCCTAGATGTGGCACTAGGTGGTATGAATGGGACCTTTACTGTGACTCGAACTCAATTGTGAAGGTTTTCTCGTCTAGCTTGCTAACCATTACACCACCCGAGGCGTCCACCGCAGTCAAATACCTTAACCATAACTTCTTTTTTTTTCCTTTTTAATATTTTTAAGAAAATACATTACCATTTTTCTAATAGACTGTTTTTACAAATATTGTAAGCTCCCTCTGGGGGAGGGGGCTCGTGGTGTAATGGTTAAAGCGCTAGACTGCTGAATTGTAGTAAGCGACTTCGAACTCCAGTTGCGCTATTACGTTCACTTTCGGACAAATACCCTTGGGAAAGGCACGAACCCCTTTATCCTCCCAGCTATGGGTTAAATAGCATCATTGTAGCTCTCCAAGAAGGATGGCTTTGGCATTAAATAACCCACAAAGGTTTATATGCCGTTAAAACAAAGAAGCCAAACCAAACTCCGTCTTTAACGAAATCAGTAGGAGTAAATCAGTTCGTTATCTTATTTACCAACCCCTCTTAAACTCCGCTTAGAAATTGACACAAGGTCAATTTGTAATTGACACAAGGTCAATTTCTAAGCGGAGTTTAACAGGTTTTAATTCAGAGTTTTCCTTCTCCTAGACTACTTGCCTCACCAAGGCTGAAGAACTCAGTCTGTCCTACTATTTACCCATTGCTGGAGGGAGAATAATTGGATTCATACCTTTCCCAAGGGTAGTAGTGCTATGTGAAATGCAATTAGCCTGGTCCAGGATTTGAACTCGTGTCGCTGTGTCCATTTCCTACGACAATAACCATTACACCACGGGCACCTCTACAAATCAGTTTGTTATAGGCCCCCACTGTGTAGTAAGTGATAAGTTCGGGAGTTTGTCGTATTTACACGATGCAAGTGGCATTCTGTTCCTACAAATGGCTAATAACACGACTTTAAGCGAGGAAGATTTTTTTCTCCTTGATTTTTTCTCATCTTCGTTCACTCGCAGGTAATAAATCTTGTTGGTTACATTGTTGCTATGACAACGTCTCTTTCTCACCCAGTAAACAGGCATTAGTCTGAATTTCATTTATAAACAGATATTTAAATATACGTCTTTACTTCTACTCATATTTCACATTTTAATATATCAAAAAAACTAGATTCTCTACGATCCACAAACATCCACGTATACATACGAACTTAAACGCTACACCTCTTGCCCCCACCACACACACACACCAGATATATATATATATATATATATATATATAAGTATTAACGCTCTGTCTACGCGCATATATACTCATATAGACATACTCTCTCGTATACACATACGCACGCTCTGTCGGCTGGGGAGTGTAGAATAAATCGCTACTGACTCTCTACAGAGTTTTATGACTACCATGACCCAACGAGTGTCCTAGGTATGACACTAAACAGCATTTTATGGTAAGGGACCAGCTTTGAATCTTTGGGTAATGTGGCGTACCCCTTGTCATGACTCCCAAGTCCACTCTGAGTTGTAGTATCTGTTAGGTGGTTTAGTTGGTTGTTTGAGTTTAAGGCCATATCAACCTCTTTAGGTTATTTAATACCAAATCTATTTTATACAAATAATCAGTTCTATTTCAAACAATTCAGTTAAGCGTAGGTACAGTTTCAATGCCAAAAACAGTTCCATTTCAAACATTTCATTTTAGCATACAAAAAACATTTCCATTTCAAACAGTTCATTTTAGCATACAAAAACATTTCCATTTCAAACAGTTCATTTTAGCATAAGTACGCAGTTTAAATGTAAGTACACAGTATAATTGTCAAAAATATTTCTATTTCATGCTATTCAGTTTAGTCAAACAGTTCTAATTCAAACAATTCAGTTTTGTAAAAATATAGATTTTGTTTACTCACAGCTAAATGTCAAAACAATTCTATTTCTAGCAATTCAGTTTCGCATAAGTACGCAGATTAGTTCTATTTAATCCATAGATATGGCCCTACCAGGTGCTACCATTCCGGGACAAAGTGGACCTGGGAGTATTGGCAATGAAGGGGTGCTCAGCATTCTCTAATTCCGCAGCATCAGTGGAATCCCACCATCAGATTGTTTAGTGTTATATTTAGGACACTCGTTGAAGAGGGGGGGTCCTACCCTCTGCAGAAGTACATTCAGTGTATTCTAAAGCCCCATCCGACTAAGCTAAACACAAAGTTAAATGTAAAAACAGTTTTATTTCAGATAATTCAGTTTAGCAGTGTACACAGTGTAAATGTCAATACAGTTTTATTTTAAACAATTCAGTTTAGCGTAAATTGTAATATAATGGCCGAGGGATTTTGTTTTATATATCTTGCCTTTGGTTTTAGTTTGGCTGAAAACCTTTCGGCTCAGCACATGGGTTAGTTAGGTGCAAACTTGAGCGCAGGTGTTAACACCCGCGCGGGGAGGATGTGTCGTTCACAGATGTCAAGATAAAAATCCCAGGACCAGGGGATGTGAATGACGTCATGCACCGAAAGCGTGCGCGGAGGATTTGGGGGAATTTGAAAAATGTCAGTAAGATGAGAACTAGACTCCGAACGGGAAGGGTCGACTTTCGGGGCTCGCTGAGGCCTGACAAATTTGTGCACTACGGGCTTACTCCTCAGCAGAGGTGCCGTCATTGTATTCTACAACCCCAACCGACTGGGCAACGTGGTGTTGAGGCTAACATGCTAGACTGTGACATCGTAGGAAGCAAGTTTAAATATCAGTTTCAGTTAGATAATTTCAAGTACTGCTAGCTAATATAAGATATTCTATTCAATATTAATCATTTGCTTGCACAAAGCTAAATGATTTTAAATAATACTATTTTAACAAAAATAATTCCGCAGAATATTAATCATTTGTTTGTAGATAGTGTCACGTGGTCTCCCACTGAGAGGAGAGAAATAAGAAGTTTCCCCTACCCTTCTGTGTTTGAATTATCTGGCCTCAAAGACTGACCGTTAAAAAGAGGAAATTAGAATGTAGGTCAACCTATCTGCACTTTGTAACATCAACTGGCTGGACAGAGATAGTAGTCCGAATGAATTGCCTGACAGGGTGAAGGAAGAAGAAAGAGGCCAAGTGATTGGCCAGTACCCTAAAGCGGAAGTAGCACCATTTTCGTCAGCGGAAATAGGGATAAAGAGTTTAGTTTTCAGGACAGAGGTCGCCGTGAGAGGGCGAAGAAGCAGAGCCGGATTTCAGGACAGCAGTTGGCGTGATAAGCTGTATTGAAACTGTCGCCGAAATTCTGGGGAAAAGCGGAAAGAATCTTGGACAAGTAGATAACAGATGCCTTCAAACCAAGCTGAATAAAATCCCGCTAGCCCATAAAAGAGAAAATACTCTCAGAAGGAACCCGTCGAAAAGCAAAGTAAACCTTAAGACCGTTTTCTCCCTCCACCCTTTCTAAGTATTGCAATTACATACTCTCTTTCCCTCCCTCCCTCCATCCCTCTCACACACACACACACACACACAGTCTCTCTCTCTCTCTTTCTCTCTCTCTCTCTCTCAATTTAAAGAAGGAAGAAAGAAAAGAATAAGGAAGAAAGACAGTTGTATTTTGATATTGTCTGCTGATAATATAGCCGGCACGTTAAATATGTGTTTATGTCCGCATGTATTAAAAACCTTGTTATATTTAAATGTCTCCTCGTGTTGAAACTTATTCATTGAGTTGTCTGCCTGTCGAGTTGCCTTCTTTTGCATATTCCTTTTCAGCTTCATTCGCTTCAATTTATTCTCGCTAAATGTCCTATTTGCCATAAAAATATTACACGGGAAATTGGAATTGTCGACCACGATAAATAATAATATTATATCTAAACCTAGAGGCCCATGTCTTCCATTATCCTTGGGGTAGGAAGACGAAGTGGTCTGGTGGGTGTGTGTACGTGAAAAATGGAAACCCCTTGCCAGTGGCGGTCAGTCTAGCCCCAAATTAACCCGCACATTATCTGCCAGTTCCCCATATGCCCGAAAAGGGACTCTTATCTTGGACTTGTTTGTGCGAGGGATCAAGTGCCAGACTGCCCCGACTTCACACGTGCGAAAAGTAAACTCCCGTCCAGGGATAAATATTTAATGCTGCATCACAACAGTTACATGGTTTTAAGTTTTCTTATAATTCTATTTGATATCAATCAGTTATTTGCACACAGTTAAATGATTTCAAGTATTGCGATCTAACATTAGTAATT
Organism: Sepioteuthis lessoniana; assembly: GCA_963585895.1. Lineage (NCBI taxonomy): Eukaryota > Metazoa > Mollusca > Cephalopoda > Myopsida > Loliginidae > Sepioteuthis > Sepioteuthis lessoniana. Next base: position 52,629,139 of record OY757939.1, read on the forward strand.
CTATGTAATATCAATCATTTATTGGCTCACAGTTGAATGGTTTCATCATGACTTAACATCAATAATTCTATTTAGTGTTCGACAGTGGTCTGGGAGACCTGGGTTCAGTCCCACGTCGCGTCATACCAAAGACTTTAAAAATGGTACTTGATACCTCCTAGCTTAACACTCAGAGATATAAGGTATGTATCAAGGGTAAGTGGAGGAATCCAGGGAAAGGAGTAGCGCCCTCCCCTACACCTTGGTGTAGTAGCTATTGAAAAAGGAGCCTTTTGGTCGCCCTCGACTACCGTCGTCAACTTTACTTACTTATTTTATCATGTAATATATATATATATAATAATGATAAAAAATATATATATATTAGATATATATATATTTAATCCATGGATTAAATATATATATATATATATATATATATATATATATTTATCATTATTATATAATAGCTCTATCCTAGATATTGAGCACTCCCCATAATATATTGCACTTGGTTCGACACACAACCACAAAGTGATTTAGTGACGACCAACACTCTTATAATATATATATATATATATATATATATATATATATATATATTATGTAATATATACCTGCTCGCTGGCCAAGTGGGTATATATTATATAGTATATATATATATATATATATATACCGGCTCATTGGTCTAGTGGGTAGAGTGATCGCCAATGGTTCAGGTCGAGTCATACCAAAGACTTTTAAAATGGTACTTGATACCTCCTTGCTTAACACTCAGCAATATAAGGTATGTATCAAGGGTAAAGTGGAGCAATCCAGGGAAAGGAATAGCGCCCTCCCCTACACCTCGGTGTAGTAGCTATTGAAAAAGGAGCATTCTGGTCGCCCTCGACTACAGTCGCCAACTATGTAATATAAATAATTTGCGCACAGTTGTATGGTTTCAAAAGACTTTATAATTATCCTTAAATTATTGAACAGTTCTATTCAATTCATAGTCGGGACTGACCCAGTCGGCTGGGGCTGTAGAATACACCGACTGCATCTCTGAAATTTACTTTCTGACTAATACTCTTGGAAAGGTTTGAATTTCCTTATTCCCCACAAGCTATGTCTACCACTTCTATTCTATAATGAAAGCTTTGGCATTAAATCACCCCCAAATGTTGATGCACCATTAAACAAAGAAATAAAAAAAGGAAGTAATCAACTTTTAAGTTTCAGTGAGTTACAATGAAACTTAAAAGTAAATTGCATCCTTTTTTTCTCTTTTTTAGATTTGCTAATTTTTAAAGATTAAATATTTTTTAGACTTCAAAGCAAGTTAAAAAAATCCACTGCAGTGATTTTTGTCTCGAAGTCTAAAAATATTTTCAATTGATATTAAGCCCAACTGCTTCTCTATAGAGGTCACATGAACACAACCAACCTCAGGGATCCTACAAGCCGGGCGAATGCATATCAGATTTTTGCATCCTTTTTTTCACATTTTTAGATTTGATAATTTTTAAAGATTAAATATTTTTTAGACTTCAAAACAAGTTAAAAAAAAATCCACTGCAGTGATTTTTGCCTCGAAGTCTAAAAATATTTGCAATTGATATTTAGCCCAACTGCTTCTCTATAGAGGTCACATGAACACAACCAACCTCAGGGATTCTATAAGCCGGGCGAATGCATATCAGATTTTTTTTCTTTCCAACATATCCAATAAGTCTTGACACGAAAGTCCAATCGTTCACACAGGGTCAAAGTGTTTTGGTTTGTTTTATTTATTTTTTTTTTTAATCAGTTTGACGGTATTCATGAGTTCATTAAAATCAAGATTTGTTTGTTTTGGTTTTATGGCATATCAACCTTTGTAATGAATTTAATGCCAAATCTATTTTTATACGAACAGTTTTATTTCAAACAACTCAGTTTAGCATAAGTATACAGTTTAATTGTCTAAAACATTTCTATTTCAAGCTATTCAGTTGAGTCAAACAGTTTTAATTCAAACAATTCAGTTTATTATTAGTATAGGTTTTGTTTACACACAGTTAAATGTCAAAACAGTTCCATTTCAACCAATTCAGTTTAGCGTAAGTACACACTTTTGCTCTGTTTGACCCATAGATAGGACCTTATCAAGTGCTACCACGCCGGTCCACAGTGGACCTTGGAGCGGTGGCAATTAAGGGGTACACCGCATTTGCCAAAGCTTCAGCGTTGCTTGAACCTCACTATCAGATTGTTTAACGACTTATTACCCGGACACTCGTGGTAGGGGGTCTTACCTCTCTGCAGAGATACAGTTGGTGTATTCTACAGCCCCAGCCGACAAGGCAAAGCCGAGATTTGTTATATTGAGGTCAGTTAAAGTGAGGCTTGATAGTATATTGTTGCCTTTTAATTGGAGGTGTTGATTTTTCGCTGACGTCATTTTGCCGTAATTAAATTGATCGGTGGAGAAACTTCAAAGCAATTAGATAATGTTATTAATACTGCCAGGGACTGCTTTAAATGATTGGCGAATCTTTTCATAAAAAATGCCGCTGGTTTTGAAGCATTATCGACCGGAGGTTCACCCACCCACCTGCAAAGCTAGGCCTGTCGGTGGAGCTTATAATATCTATATACTCTGCAGAGGGATAAGACAATCCCGACAAAAAAGGGGTGCTCTGTGTACGAGACTTAACTGCATCTAATGGAGAGACTCCAGTTCTGAGGAGTGTGAAATGTGACTTCATTACTATTACTCCCAGGCTCACTCTGACCCGAAGTGACAGTACCTATTAGGGCCCCATCTGTGGGTCAAAAATCTCTTTAAAAAATTTAGATAGGACCGTATGCATAAAAGATATTCTTAAGGAACAACTATACAAGAATGTAAATAGAAACGTAGAATGAATGCAATTCCTGTGCATAAAATAACTCTTGACGGTTTTACGTGCCGTTAAAATCAATAAATTACCAGCTAAATGACCTCACACCCTCGTTGTGTTTTGTTTTCAAAAAAAATTAGTCGGCCGCAGGTTTTGGTCGAAATTAAGACATGGAGTCAGTTCAACAAAAACAGAAACAAAACGAATTTCAGAATACACACGTGCATGCATTTTTTTTTATTGGTTGGTTGGTTGGTTGGTTGGATTTTATGGCATATCAACCTGTGAAGGTTATTTAATGCCAAATTCACTTTGATACAAATAACTAGTTCTATTTCAAACAATTCAGTTTAGCATGAGTTCACACATGAGTTTGTCAAAAACATTTCTATTTCAAGCTATTCAATTTAGTCAAACAGTTCTAATTCAAACAATTCAGTTGCGCATAAGTGTGCGGTTTAGTTCTATTTAACCCATAGATAGGACCCTATCAGGTGCTACCACTTTGGGCCAGAGAGGACCTAGGAACAATGGCAATGAAGGGGTGCTCTGCATTCCCCAAAGCCCCAGCATCACTGGAACCGCACCATCAGATTGTTTATTGTCATATCTAGGACACTCGTTAGGTGGAGGCTCTTTCCCATCTGCGGAGATGTAGTCAGTGTATTCTACAGCCCCAGCCGACTGGGCAATACACAGAGTTAATGTCAAACCAGTTTTATTTCAGATAGTTCAGTTTAGATGTCAAAGCAGTTCTATTTCGAGCAATTCAGTTTAGCATAAATACGCAGTTTACATGCAAAAAACAGTAAACTCAAGAAACCACGGTTTAGATCTACTTAACACATAGATAGGATCCTTATCAGGTGCTCTCACTCCGGGCCAGAGTGGACCTGGGCGCAATGGCAATGAAGGGGTACTTCGCAGTCCCCAAAGCCCCAGCATTACTGGAACCTCACCATCAGATAGTTTAGTGTCATATCTAGGACACTCGTTGGGAGGGTCTTACCTCTTTGCAGAGAAGCAGCTGGCTTATTCTATAGCCTTAGCCACTGGGCAACTGAGTTGCAGGTTCAGTTCCAACTACAGGTAAAAAAACAAGAAATACTTAATAGCTTAACACTTATACCTGGTCATGGTCAACGGAATTTGAACAATCTCCCCACCCCACCCCCGTGTATTGAATAAAGGGTTCGGTTCGAAGTTCTGTGTGTGCTCCCGAGTTCGACATGAAACACCTGAAGAAGGCTGAACGACACATCGGCTGGAACGTTGTGAATATAACAATAAAGATGAAGGCAATAGTCCAATATTTTAAGTGATAAAGAATATAAAGTCACATTATTTTTTATATGTAAGCAGATATTCTAAGGATTTGAATGCATATTCGAGGGTTGGCTGAAAAGTTCATACGATGAGGTTATATCTGATGTTGATAACTTTTTTGACCAATTAGATCAATGCACTGTAAAACCAATGGAAGAAGTGTGAAAAACGCAGAGGGGATTGTGTTTAAAAATGAACATCATTTGATCACATTCAATATCAGTATCTTAGTCAGCCTATGAAATGTTCAACCAACCGTCATAGCTTGCTTTTTGTATGAGATGAAGGGAGAAAATACGTTTTTGTTTTGTTGTTTAATGGCATATCAGCCTTCTTGGGCTATTCAGTGCCAAATCCATCCTTCGAGAAGAACAGTAGTGGTACTATTTAACCTGTAGCTGGAAGGATAAGGGGGTTCAATACCTTTCCCAAGGGTATTTGCCCGAAAGTGAACGTAATAGCGCGACTGGAGTTCGAGCTCGTTTACTACGATTCCGTAAGCCAGTGATTTAATACTATATATATATATATATATATATATACGAGGATCATTAAATAGGTTTTCAGACCTTTTCGTATGGGAACTTTTATTGATAGAACACACATGAAACTCTAGTCCCCTTCTAGGTATTCTCCTCCGGCTACAATGCACTTGTTGTACCGGTCCAACAACTTTTGGAAGGCCCCATCGAAGTCCTCTTTTGTGAGCGTGCCAATGACCTTCGTCACAGTCTCTTTCATCTCCTTAATTCTCTCATAACGACAGCCTTTAAGCTTAGAGAATAACAAAAAGTCACAGGGAGCAACAACTGGACTATAGGGTGGCTGAGGTACTGTCTTCATGTCCATTTTGGTCAAATGGTGTGTGACAAGGATGGAGTTGTGGACTGGTGTATTGTCCAGGTGGAAATGCCACTGAACCGATTGGAAGAGTGCTGGCCTCTTCCGACGGAATCTCTTCCTGAACCCCCTTAAAACCTCAACATAGTAACCCTAACCCTAACCCTTTGACCAATCAACTCTGGGGTATTGACTTCCTTACTCCTCCCAAACCTGTATAGCAATAACATACTGAATTTTAAAGAGTCTACGACAATTTTAAATGCCTGTCCAAAAAAAGTCTGGAAATTATTGAATGAATCACGTATATATATATATATATATATATACTAGACATTGGTATGATGGTTAGAGTGTTCGCCAATGACCCGGGAAACATGGGTTCAATCCCAGGTCGAGTCATACCAAAGACTCAAAAAATGGTACTTGATGCCCCCTTGCTCAACACTCAGCATTATAAGGTACGGATCAAGGGTAAAGTGGAGCAATCCAGTGAATAGAGTAGCGCCCTCCCCTATACCTTGGTATAGTAGCTATCGAAAAGGGAGCCTTCGTGTCACTCTCGACTACTGTCGCCCACTTTACTAACATATATATTTATATATATAGAATTTGGTAACTGTAAAGAGAGAAAGAGGAATAAACATATACGAAGAGAAAAAATGACAGCTTATTGATAAATTATTTGTAATTCAGACCCACCATACACCATAGGCGATTTTCAACTAATTTACTACTTCTCCGGAAAAGGAACTTCGCTATATCTGAGCAAAAGGAAGTGTTCGGTGCCATTTGCAAACCCACTTCTTTTCTAATAAACTCGCTACCAGCTTTGCAACAATCGTGATCAAACCGAAAAACGATTTGGCTCAATTCCCAAATTATTTTGGACGTTTGAATTGAAAGCATTTTAAAGAAATCAGTTGATTCATGAAACCAGACTAAATGCCAAACAGTTGCAGGCAGGTCAACTCACAGAGATAACAATTGGCTTTGATAAAGACTGGACGACTAATACTAATAGCTTTTTTCTTTGTTGGGACAATAGATTATCAGGCAAAGTAAAAATGATAAGACAGACACTAAAGGGATCATTATTACGTTAACTCTGAAACTAAAAATCTTACAGTAAAAGCTCAGAAGCACAACATCCATTCTTGACTACGGAATACTCACTTTAATATCAGTTTATAAGTATCAAAGACTGCTCAACATTTAGTTATGACTATAGAATACACGGCTCAAGTTTCTGTTATGATCAGAGAATACCCAGCTGAATATTTTATGGCTGTTAAATACACTGCTCAACATTCCGTCATAAACGCAGAAGACACAGATCTTTATATAAGCAACTTCCCGCCAACCTGATGTATAACACAAGGTCGTTTTATAATGGGTAACAATGCACAAGGTATTCAAGAGACTTCTAACCAAGTCAGAATGCGGCATAAGGTCATTTTATGGCGGGGAGCCGTGCACGGACCAAAACTCATGCGGGGCCAGACCAAAAAGAAAGACAAGAATCCTCAGATGAACATCCGGATATGACTGTAGATTACTCAGGTGAATATCCGGGTTGGAGTGTAGAATACTCAGATCAACATCCGGGTAGGATTGTTGAATACAGAGATCAACATCCGGGTATGACTGAAAAAAACTCAGATTAAAAACCTGGTATGATTAGATTCTAACAAAAGAGTCTGAAAGAATTTTTATTAGGCTAGCTTATTTTCTCATCTTCAATTATTGTAAGGGTAAAAAGAAATGACGTTGTTATAGGAACAGCAGTCATTTTTCAAATGAACTGAAGAAAAAATATCAAGAAAAATGACATGAGAAAATATTTTCAAAGGAAAATGTTTAAAGTCAGAATGTGCACGATGTGACAAAGATGAAAGAGAAGTCTGAAGTCTAGAAAGTGCCTGTTTGTGGGCACACAAGAAAAGGGACAGTCAATCCCCGTGGCGTAGTGGCAAGCGTGCTGGACTGTGGAATCGTAGTTCAAACACCAGACGCGCTACTTCGTTCACTTTCGGAGTAATACTCTTGGAAAAGGGATGAACCCAATTATCCCCATAGCTATAAGTTAAATAGTGCTACTACAGTCCTTTTACAAGGATGGCTTTGGCATTAAATAACCCACGAAGGTTGATATGCCATTAAAACAAAGAAACCACAAATAGTACTACTACAGTTCTTCTACAAGGAGGGCAATGGCATTAAATAACCCACGAAGGTTGATATGCCATTAAAACAAAGAAACCACAAATAGTACTACTACAGTCCTTCTACAGGGATGGCTTTGGCATTAAATAACCCACGAAGGTTGATATGCCATTAAAACAAAGAAACCACAAATAGTACCATTACAGTCCTTCTACAGGGATAGCTTTGGCATTAAATAACCCACGAAAAACGAAAAGACAATCAGGTCGAATTTGAAAGGTGGTATTGAACTAAAGTGTTAAAATAATAGTCATTATTCCCTTGATTCCCGCCCTATCTATCTCTTTATCCATCCCTATCAGCCATTACTCTTGGTAAATGCTCGAGACATCATCCAGTATCCACACAGAGCTGATGAATGTAAGTCTTTGCTGGTCGGTCAATACTTCTGTATCCATGCGTAGAAGTCCATGAAAGAGAATGTCTTCATCACACATAAAAATAGGCCATGGAGCATTAATAATATAGTTATAATTATTGATTTATGGATTTTAACGGCACGTCAACCCATCAAGAGTTATTTTATTCCTAGAAGTGTGAGAATCACCTTCATTCTACGTTCATATTTACATTTTTTGCATGTGATTCTGTCTCAAAAGGTTTTTTGCACACTGTCTAATTGAATTGAAATATTATTGGGTGACAATAGTCGAGGGTCATATGGAAGTCAGACCTGACCGATAAAATGAAACGCAGTTTCTTTCAAGCAGTCGTGTCGATTCTGCTATATAGATGTACTACATGGATGCTGATGAAACGGATGGAGAAAAAGCTTGACAGCAACTACGCAAGAATGCTGCGAGCAATTTTGAACAAGTCCTGGAGGCAACAACCCACAAAGCAGCAGCTGTACGGACACCTACCTCTCATCACGAGAACTATCAAAGTTAGACGAACCAGACATACAGGACACTGTTGGAGAAGCAGGAACGAGCTCAAAAGTGATGTTTTCCTATGGACCCTCTCACATTTCCACCAGGACAATGCACTGTAGCACTGATGACCTGCCAGAAGCTATGAAAGATAGGGAGGAGTGGTGAGAGAAGGTCAGGGATATCCGTGCTGGCGGTACAAGATGATGATGATAGTCGAGGGAGACCCAATGGCTCCCTTTCCAAATGTTACTATACCAAGGTGTATTGGAGGGAATTACTCCTTTTCCTGGAGTGCTCCACTTTCCCTTGATCTGTACCTTATAATGCTGAGTGTTAAGCAAGAACGCATCCAGTATCATTTTTTGGGTCTTTTGTATGACTCGACCTAGGATTGAACCCCTGTCTCCCGGACCATTGGCGAACACTCTAGCCAATATGCCAATGGACCAGTATCTCACCAATAGATGAAATCATAACAGGCCCTACCGCTTCAGGTTAGAGTAGACCTGGAAGTAATGGCAATGAAGGGGTACTTCAAACTCCCCCCAGATCTCCAGAACTGGACTCTCAGCATTAAATTCAGTTTAGTGTCATACCTAGAACACCTCTTACCATGGTGGGGGGTCTCTGCTGGGAATACAGTCAGTATATTCTTAGTTCGCCGTCGATGCAGAAACTATGTGAGTTTAAATATATATCTATCAGTCACGCAAGATGGATGAAAAATTGCGTTGCTATAGTTGCTTTAGTTATATGGTACTATTTACCAACCCCTTCGCTCGGGCAGGATATGACACAAGGTCAATTTTTAAGCGGAGTTTAACAGGTTTTGAATTAAGAGTTTTCCTTCTCCTAGACTAGTTGCCTAACCAAGGCTGAAGAACCTAGTCCGTCCTACTATTTGCCCATAGCTGGAGGGAGAATAAGGGAGTTCATACCTTTCCCAAGGGTATTTGCCCGAAAGTGAACGTAATAGCGCGACTGGAGTACGAACTCGCGTACTACGATTCCGCAGTTCATCGCTTTAACCATTACACCACGGGTTATATGGTAATAGATGAAACAAAGAAACAAAGAACATAATTACAGAGTGAAAAAAAACGGAACTACAAGTGGTGCATTCAGTTTAACAATTATCGTAGGGAAATGGAACTGGTGGTAATTTACTAAGCTTTATGCTTAAATGTAGCACAAGGCCATATGAATGGGGCACCCACTGAGACTCGAACTCACTCGTGTAGGTTTGCAAGTCTGACTTGTTAACCATTACGCTACCCGAGGGAAATGGAACTGCTGACCGAGGTCAAATCCTGGACGAAATTGTTTACACTCAGCGTCTCTAAACACTGACCCCAAATGGTTTTGACAACAAGCTGAATGGTCCTCAATCAATCGCTTTGGTTTGATTTATTTCTTTAATGGCATATTAACCTTTGTATGTCTTTTAATGCAAAAGCCATCCTTATCAAAGAACAACAGGTATACTGTTAAACCCACATTTTATTATTAAAAAGGTTCATATATTTCCTAGGGGAAAGTGAACTTAAAACACGGCTGGAGTTCAAACTCACTTTCTTCAAGAATGCACTCCAGCACTTTAGTCAACCACTTTGAAATAGAATGGACAGATTTAGGGTGATACATAAAAAACCTAAATAAACAAACCAAGCAGTCACGGCTAATTTGAAACCCAACCCTCCTATGCTTAATATATAGTGCCCAAATGGAGAGCTCAGTGTCATGTGTCCCCTCTGCAAATATTTGACGTTACTGCTATTAAGGAAAATGCTGGAAATGCATGGGAGCGAGGAGATGTCTATAGAATTCTTAGCTACCGGATGTCTCTTTTCGAATTCAGCGGGTAAAAATTCCGACTCCGACCCTTGGGCCAGGAACTGATCTATTCTGCCGGCCGGAACCAGCTCCCCCTTCATTCTCAGATGGGACAGGCTTTTATATCTATCACGGGAATGGAAAATTCTCTAGAATATTCTAGACTGTTCCACAACATCAAGGCAAGGCCATTTCCAGTTTATTTGTTTGTTTGTTTTTTCGCGAGTAGTCTCAGACTTACTTAGGGTCACGAGGCCTTTGGTTCAACCGTTAAAACTTGACAATGATACATTGAACCGATTCTATCTCTCCTAAGTTAGGGATCAAATAACAAAGGATTCCATTTAGATTCGAAGAGAACTCAAAAGAACCCACGATAAAAAAATTGCTAATAATTTTTTTTTCTGATAAAAGAAAGCACATATAGATATAATTTCCTTAAACTAAAATCTATCTAAATGATCTATTACGCTACATATATACATATATATATATGAGGATCATTAGATAAGTTTCCAGACTTTTTTTGAATGGGCACTTTTATTGATAGTACACACATGAAACTCTAGTCTAGTAATCTCCTCCGACTGCAATGCACTTGTACCATTCCAACAACTTCTGTAAGGCCCCGTGGAAGTCCTCTTGTGTGAGCGTGTCAATGACTTTCGTCACAGCCCCTTTCATCTCCTCAATTGTCTCATAACGACGACAGCCTCTGAGCTTAGGGAATAACCAAAAGTCACAGGGAGCAAGGTCTGGACTATAGGGACGGTGAGGAACTGTCTTGATGCCCATCTTGCTCAAATGGTCTGTGACAAGGATGGAGTTGTGGACTGGTGCATTGTCCTGCTGGAAATGCCAATGAACCAATTCGAAGAGTGGTGGCCTCTTCCATCGGAATCTCTTCCAGAACTCCCTTAAAACCTCAACATAGTAACCCTAACTCTAACCCTAACCCTTTGGCCAATCAACTCTGGGATATTGACTTCCTTACTCCTCCCACACCTGCCATCATCCCTCACAGACTCCCTGCCTTCCTTGAATCTCTTATGCCACTCAAAAACTCATGCTCGATTCATGCAAGATGCTCCAAAAGTAGTCTGAAGCATTCCATACGTTTCTGTGGCATTTTTTCCAAGTTTAAAACAGAATTTTATTGCATATCGTTCTTCCTCACGTCCAGATTGCATTTTTGAAATTCACCAGCTGCGACAATCAGGCTTTAATGGGGTGTATTCCAATTGCTACTGTAGCTGTTCATTTGAAGCTGAAATCATAAAAATTGGTCTGTCATCTCATGAGATGTATTGCAATAACACACTGAATTTTCAAGGGTCTACGACAATTTTAAATGCTCATACGAAAAAAGTCTGGAAACTTATCGTATGCGCCTCGTATATATATATATATATATATATATATATATATATAGGTCTGCTGAAGAAACTTGGTTACCTGAAAATAGTTTTCATTCAATGATTGAATATGCTACATTACAAGTAAATTTTTCGTCACTTGTCCACTCGAATATCAAGTTTTCTTTTATTTGTTGATATTTTTAAATATTCTTAATATTTTTTCTTTAATTACAGAAAGTGATGCTGTACTTAGGTTAAAGCTAGTTGAGAACAATAAAAAAAAAATAAATGACACAAAAGAGATATTCCTATTTGTGTACTATTACAGTACAAGTGGCAAACCAAATGTATGGTTGCACCACCACGTGCTCGAAAGGGTTAATGCGTTTAAGGCTATGTCTTAAGGGGAAGCCGAATCCCCCGATGTAATTTCACGGTGGGTAAAGTTGATGAACACACGAAACTCTGTCTCAGTTCACTATCACAAAGGTTTACTCGCAACTACACATTTTAAGTAGGGGGAAGAAACAGGGGATGAAAGCTGAGTTGATTGCGTTAGCTCGACAAAGAGAAACATGTAATGAGGAAAGACAGATAGCAGACACAGAACTTGAATTTATTTCTATGTTTCATCTTCTTAATCTTACTCGTGCTTCATCGCGGGGTCTGTGCATCCGGGCTCTAACTTTTTGTCTTTCACATTGTCCAAGCGAGTGTTCACTCTCGTCTTTACTTCGTCCCTTTACTTCCGCCTGATATTTTCCCTCCGTAGTGGGAAAATATCCGTTTCCGTTGCGCTGAATATTTTTTTTAAAATCACTCTTCATATAACGGAAATATCTATGAAATGACAATAAGAAACTTTCGCCCTTTCTTAAATAGAAGCATTAATATCCTAATTGTCCGTTGTTGCTTTAGAAACTTAAAGAGGCGCACTTATTTTAAAGGTTAACGTCTTAGAAAATGAAAACAAGAACCTGATATATATATATATATATATATATATATATATATATATATATATATATATATATATATATATACTAATCTACTATCTACCAGCATTCACGGTTACCAGAAAAAAAGAAAAAAAACCGCCAGGAACAAGAGATAAAAATATCTCGAATAACCGCCCGGGGGAAAAAGAAAAAATATCATAGGACAAAAAGAAAGAAAAGGCCAACCCCGTCACACCAGTTGAAAAAAATCAAGAGATATGCAGTCAGTTGGTCAAAAGAAACCTAAAACCCACCGTAAACGCTGCAAATGCCATAATTACAAGAGTGCTCAACACGAGTGGAGCCAATTACAAAATTAACTTAAATCGCGAGTCGGAATTCTCCAACTAAAGTTTCACCTTAACGGATCATCAGGGAGTCTCAAACCGGTTTGAGACTCCCTGATGATCCGTTAAGGTGAAACTTTAGTAGGAGAATTCCGACTCGCGATTTAAGTTAATTTCATATGTATATATATATATATATATGGAGAAAAATTGAAGAAGAAAGCAATACAAAATTGATGATTCAATCTGAAGGAAAGTCGACTTTTCTTCTAATAAAATTGATATATATATATATATATATACTGGAAAAGAAACGTAATGTGGTTTAACCCCACTTTTTGTAAATTATCTACTATTAATACAGGTCAGTACTTCCTAAGACTTATAGATAAACATTTCAATGGAAATAAACTATTGAAAAATATTTTTAATAGGAAACAATTAAAATCAGTTATTCATGCGCGAATAATTAAAACAAAATCATTGGTAACTATAATAAAGATTTAATCGAAAAATCCTGTGTTGATAGACAAGGTTTGAGTAAACCATAATGCAACTTCAGGTTTAGAGAATGTCCTGTTGGTGGTGAATTGTAATTCCGGGAATGTAGTGTACAAGGCAACCATTTTCACAATGAAAAACATAAAGGACATTAAAAATATACTTTGGAATTTCTGCTGAAAATTAGAAACAGTGGCTTTATAGTCATAGGCATTCTTTTTCTAACCCTTCCTTAAGAAACCAAACTGTTCTTTCTAAATGGTTCTGGATATTGAAGGATAGTGGCATTACACCATTAGTTTGGTGTAATTTTATTAAAAGATCAATCATTCCAAGTAATTTCAGATGTAGATGCAATCTCTGTCTAAAAGAAAAGATTAGTATAATAAAATATAGAAATATCAGCAAATTACTAAATCAAAGAATGAATTGATATTCAAATGTCGCCATAAAAATAGATATAAGTTTATGGGAAATGACTTTCGTCTTTAAAACAAGATAGATAGATAGATAGATAGATATAAACAGATGAGAGTAGATAGATAGATAGATAGACAGAAACGGGCAGGGGATAGATAGATAGATAGATAGATAGATAGATAGATAGAAACAAATATAGATAGATAGATTAAAACATGCAGATGTTGAGGTAGATAGATAGGTAAATAGAAACAGACAGAAGCAGATAGATAGATAGATCGAAACATGCATAGATAGATAGATAGATAGATAGATAGAAACAGATGGAGATAGATAGATAGATAGATAGATAGAAAGAAAGAAAGAAGCAGACGTAGATAGATAGATAGATAGATAGATAGATAGATAGATAGATAGTATCTATCTATCTATCTATCTATCTACGTCTGCTTCATCTATCTACGTCTGATTCAATTAAAGTTAATGTACTTTGAATTTGAGTAAATATGATTTAAGATATGATCTAAATTAATTCTTATATTTTAAACAACTGATTTTATTTATTCAAATTATGTAATAAGCGATATAGGGTATTATTTTGTATTAATGCGTATTATGAATGATATTTTATAAATTTAAGGATTTGAGGTTTAGTAAAATGAATATTATGATCATGTGTAAGATATGATTGTAATGTTGAGGATATATAATATTATGTTGTATTTTTTTATATTTTAGATAATGTCTTAACAGTAACTGGTATAATTTTCAATTTTTACTTTTAAAGTGATCAATTATATTGAATGGTATAAAAATATTGACATGAAAATTTTCTTTTTTTTATAAAATAGTATTAATATACAATATAATATTTTATAATATAATTTAATTTTGTCAAGAGGTTATTAATTCCTATGTAAGTTGTTTATAGTAGATAATCTTTCTCCAAATCCATTCATTACTTTATTCTATGTTGTTTTTTTACTCATTTCCTTCATTTGGGTTTAAAAGTTTGTTTGCCATTAGATAAAAAGAGGAGGAAAAGAAAAGAGAAGTCAAAAATGGATACATCTTGATACAGAAATTGAATGTCATTTGTCAACTAAACAGAAAAATAAATGATTTGGTCTTTAAATAAAAAAATTAGATTTGGGATAGGGAGACAGGGCGGCTGGAATTTTGTGGGATTTTCTAAATCTTCATTAGAAATTTCTTTTTTTTTCTTTTTTTTTTTTGTCTGAAAAAGCAGATTTAACATTTTAAAAAATCATAGGGTCTGCTGAAATAAATATTATTTCCAAAAAAGTGAGCAATTTTTAAAGGCTTTTCTTGTATATATAGTCATCCATAGACAGATCTATTTCGTTCTATCAGAACTCTTCAGCGTAAACTAGATTGAAGTTGGGATCGAAACCGTTTGACTAAAACGCTGAGCCAAGATTCTACCACTCAGCCACGAGGAAACAAGCGCAAGCAAAGGAAATTTAAACCCTTTTGTATCATAATATATATATATATATATATATATATATATATATCGTGCCGCTAGCAGGGATATCCCTGACCCTCTCTCGCCACTTCTCCCTATCATTCATCGCCTCTGGCAGGTCTTCAGGGCTACATCCCGTATCCTCACAGAGCTGCTGTATGTATGCTCAAATTAGTCGTCCTGCTTTTGCCTGGCCATATGTGGGGGTCTATAGCAGTACATCATTTATGAGATCGTCCCTGCTTCTCCAGCAGTGTCCTGCATGTCTGGTTCGTCTAACTTGGATACTTTTCGCAATGGGAGGCAGGTGGCCGTATAGTTGGTGCCTTGTGGGGTGTTGCTGCCAGGACTTGTTCAGTATTGCTCGGAACATTCTTGTGTAATTGCCGTCTAGCTTCTTCTCCAGCCGTTTAGTTAGCGTCCAATTAGTGCATCTATAAAGCAGTATCGATACGACCGCTGCCTGGAAGAAACTGCGTTTCATTTTATCGGTCAGGTCTGACTTCCATATGATCGAAATCCTACCGACAGCTGTCCATGCCTTCGTTAGCCGTGTGTCGATGTCTCTTTCGGTTGATGAGACGCTGCTTCATATATATATATATATATATATCCTGTACAATTTGAAGCTGAATAATTCGGTATGGTGTTAAAAGCCAATTAAACTCTTTCAGCATTTCGTGAATATAAACATCCTGTCGTGTGTAATAGTTAACGATCCAGTCTGGCAAATACGTTGCTACCGAACAGTGAGTTCGATCCCATGCTTTTACCCTATGATATATTAAGTTTTTTACCACCCAATCGGTAGGGTTGAGAATACGTTGACTGTATCCCCACCCCACTGAAGTGGAGTAAGACCTAATCCAAAACGGATTTCCTGGGTATGAATCTAAACTTTATCTGAAAGTGAAGCTTCAGTTCGTTGGAGTACACCTTTATTGCCAATTCTCCCAGATCCACCAACCTGGAGTTGAAGTATCTGTTTTGGGTTCCATCTATGGATCAAATAGATCTGTTTAGGACCGTGAAGAAAAAAAAGCAACTACTTAAAAAATTAATATAAATGTACAATAAACGTAATTCTTTAACTGCTACGCATAAGATAACCGTTGATGGGTTGACATGTCGTTAAATCGATTAATCAATCAATCAATTAATCAATCAATCAATTTTCCTAAAAAGAAACATTGATCTCCAAGTGGACTACTGCAGCAATGGGGAACTCCATGAATTCACAGCTCGTCTAGCTGTTTATAAAGTACAATTGATGAAATGAAAAAAACGATTAAGACAACATTGTAACCTATTTTCTAGGTAATGCTCTTGCTTAACGTTATCAGGATTATCGTTATTAGTAAGTCAATTAAACCCACGTATTTGCGTTAATCTGCTATTGGATACCTGAAGTGGATAGAGGTTCGCAAAATGCCGGCAAAAGATTAAATATTATGTCAGCGAGGGATTAACGACCGTCACTAACTAGGCAAGCATGCGCTGTTAAAGACATACAAGAATCTATTCAAAATAGTTAGGGCCATCCTGGAGGTTCCGACAGTCAAATCATCTAGGTTACAAGTAATATCCCAAAGAAAAACAAATTGGGATATTTCTGTAACCTTACTCGTTCGTTTAGGAAAAATAGGAACTAAGAGAAAGCCAACCTTTTTCGATAGGCTCAACCAAGTGAGAAATCAGAAAACCCGATCCCGCCATAAACGACGTAAACGCCTTTCGTTGGGACGAATAATCGCCAAAATAAATTCTTCAATGGGATTCATTACAAATATAAAGTCACATATGTAAGTGTTGGTTTTATTTTTATTTTCCTTTTTTATTTACTTTTTTAATATTTTTTATTTACATTTTTTTAATTACTATTTTTTCACTCTTTTATTTTTACTATTTTGTTTACAATTTTTTAAATTTACTATTTTATTTACATTTTTTTAATTTCCTATTTTATTTACATTTTTTTTAAATTTATTATTTTATTTACATTTTTTAATTTCCTATTTTATTTACATTTTTTTAATTTACTATTTTATTTACAATTTTTTAAATTTACTATTTTATTTACATTTGTTTTTAATTAACTATTTTTTTATTTGCGATTTTTACTATTTTTCATTGTCTTATTTTTATTTTTATTTTCTATTTTGATTTACTGTTTTATTTACCAATTTTTTTTAGTCCTTTTTTAATTTGTTATTTCTAATTTACAATTTTTTTACTATTCTATCCTTACTATTTTATTTACTATTTTTTTACTGTTTTTTTAAATATTTTATTCACTTGTTAAAAAAATATTTTATTTACTATTTTTTATCTAATTTTTTTAAACTCTTTATTTTAATTTATTTTTTTATTTGATATTTTATGGACTTTTCTTTACTATTTTTTCTGATTATTTTTATTTACAATCTTTTTTTTTTTTTTTACTATTTTTTAACTTCCTGTTTTTTAAATTTACTATTTTTTAAAATACTATTTTCTGCTATTTTATTTTTAACTATTTTATTTACTATTTTTTTATAATATTTGATTTATTATTTTTAATTTCTTTTTTTTTTTGCTATTCTATTTATTACATATATTAATATTTCTTTATTTTCTGGGGGGGTTCTATTTTTAGTTTTTACTGTTTTATTTTTCATAATTTTAATTTACTATTTATTATTTACTCTCTTTTATTTACTATTTTTTATTTACTAAAATTTTATTTCATCTGTGTGTCGTCAACATATTGTCAACTATAAGGATTTACAAAATTTGACTTTTTGCAAGATTCAAAAAGATTTAAATTTATTTACGTTTAAAACACCCACATACCAATCTTTATATATCTGCGTGTGGACATATATATAGGTGCGTGTATGTGTTTATATTTGTGCGCGTGTGCATGTGTTTGTTTGTGTGCGCACGTGTGCGTGTGTGTGTGTGTATGTGTGCGTGCGTGTATGTGTGTGTATATATTTGTGTACACATGTGTGTATGTATTAGTGCGCACGTATGTGTATGCGTGTGTAAGTATGTGTGTTTGTGTGCGCACATGCTTGTGTGTATATGTGTGTGCGTATATTAGTGAGCCTATCTGTGTGTGTGTGTGTGTGTGTGTGCGCGCGCGCGCGCGCACATGTGCGTGTATGTATTTGTGCGCGCGTGTTTGTAAGCGTATGTAAGTATGTGTGTTTATGTGCGCACATGCTTGTTTGTATGTGTGTGTGCGTATATTTGTGAGAGTATCTGTGTGTGTGTGTGTGTGTGTGTGTGTGTGTGTGTGTGTGATGAAAAAAGTAATAAAAATGAATAGGACTATTTCTTTTTTTATCGTCGAGGTGCCCATGGTATTATGGTTATCGTCGAAGGAAATGGACACGGCGACACGAGTTCAAATCCTGGGCGAGACTGATTGCATTTCACATAGCACTAATACCCTTAGGAAAGGTATGAATCCAGTTATTCTCCATCCAGCTATGGGTAAATAGTAAGGCAGACTAGGTTCTTCAGCCTTGGTAAGGCAACTAGTCTAGGAAAAGGAAAACTCTGAATTGAAACCTGTTAAACTCCGCTTAAAAATTGACCTTGTGTTATATCCTGCCCAGGCGGAGGGGTTGGGTAAATAGGATTTCTTTTTTCATTGTTCTCTACCAGTTTTGATGTTCGATCATCGTTACAAGACCAGCGTTTATAGAGAAAAGGTGTCTCAGAAAGTTTTATTTATTTAATGGTATATCAATTTGTGTGGGTTATTTGATGTCGAAGCCATCCTTGTAAAAAGACGGAAGTGGTACGATTTAAACCATTATTTAAGGAATAAGGAGATCCATACATCTCCAAAGTAAATAGTCGGAAAGTAAACGAAAGAGAAGTACTGGAGTTCGAACTCGTGTATCACTCGGTCATAGTTCAGCACGTTATACACTATACAACAGTGACTCCGCGTTAACCTTTTTGAAATAAATTTAAAAGTTGATTTTCTATCAAAAAATGGTAATGCATATTCAGACTGTAAATTATATATATATATATATATATATATATATATATATATATATATATATATATATATATATATATATATATTGCGGTTGTGTCGATACTGCTATATGGATGCACTACATGGACGCTAACTAAACGGCTGGAGAAAAAAACTAGACGGAAATTACACAAGAATGTTGAGAGCAGTATTGAACAAGTCCTGGCGACAACACCCCACGAGACACCAACTATACGGACACCTGCCCCCCATCACGAAAACTATACAAGTTAGACGAACCAGACACGCGGGACACTGCTGGAGAAGCAAGGACGAGCTCATAAACGATGTACTCCTGTGGACCCCCACATATGGATGTGCAAAAGCAGGACGACCAGCACGAACTTACATACAGCAACTATGTGAGGACACAGGATGTAACCCTGAAGACCTGCCGGAGGCGATGAATGATAGGGAGAAGTGGCGAGAGAGGGTCAGGGATATCCGTGCTGGCGGCACGACATAATGATATATATATATATATACATACGAGGTGCATATGATAAGTTTCCAGACTTTTTTCGTATGGGCACTTTTATTGATAGTACACTCAGGAAACTCTAGTCCCCTTCGAAGTAATCTCCTCCGGCTGCAATGCACTTGTTGTACCGTTCCAACAACTTCTGCAAAGCCCCTTCGTCACAGCCTCTTTCATCTCCTCAATTGTCTCATAACGACGACAGCCTTTGAGCTTAGGGAAAAAAACAAAAGTCACAGGGAGCAAGGTCTGGACTATAAGGAGGCTGAGGAACTGTCTTGATGCCCGTCTTGGTCAAATACTCTATGATATATAATGAGAGTTGTTATTTCGTTGGGCTTTTTTTTTATTTTCTTTTATTTATTTATCTGTTTATGTTTTGTTTTGTTTTGTTTTGCGGGGAGTTCTTGGCTGCTTATGTCGATGTTCAATTAAAAAGTTGATTTATTTCAAATCAGTGTCATTTGTCATGAGTAAACTTGACGTAAATTTTCGAGGGATGTGTTGGGTTGAGGTTTTATGTCATATCAACCATTGTTGGTTATTTAATGCTAAATCCTGTTTTCACATTTATATCAAAGATATGTGATTTGTAGAGTCATTTTGTTGATACATTTTAAATGAACCTGAGCTCATTCTTTTGTACACAGTTGAATGGTTTCAAGTATATCTATTTTAAACGAATATTTCTATTTACTATTTATCATTTGTTTGCACATAGTTAAATGGTTGCAAATATTGCTATGAAACTGTATCAATGTAACATCAGTAATTTCTTTGCACTCATTTAAATGGATATACATAACCATATTTACCAACCCCTCCGCTCGGGTAGGATATGACACAAGGTGAATTTTTAAACGGAGTTTAACAGGTTTGAATTCAGAGTTTTCCTTCTCCTAGATTAGTTGCCTCGCCAAGGCTGAAGAACCCAGTCTGCCCGACTATTTACCCATAGCTGGAGGGAAAATAATTGGATTCATACCTTTTCCAAGGGTATTAGTGCTATGTGAAATACAATCAGTCTCATCAAGGATTTGAACTCGTGTCACCGTCTCCATTTCCTACGACGATAACCATTACACCATGGGTATCTCTCTTCTCTGAAGAAGATTATGCAGATGATATCGCGCTTCTTGCAAATACACCTACCCAAGCCGAATTCTTGTTCCCTAGCCAGGAGCTGACAGGTGGAGGCATTGACCTCCATGTGAATGCAAATGAAACGGAAAGTAATGTACATGCAAAAGTCACATCGTTTTTGCAATATACACACCTTTGATGATGGCCCAAGATCAGGAAGAAAGTACTTGAGTAACGATGAGTGATGGAAGTTTCATCAAACAATTCTCACATGATACCATAAAATCAATGCGATAACTAGAAAGGATATTTATACAAAAATGTCTAGACAAATTGTTCAATGAAATATACATTAATAAAGAAATGCAGCCCAAATACACACACACACACACATACAATGAAAAGAGTAAGCAGTAACAAACATAACAAAGAATGCTTTATACTGTATTAAACACCTTGGCAACCTTAGTCGAGAGCGACCCGAAGGTTTCCTTTTCCGAGGTGTAGGGGAGGGCACTACTCCTTTCCTTACCCTTGATCTATACCTTATAATACTGATTGTTAAGCAAGGAGATATCAAGTACCATCTTTTGAGTCTTTGGTATGACTCGACCTGGGATTGAACCCCGGTTTCCCGGGCCATTGATGAACACTGTACCCAATTGGTAAGGCTACTGTTAATAAAGATTTATTTTTAAAATAACTTATAAAAAATACTAGCCACTATTTTGCAAAAACAAATTCAACCTGAAAATAAAAATTTCTCGTATCAATCTGCTTGTAACAGTTGTTAAATACAGGGTGAAACGATAGAATTGTCTTCCTAAAGAAAACAACACTACAGCTTTATTTTAAAACTTTTTTTGAAAAAAATCAATTCAGCTAACTTGATTATGTAGTAGAGCTGACATCTATTAAATGTAGCCGCCTTCGGCCTCAATCATCACCTCGATACGGATTCGGAACTGGGAGCATGCCTTTTCCACAAGCGCCGGCGTATGACCAAACGAAGTAGTCCAGTGGCTTCAGGTCGGGGGAGGAGGGGCCTGACGGACTTGGTTAGCCTGAGGTTCTTTGTCTTCTCGGTCAATATCTGGCTTGTCTGGCGCCTGTAGGACCTACACTTCAATTCCTCCTTCCCACATGCATTCACAGTTGTGTGTGAGACGCCTAAATCTCTGGCAATCTGCCGAATAGGCCGCTGGGGAGTTTCATCAATAATTGCCTGGACCTTTTCGATGAACTCCTTGGTCCGGGTCTTCCTGGCGGTGTTCTTCCGCTCCACCACCTCCAAAGAGTCGTCTGATGCGTTGAGCTGTGCCCTCAAGCGTTGAACCGTCCGGATTTGCATTTTAAGGATGCTGGCAATGGTCCTGTTGTCATAACTATGATCGGTAGAGAGCATCAGTTGTACAGCGGCGCATCTCCGATCTCGCTCGTTGAACATTGTGTCACTTTTTGACATGATAGAAGGCTCCTACCGTTCTTGGGATTGGTACACAACTGGCCAACTAGTAGATGGTCTGCAATAAAGAAAGAAAACCGGTTTTCATTAAACAGAAATGGAATCATGTCGTCTTTTCTTGGGCGACAATTTTATCGTTCCACCCTGTAATAGTCAAGCACTTTAGTCATTACACCCCGGGGATTCCCCATAAAAGGCTGGGTTCATTACCTGGGGCCCGAGGTGTTCAGCAGAAGGAACTGAGTAATGTTTGACACCACTTCCTGGGAGACACGACTGAGCCACATTAAACTGATCTCGTGTAACAAATCAATATCGCAAAGGGGTGATTAAATACCAGATACCTTGTGTCACATCTCAACAGAGGCCCAAGTAGTACCTACCCACTCGTCTAGAAGGGGTAAGGCCTTGGTTGATTGCCTGTTGCCTGAGTTTCACCTTGAAAGGAATACTCAAGGAACCGAGATAGTTTTGCTACCCGAGAGACATGCTGCCAGCGGGACACTTCACAGTAAGACCAATTTAGATCATATCCCAACACAGTAGAGCAATGATTAAAAGCATCTACTTTTTCACCGTCAAGGTGTTTAGGCCTGTATTCCTAATAACTTTTGTCCATATGTATCACAACTGACTATGTTGAATATCAAAATTTTAAAAATAATAATGCGACTCCGTTATTTAGTATAGAAAAGGTCGTTATTCAGACTATCAACAATTCTAGCAGTCCGACGCGACCATTACAAGAGAGAAAGATCTTGTAAGGGTATATGAATGTGTCTCGCTTGCAGTTACAAAGAGGCACCCACCCACCTCGTCCAGACCGTTTCGCACCAACATCTAACCCAACTTCTATCTTCGGGTTTCAAATCTCAACTCCTCCTAAAATTCAAAAATTATCTTTTCTAATATAAAGTAAAGTTGGCGACCGTATTAGAGGGTGACCCAAAGGCTCCCTTTTCGATAGCTATTACACCAAGTTGTAGGGGAGGGCGCAACTCCATTCCCTGGATTGCTTCATTTTACCCTTGATCTTTACCTTATAACGTTGAGTGTTAAGCAAGGTAGCATCAACTACCATTTTTTAAGTCTTTGGGTGACTCGACCTAGGATTGAACCCTGGTCTCCCGGACCATAGACGATCACTCAAACCATTATGCCAATCTTCTTAATTCTTACATCAGGAAGTCATATTAGAACGCGTGTCATTAACTTTTATTTCCTTGCGCCGGTCGACAAGCCTTGATTTGTTTATATTCGTATCCCGTCTTCCCCAACGTTATTTTGATATGAGGTGTTTAAGCCTGATCACCAACTGTGTACGTGTTTAACCTTTGTGAGGAACTACACATACATACAAAGATTTGTAACCAGTTCAGTACCTCACCAAACTAAATAATGAAATAAAAATATAATCAATTATAAAAGTAAAAAGTAAAGTTAGCGACCATAGTCGAGGGTGACCCGAAGGCTCCCTTTTCGATAGCTACTACACCAAGGTGTAGGGGAGGGCGCTACTCCATTCCCAGGATTGCTCCACTTTACCCTTGAACCGTACCTTATAATGCTGAGTGTTAAGCAAGGTGGTATCAAGTACCATTTTTAAAGTCTTTGGTATGACTCGACCTGGGATTGAACCCAGGTCTCCCGGGCCATTGGCGAACACTCTAACCGCTGGGCCAATGTCCCGGTATAATTGTCTTTAATTGGAATCATTTTGAGATGAGGCTTCTTAATCTGAGAATTATTTTTTTTTATTGTGGACTTTTTGTCCTCATCTTCGTAGTTTTTGTGTTGTTTCTTCTTCACTAGATTTCGGTAAAATTTCACCTCTGGCCTTCTTCAGGTGATTAACCGCAACCCCGGATAGGAATGCTGAAAAAAACATAGTGTTACTACCTGAAATTATAACTCCCGCTTTCTTTCTACATGTAAAATGATCGTTTAAAATTTAACAATTTATTTTTCAAAGTAAATTTGATTTATTGTAGTTTATATGATTCACTTCATAATTTCAGAGAGGGTGTATATATATATATATATATATATATATATATATATATATATATATATATGTATATATAAGACAAGAAAAAACTGAAAATCCATATTTCCAACAACGATAACCATTACACCTCCGTCACTTCTACTATATATATATATATTTATTATTTTAAGAAAAAAACAATATTCGGTCACATTAGGATAATAAATTTATTTCCATCCTGTTAAGAGCACTGATATGAATCAAAGACTCTAAAATGATTTTTAACAGGACTTCATCAGATAATAATTACGTATATATATTTATATATATATATATATATACGTAATTATTATATTATCAATGTGTATCAGTGGTGGGTGTTTTAATATGTTTGAAATATCCAAGTAAACACAATAGGCAACACCAAGGTCTACACTACATTGTTCAACTACAGTATAGTATCGATTTTGATTGCGTTACAATTGTTTTGAAAATATAGATGTTTGAACGTTTTCTCTCTATGTCATTGGATGTTGAATAGATATTTATGTAGGCTAGCATAGCCAAATGTTAGGGGTCTTTCATCAAAGAAATACATGATAAATACCATTTAGTGGCTAAAAATTTGGGGTCATTCATTCCACAAAATTGTTCATTACTCTAGTATGCATTTACCCAACACCTCTGCCACGAGCAAAATATGACACAAAGTCAGTTTTTTTAGCAAAATTTAACAGGTTTGAATCTCGAATTTTCCTTCTCTTAAATAAGTTGCTAAACCAGTGTTAAAGAACCCAGTCTGCCCGAGAATTTACCCATAATTGTGGGAAGAATAGAAAGATTCACATATTTTTCAAGGGTATTGGCGTGATGTGAAATGAAAAAAGCCACGTCCTGGATTTGAACTCAGGTCGCCGTGTCCATTTCTAACAACGATAATCATTATACCACGACTATGTGAATTACGATTACGTTTTTTTTTCTTTCTGCCTGATTTTTTAAAAGAGTTGTTTACGAACTTTCCCAACAGGGAAAGAATTCCACTAATGAGGTTAGCCGCCACCAAGCAAGAACTAAAAAAAAAAAAAAAATGGATACACTTGGAAACAAGCCTGTTTCACTTGTTGGTTTATCTATATTCTTTTTATACATTCTTATTTGTTGCGCTTCCCAGTCAAAGAACTGCAGGAAACATTAGAAATCACTCAAAGAACTGCTGCTGTTTGGATCGTTTCTGTTGTTTTCAGTTGTATCTGGTTCTTATTGTCACAGGGTGTGTTATCGCACTCATCATCAACACTAGCATGAATATTCATCAAACATTACAACAAAAGATTAAGAATGTACCAGATAAGCATGGTGATTGTTATTTCGGGATGGCCACTATTTTTAATTTACTAAGCTTTTTGCTTAGATGTAGCACAAGGCCGCATGAATGAGAATCGAACTCACTTGTGTAGGTTTGCAAGTCTGACTTGTTAACCATTACGCTATCCGAGGGAAATGGAACTGCTGCCCAAGTTCAAATCCAGGACGAAATTGTTTACACTCAGCGTCTCTAAACACTGACGCCAAATGGTTTTGACAACAAGCTGAATGGTCCTCAATCAATCGCTTAGGTTTGATTTATTTCTTTAATGGCATATCAACCTTTGTATGTCTTTTAATGCAAAAGCCATCCTTATTAAAGAACAACAGGTATACTGTTAAACCCACATTTTATTATTAAAAAATGTTCATATATTTCCTAGGGGTATTAATTCGAAAGTGAACTTAAAAAACGGCTGGAGTTCGAACTCCCTCGTGTAGGTTTGCTTTTCTAACAGGCTAACCACTACACCACCCGAGGCACCCGGGATGGCCACAGTTTTATTATATTTGACTTATGATTCATTAACTAAGATTATTCTAACTGCATTCGCATAGTACTATCATTTACAATGCATTCCTATAATGAGGTTATTTACAATGTACTCCTATAGTAAATTCATTTAAAATGCATTCCTATAATGAAATAATTTACAATGCATTCCTATTATAAGGTTATTTACAATGTACTCCTATAGTAAATTCATTTAAAATGCATTCCTATAATGAAATAATTTACAATGCATTCCTATAATAAGGTTATTTACAATGTATTCCTATAGTAAATTCATTTAAAATGCATTCCTATGATGAAATAATTTACAATGCATTCCTATTATAAGGTTATTTACAATGTATTCCTATAGTAAATTTATTTAAAATGCATTCCTATAATGAAATAATTTACAATGCATTCCTATAATAAGGTTATTTACAATGTATTCCTATAGTAAATTCATTTAAAATGCATTCCTATAATGAAATAATTTACAATGCATTCCTATAATAAGGTTATTTACAATGTATTCCTATAGTAAATTCATTTAAAATGCATTCCTATAATGAAATAATTTACAATGCATTCCTATAATAAGGTTATTTACAATGTATTCCTATAGTAAATTCATTTAAAATGCATTCCTATGATGAAAAAATTTACAATGCATTCCTATTATAAGGTTATTTACAAAGTATTCCTATAGGAAATTCATTTAAAATGCATTCCTATAATGAAATAATTTACAATGCATTCCTATTATAAGGTTATTTACAATGTATTCCTATAGTAAATTTATTTAAAATGCATTCCTATAATGAAATAATTTACAATGCATTCCTATTATAAGGTTATTTACAATGTATTCCTATAGTAAATTCATTTAAAATGCATTCCTATAATGAAATAATTTACAATGCATTCCTATTATAAGGTTATTTACAATGTATTCCTATAGTAAATTTATCTAAAATGCATTCCTATAATGAAATAATTTACAATGCATTCCTATAATAAGGTTATTTACAATGTATTCCTATAGTAAATTCATTTAAAATGCATTCCTATAATGAAATAATTTACAATGCATTCCTATAATAAGGTTATTTACAATGTATTCCTATAGTAAATTCATTTAAAATGCATTCCTATAATGAAATAATTTACAATGCATTCCTATAATAAGGTTATTTACAATGTATTCCTATAGTAAATTCATTTAAAATGCATTCCTATAATGAAATAATTTACAATGCATTCCAATAATAAGGTTATTTACAATGTATTCCTATAGTAAATTCATTTAAAATGCATTCCTATAATGAAATAATTTACAATGCATTCCTATAATAAGGTTATTTACAATGTATTCCTATAGTAAATTCATTTAAAATGCATTCCTATGATGAAATAATTTACAATGCATTCCTATTATAAGGTTATTTACAATGTATTCCTATAGTAAATTTATTTAAAATGCATTCCTATAATGAAATAATTTACAATGCATTCCTATAATAAGGTTATTTACAATGTATTCCTATAGTAAATTCATTTAAAATGCATTCCTATAATGAAATAATTTACAATGCATTCCTATAATAAGGTTATTTACAATGTATTCCTATAGTAAATTCATTTAAAATGCATTCCTATAATGAAATAATTTACAATGCATTCCTATAATAAGGTTATTTACAATGTATTCCTATAGTAAATTCATTTAAAATGCATTCCTATGATGAAATAATTTACAATGCATTCCTATTATAAGGTTATTTACAAAGTATTCCTATAGGAAATTCATTTAAAATGCATTCCTATAATGAAATAATTTACAATGCATTCCTATTATAAGGTTATTTACAATGTATTCCTATAGTAAATTTATTTAAAATGCATTCCTATAATGAAATAATTTACAATGCATTCCTATTATAAGGTTATTTACAATGTATTCCTATAGTAAATTCATTTAAAATGCATTCCTATAATGAAATAATTTACAATGCATTCCTATTATAAGGTTATTTACAATGTATTCCTATAGTAAATTTATCTAAAATGCATTCCTATAATGAAATAATTTACAATGCATTCCTATTATAAGGTTATTTACAATGTATTCCTATAGTAAATTCATTTAAAATGCATTCCTATAATGAAATAATTTACAATGCATTCCTATTATAAGGTTATTTACAATGTATTCCTATAGTAAATTCATTTAAAATGCATTCCTATAATGAAATAATTTACAATGCATTCCAATAATAAGGTTATTTACAATGTATTCCTATAGTAAATTCATTTAAAATGCATTCCTATAATGAAATAATTTACAATGCATTCCTATAATAAGGTTATTTACAATGTATTCCTATAGTAAATTCATTTAAAATGCATTCCTATAATGAAATAATTTACAATGCATTCCTATAATAAGGTTATTTACAATGTATTCCTATAGTAAATTCATTTAAAATGCATTCCTATGATGAAATAATTTACAATGCATTCCTATTATAAGGTTATTTACAAAGTATTCCTATAGTAAATTCATTTAAAATGCATTCCTATAATGAAATAATTTACAATGCATTCCTATTATAAGGTTATTTACAATGTATTCCTATAGTAAATTTATTTAAAATGCATTCCTATAATGAAATAATTTACAATGCATTCCTATTATAAGGTTATTTACAATGTATTCCTATAGTAAATTCATTTAAAATGCATTCCTATAATGAAATAATTTACAATGCATTCCTATTATAAGGTTATTTACAATGTATTCCTATAGTAAATTTATCTAAAATGCATTCCTATAATGAAATAATTTACAATGCATTCCTATAATAAGGTTATTTACAATGTATTCCTATAGTAAATTCATTTAAAATGCATTCCTATAATGAAATAATTTACAATGCATTCCTATAATAAGGTTATTTACAATGTATTCCTATAGTAAATTCATTTACAATGCATTCCTATAATGAAATAATTTACAATGCATTCCTATAATAAGGTTATTTACAATGTATTCCTATAATAAATTCATTTACAATGCATTCCTATTATAAGATCATTTACAATGTATTCCAATAGTAAAATTTTTTATAATGCATTCCTATTGTAAGATTATTTACAATGTATTCCTCTAATAAAAATCATTTACAATACATCCCTATAGTAAAATGATTTACGATGTATTCCTGCAGTAAAATAATTTACTATGCATCCTTATAGTAAAATAATTTACTGTTCATTCTCATAATAAAATAATTTACAATGTGTGACGGTGCATAAATATTTATCCCAGGACGGGACTTTATTTTATGCACGTGTGACGTCGGGGCAGTGTGGCACTTGACCCCTCACAAAATAAGTCCTAGTTAAGATTCCTTTTTCGGGCATATGGGAACTGGCAGATAATGTGGGGGTTAATTTGGGGCTAGACTGACCTCCGCTGGCAAGGGGGGGTTCCAAATTTCTTGTTACACACACTCACACCAAGCCACTTCGTTTTCCAACGCCCTAGGATAACGGAAAACATGGACTTCTAGATTGAGATAAAATATTATTATTCACTGTAGTCGGCAATTCCAATTTCCCGTATGTTTTAAAGGCGAATAGGACATTTAGCGAGAATAAATTGAAGCGAAATGAAGCTGAAAAGGAAATATGCAAAAGAAGGCAACTCGCTGGGTAAATAACACGACAAATAGATTTCAACGAAGGGACATTTAAAATACAACCAAAATTTTAATAGTCGGGGTCCAAACAAATATTTATAGGGGCTGGCTATATTTCCCCGGCAAACAGTCTCCAACATAAATGTCTTTCTTTCTTTTTTTTCTTTTCTTTCGTCTTTCTTTCAATTGAGAGAGAGGGCATATAATTGCAATACTTAGGAAGGGTGGATGTTCGACGGGTTTCTTTTGAGATTTCTTTTCTTTTATGGGCTAGCGGAATTCTATAGAGCTTGGCTCAAAGGCACCTGTTATCTCCTGTCCAAGAACCCTGTTCCGCTTCTTTTCCAGGGTTTTTTGGCTACAGCTTCAACACACCTTGACACACCGACTGCTGTCCCAGAACTAACTGAAAAAAATCCTTTTTCCAATTTCCTCTGACGAAGAGGACCTCTTTTTCGGCTTTAGGCCTCTGGCCAATCATTTGGCCTCTTTCTTCCTATTCCACCTCCCCCTGTCATGCTATTCATTCGGGCTACTATAATGAACTCTATACCCCCTTCTCTGTCCAACCGGTCACAGAGTGTAGGCAGCCCTTGGCTTTTATTCAGACCTGGATTCGTTACTTCTTTCAACAGGCGGGCCGAGGAGTTGACCTTCATTCCTATTCCTCTTTTAACGGTCAATCTTTGGGGCCTGTTAATTCAAACACAGAAGGGTAGGGGAAATTGATCTTACTTCTCCTCTCTCGGTGGCATACCACGTGACAAATGCATTCTTATAGTAAAATCATTAGCATTGCATTTCTATAATAAAATCATTTGCAATGCATTTCTATCATAAAATCATTTGCAATGCGTAACTTTAGTAAAATCATTTCGCCCCGTCGGCTAGGGCTTTAGAATCGGCCGACTGTACTTTTCAGAGAAGTAAGATTCCATACAACGTGACTACCACTTGGCTGCAGCTTACGACCAGTAATTCTGGAGGACGAGATCCTGGTGGCTGAGTAGTCCCTGACCCGGCAACTGAAGTAGTCACAAGAGTTGCAAAACTCCACTTAGGGCCTTTCTGGGTTAAACGAGCGATCGGAGAGACCCGATGCTATCAATTTGCTCGTTAAGTCCCCCTCCCGCTAGTGCCTATACAGATGTCCCAATCATATTCTTCGAATTGCTCTTGTCGCAGACAAGTACCTAAACCTATTTTATCTTAAGATTGCTTGAAGGCGCTAGCTGAGGGTCAACTGCATTGAAATATCAATACTTGAAACCACTTAAACTGTGTGCAAACAAATTATATTGTTAACTGCGTACACACGAATAATTAATTTTAAATTAGATAGGAATGCTTGATAAAAAGAATTAGTACTTGAAACCATTTAACTGTCTCTGACAAATGATTAATTTTGAATAGAATTATGAGTGTTTGATAGGAATACTTGAAACTATTCAACAGTGTCTAAACAAATGATCTCGCACAACTCGATAGAAAATGAAGTTATCTACAAACTATTAACTTATAAATCATGTGTGGGGGTGCTACTGTACGTTAAAAGGATTGGGCATTAAATAACCATAAAGGGTCTATGTGCCATTAAACCAGATAACATATCAAAATAAAATTCTCTCCAAAGCATTCCCTTTTTAAAACCATTTGCAATATATTCCTATTGTGAAATATTTTGTAATGTATTCCTATAGCGAAATCATTAGCAAAGCATTCCTAGATTAAAATGGTTTGTAATGCCTTTCTATAGTAAAATCATTTATAACTCATTACTATGATAAAATCATTTGTAATGCATTTCTATAGCAAAATCATTTGTAATGCATTCTCATAATGAAATCATTTGCAATGCATTTCTATAATGAAATCATTTGTTATGCATTTCTGGAGTAAAATCATTTGTAATGCCTTTCTATAGTAAAATCCTTTGTAACGCATTACTATAATAAAATCATTTGTAATGCATTTCTATAGCAAAATCATTTATAATGCATTCTCGTAATGAAATCATTTGTAATGCATTTCTATAATAAAAACATTTGTAATGCATTCCTATAGTGAGATCCTTTGCAACGCATTTCTGTAGTAAAATGGTCTGTAATGCATTCTTATAGTACAGTCATTTGTAATGCATTTCTTTAATGAAACTATTTGTGATGCATTTCTATTGTAAGACATGTGTAATGCATTCCTCCAGTACAATCATTTGTAATGTATTTCTATAGTAAAATCATTTGTAATGCATTCCCAGTGTAGAATCATTTGTTATGCATTTCTTTAGTAAAACGATTTACAATACATTCCCATAGCACAATCATTTGTAATACATTCCTGTAGTAAAATCATTTATAATACATCCCTTTAGAAAAAAAACTATTTGCAATGCATTCCCTTTGTAAAAACATTTTTCAATACATTACCATCATCATCATGTAGTGCCACAGGCACAGATATCCCTGACCCTCTCTCGCCACTTCTCCCTATCGTTCATCGCCTCTGGCAAGCCTTCAGTGCTACATCCTGTATCCTCACATAGCTGCTGTATGTATGTATGTTCGAGCTGGTCGTCCTGCTTTTACCCGGCCATATATGGGGGTCCATATGAGTACATCACTTATGAGCTCGTCCCTGCTTCTCCAGCAGTCTCCTGCATGTCTGGTTCGTCTGACTTGGATAGTTTTCCTGATGGGAGGCAGGTGGCCGTATAGTTGGTGCCTTGTGGGGTGTTGCCGCCAGGACTTATCAATGTTGCTTGCAACATTCTTGTGTAATTGCCGTCCAGCTTCTTCTCCATCCGTTTAGTTAGCGTCCAAGTAGTGTATCCATACAGCAGTATCGATTCGACCGCTGCCTGGAAGAAACTGCGTTTCATTTTATCGGTCAGGTCTGATTTCCATATGATTGAAAGTCTTTCGATAGCTGTCCATGCCTTCGTTAGCCGCGTGTCGATGTCTTTTTTGGTTGATGAGACACTGTTTCGGAGGTAGGTGAATTTGTCTACCAGTTTCAGAGAGGTTCCGTCTAGTGTGGAGATGTCGCCTGTTTGATTATAGCACATATATTCCGTTTTATGTGCGTTGAAATGAAGGCCAATGCCTGCGGCTGCTCTTCCAAACTATGCAGTAGTGTTTCAGCTTGGTTGGGCGCATTTGCCAGTATCGCTATGTCATATTTTACAATAAAATCATTTACAATGCATTTCTATGTTCAAATCAAGTCCAATGCAACTCTGTTGTAAAAACTGTTAGTTACTATGCTGAAAAATACTCCGGCGGAAGTATTACTTCAAAATTTCCCCGAAGTCACCTTTATGTTCGATAACTTTTTTAACTATGAGGCAAGATCCAAGTATTTATCCATAGTTTCGCTTTCTTTCCCTTACACTCAGTGGTCTACTGGAACAGCAAAATCAGCGAGGTGCCAAGACTCTTTTCTTCGTAATCAACTCAAAGTTTATTATTATTATTTTTATTATTTCACTCTTTCGAGAGTTTTTCGCACAAGAGTTTGCTGATGGTTTCTCACTGGAGTCTGAGTGACAGCAAATCTCTTCAAGTCTCCAGAACTCTTCTCAGTATTCTGGCCGATCTTAATTATGCAGTAATCTGGGTGGTCTCTACTTGTCCTCTGATTTCAATGTATTCTAGTCCTGTTAGCAATCTTTTTCTGTTATAATTTTTTTTATTTTCTTTCTTCTTAAGAGTTTTTTCACACCAGCGTTAGTTGATAATCTTTCTCTGGCATTTGAATGACGGCAAGTCTCCCCTAGTCTTTGCTGTAAAAACAAATATTCCTATCATCTAAATGATATTTGATAAGAACTGACATTAAAAATCATTTCTACAATTTATTTATTTCAAAAAATTAATTAATTCAAGAAATTCCGCTGTATAACATTTCACTGTAAACCAAACACAGTATATGTACTTGTTTAATATCATTCCCCGTCGACCCTTATTTTTACCACTCTCTCATTATCTCACTATCCAGCCAGCGCCATATACTGATACAACTTTGAGGGAGGAGATGCACTGCTCTCTCTGTATGGCATCTAAATATTTCATTATAACAAAGAGAATTAGTTTTCCACGATAAAGCATGATTATATAGATATATATATATGTGTGTGTGTATATATGTGTGTGTGTGTGTGTGTGTATATATATAAGTGCGTGTGTGTGTGTATGTGTGTGTGTATATATATGTGTGTGTGTGTATATATATATGTGTGTGTGTGTATATATGTGTGTGTGTGTGTGTGTGTGGAGAAAAAGAGAACAAGAGAAAAAAAAGAGAGAGAAATGTGATAAGTAAGACAGAAACGGAAGATAGAGAGAGAAAGAAATGAGAGAGAGAGAGTGAGAAGAGAGAATAGGCTAAGAAATGTGAGAGAGAGAGAGAGAGAGAGGAAGAGAGAATAAGCTGAGGAGATAAGAGAGTTAATACCTTTTCGAAGGGTATGAGTTCGAAAGTGAACGTAATAGCACGACTGGAGTTCGAACCCGCTTACTACGAGGTCACAGTCCAGCACGGTAGCCACAACGACAAGGGGATTACCCCTATAGATTAGAACCCTAATAGGTATTACCACTCCGCGTCATAGTAAATTGGAGGTGATACCAATGAAGTTGGTTGGTTATTTTAGTTCATGGCGTATCAACCTTTTTAGGTTAAATAACCTAAAAAGGTTGATAGAACATTATTTGTAAAAAATAGATTTGGCATTAAATAATGCCAAATCTATTTTTTACAAATAATGTTCTACTTCAAACAATTCAGTTTAGCATGTTGACACGGTTTAATCATTTCTATTTCAAGCTATTCAGTTTAGTCAAACAGTTCTAATTCAAACAATTCAGTTTAGCATAAGTACAGTTTCAATATCAAAACAGTTCTATTTCAAACAATTCAGTTCAGCATAAGTACGCAGTATAAATATCAAAACAGTTATATTCCAGGAATTCAGCTTAGCAGAAGTATGCAGTTTTGTTATATTTGGCCCATAGATAGGATCTTATCAAGTGCTACCACTCCGGGCCAAAGTGGACCTGGGAGCGATGGCAATGAAGAGGTGCTCCGCATCACACAAAGCTCCAGCATCTCTGGAACCTCACCATCAGATAGGTGCAGACGGTGTATTCTACAGCCCGAGTCGACAAGGCAAATCAATGAAGGAGTCACTCAAAACTTCCAAGAATTCTAAAACTAGAGCCTCATCACCGGATACAGTCTATCCAGGATTCCCCATTTCGCAGAGGATAAAGAAGGTACTGGATCCCAACTAAAAGGATATCCTGGGTATGACACTTCTAGAGCAATCTTAGTTCCTTTGAAGAGCATTAATTTCAGAGCTCTCCACATTATTGTTACTTACTAATCATTATTTTATCTGGCATAGAAACCTCAGATTTCTTATATTACCTGCTGTTTCTATTGTAACATATTCACAATTAAGCTATGTGCGAAATGGACATATAAAGTTCATAACAATAAAACATATAAAGAACACAGGAATCTCGGAACTCGAAAACACGTAACAACTTCTTCTTCAGGTATGAAACCTTTTTATTAACTTTGAGTTAAAGGTTTCGACGTAAGGAGGAGAAACACACTCTTCTATGCTGTCTTATTCATTTGACCCCCATCTCGAGCGGCCCTCATAGGGCGCAAGTTCGCCTCGCGCCTGCGAGCTCCAAGAGTCAATCCTTCTCGTTTTGCGTCTAGTACCCAACTCTCTAACTTCCTTCAGATTCTCACACAAACCTCCACGCGCTTCCGGTGCGTGAAGTCACCCATACCCTGTCACCGCGTTTCGTCTCGGACTATTATGACATTTGAGTGACACCTCCATCCGCCCGCGCGCGCCCGCGTTAACACCTGCCTCAATGTTGTACCTAACTAACCCATGTGCTGAGCCGAAAGGTTCTCAGCCTAACTAAACTCAAAGGCATGAACCGAAATCCCTCGGCTATTATATAAGACTCCTCCAACGAGTGTCCAGGATATGACATTAAACAATCTGATGATGAAGCTCTAGTCTTGAACCTTTGTGGAATGTAGAGTACCCGATCATTGCCATCACTCTCAAATCCACTCTGCCCCGGACTGATAGCACTTGATAGGGTTCTATCTATGGGTCAAATAGAATTGTTTGACATTTAAACAGCGTGTAATCAAATGACCGATGCTAAATTGAATTGTTTGAAATAGAACTATTTGATCATTTAACTGTGTGTAAACAAATGACTGATGTTTAATTGGATTGTTAGTGATACATAGCAATAATGGCAAACTTTGTTGACTTATGCTAAAGTGAATTATTTGAAATAGAACTGTTTGATCATTTAAGTGAGTTCGGCAGTAAATAGTTTCAAGTACTGTAAATGATTAGATGGTTTAGGACCATTTAGGAGTACAAATGACTGATGTTTAATAGAATTGTTAGTGATACATAGCAATACTTGCAAACATTTAACTTTCCTGACTTATGCTAAACTGAATTATTTGAGATAGAACTATTTGATCATTTAACTGTGTGTAAACAAATAACTGATGTTTAATTGAATTGTTAGTGATACATAACAATAGTTAGAATAATTTGTGTGCAAACGGACGAGTAACGTTGAATCAAATAATTAGTGTTAAATAGCAAATCTTGAAACTCTTTAACTGAGTGCCTAAATTGAATAGTTGCCATTACATTGCAACACTTGGAACCGTTTGACTGTGTGCAAATGAATGAAAAGTGTTGAATCAAATAAAAAGTAAAGTTGGCGACCGTAGTCGAGGGCGACCAGAAGGCTCCTTCTTCAATAGCTACTAAGCTAAGGTGTAGAGGAGGGCGCTACTCCATTCCCTAAATTGCTCCACTTTAACTTTGATAGGTACCTTATATCGCTGAGCGTTAAGCTAGGAGGTATCAAGTACTATTTTAAAAGTCTTTGGTATGACGCGACGTGGGATTGAACCCAGGTCTTCCAGACCATTGGCGAACACTCTACCCACTTGGCCAATGAGCCGGTAATTTGGTAAAAGTGACTGAAAAAGGGTTGATATGCCGTAAAATCGACTAAACAACAAATTGATCAGTCTTTAAAGTTTTTGTGACACAAAAAAATGACAGAATGATTTAATTGAATATAAATTCTAATGTTATCATCGTTATGCCGCTATCACGGATATCCCTGTCATGTCATGCCGCTATCACAGATATCCCTGACCCTCTCTCGCCACTTCTCCCAATCGTTCATCACCTCTGGCAAGTCTTCAGAGCTACATCCCGTATCCTCACATAGCTGCTGTATGTATGTTCGAGCTGATCGTCCTGCTTTTGCTCGGCCATATGTGGGGGTCCATATGAGTATATCACTTATGAGCTCGTCCCTGTTTCTCCAGCATTCTCCTGCATGTCTGGTTCGTCGAGCTTGGATAGTTTTCGTGATGGGAGGCAGGTGGCCGTATAGTTGGTGCCTTGTGGGGTGTTGCCGCCAGGACTTATTCAATATTGCTCGCAACATTCTTGTGTAATTGCCGTCTAGCTTCTTCTCCAGCCGTTTAGTTAGCGTCCGAGTAGTGCATCCATACAGCAGTATCGATACGACCGCTGCCTGGAAGAAACTGCGTTTCATTTTATCGGTCAGGTCTGATTTCCATATGATCGATAACCTATCGACAGCTGTCCATGCGTTCGTTAGCCGCGTGTCTATGTCTTTTTCGGTTGATGAGACACTGCTTGGTGGGTTAAATAAAAAGGATCCAATAGTATATCACAAAGTAACACAGCCCAGTCAGCTTGGACTGCTGAATACACCGACTGCATCAATGTAGAGGGGTAAGACCTCCCCACCCACAGCAACAACAACGAATGACCTGAATAGGACACTAAACAATCTGACGGTGAGGCTATAGTTTTGAAGTTTGGGGGAATTTAGAGTACCCCTTCATTACCAGATCCACTCCGACCAGGATTGTTAGTATAAGTTATGGTCCCATCTAAGGGTCACAAAAAACTATCTAATCATTTACAGTACTTGAAACTATTTAACTGTGTGCAAACAAAAGGGCTTTGGCTCGTTTAAGAATTAATGTTACCAAAACACTATTCATATACAGATCATATATACGTACAAACAAGATTTGGTATTGAATAACCCACAAGAGTTGACATGCCATAAAACACCACCAAACCAATATAATAATTAGATTTTCTTATGACTTTCCCTGATTTTCGAGGCTGTTTGTGTTTGACTTCATGCTAATGGCCCTGCGAAAGGCATGAATCCATCTGTTCTGACCTTTGCTATGGGTAAATAATAGAATAGACTGGGTTACATAACTTAGGTGAGGCAACAAGTCTAAGAGAAAGAAAACTATGAATCCAATCCAGGCGGTGAGGTTTTAGCAACTTCTCTTAAAAAAAATTATTTGTACAAAAACAGCAGCACCATTCCTGATGTGGTGTGGCTGCGATCCAATATTCTGCAAACTGTTTGCAGGGCTCACATAGTTGTTTTACCGTGGGGCAAAAATACAACTTGTTTTTTTGTTTTTTTTTATTTCTATGAGGTGATTCTTTCAGAAAATTTAATAAATTACATCGTATAAACAGAAGGAAAAAAATTATAATCTCAATCATTAAGTACATCATATGTGGTTTTTAAAGGATTTTTGCGTCGAAGTCCCCAATGTGGTTTTTAAAGGTTTTTTCGCATCGAGGTCACCAATGTGGAGTTTGAAGGGGTATTTTTTCGCGTCGAGGTCACCAATGTGGGGTTTGAAGGTATTTAGGAAGGTCAGTGGCTAAGGGCAAGGCTGTGTTGCCGTAAGATATCTGACTCCATATTTTGGTTATATTATTTTACCCCACGTTGACTAGCTGGCGCAATGCCTTGCCCAAAGAAAATCCAAAAGAAATATACACAAAGAAAAGATACAAACAGATAAGAGACGAAAACATTTCTTCCATACTTTCCTTTATTTACTTGGTGAATGGACTAACCAACGCTACGTCCCAAGACATAGCGTGGTGCCCAAAACACCAGTCAGTAAAATCGGTGTTGTCGGTTCGACGTCACTACCCGAAAAGAGGGCGGTTCACAGAAAACCTGAGTATTTATCTCTCTTCACCGGCTCCAAATTCGCTACTCCAAAATCCTTCTAATTTTGGCGCGACCGCTTCCCATTGGCTACTTTACTTTTTATTATTTTTCTTTTTTCTGATTTTTAACCGGATGGATGCGTGGAGCCTTATGCTTGGCGACGCGTTTATACATTTTGTATCTGGCAGCCGACGAGTCAATATCCGGTTGGGAGTTTTACTGTTAATTCCTAAATCCCCACACATACACTACTGAAGTAATGACAATTTAATGGTATAAATGACAATTTAATGGGATAAATGTTGTTTATGTTTATTTAATATACACTCATTGGCATATTTATTGTATGGCACAATTAAATAAAGGTTATTTGAAGGTTATTTTTATGAACAATTAACACCTTGTTTCAAAAATGCGACACAGTAAATTTTTAAAGAATTTACTCATACATATTTATAAAGTAAAACTCTGTGGTGCCCGTGGTGTAATGGTTATCGTCGTAGGAAATGGACACGGCGACACGAGTTCAAATCCAGGACGAGACTGATTGCATTTCACATAGCACTAATACCCTTGGGAAAGGTATGAATCCAATTATTCTCCCTCCAGCTATGGGTAAATAGTATGGCAGACTGGGTTCTTTAGCCTTGGTGAGGCAACTAGTCTAGAAGAAGGAAAACTCAGAATTCAAACCTGTTAAAATGGATGTGCCCGTGGTGTAATGGTTATCGTCATAGGAAATGGACAAGGCGACACGAGTTCAAATCCTGGACGAGACCGATTGCATTTCATATCGCACCAATACCCTTGGAAAAGGTATGAATCCAGTTATTCTCCCTCCAGCTATGGGTAAATAGTAGGGCAGACTGAGTTCTTTAGCCTTGCAGAGGCTACTAGTCTAGGAGAAGGAAAACTCTGAATCCAAACCTGTTAAACTCCACTTAAAAATTGACCTTGTGTCATATCCTGCCCGAGCGGAGGGGTTGGTTAAATATGATAAAGTAAAACTCCAATAAACCCATTGTATACTTTTGCTGCAAATTATATAGCCTATCCTCATTCAGGTATATTGGGAAAGTTTTAGCCTAACAGTAGCCTACTGTATATTAGTAAGGTCGACCAATACATCAGTCTAACCCAGAATTTTTGTCAAAAACTTTGGAGGTCAACTTATATGTCAGATCGACTTCTACGCCACAATTTACGATAAATAGAAAGTTTTTGTCTGTTTAAAATCATTGTGAAGATACGTACCTACACGATATTTGTCCGTGCCTCCCACGAGGCATGATTTGACAAAAGGTCTTTTGTAAAGTGGGGATTTAGCGGAGGGGCAGGTCGAGCACGAGCCAAAACTCGTGCCCTCCTGGACAACGGTGGTCACAGGATCATTAGAGTGCAATGTGAATTATGCTAGCCTTTGCTCAGTCTCCCAGCATATATACCAGGTGACCTTACTGGTCATAGTTTTTCAAGACCCTAAGGCCCAGGGCAGTGTGAATCTATGCTTGTCATATAATTGGACGCCATAAATGTTTAACAGACTTTGTATCCAAAAAAGGTTGACATGCCGTAAAATCTAACCAACAAACTGATCTATCTTTTAAGATTTGGTGACTCCAAAATAAACAACCCAATCAGCTAGGGCTGTTGAATATACCGACTGCATCTTTGCAAAGAGGAAAGACCCCCACCCAACAAAAAAATGACTAAACTATCAGGTGGTGAGGTTCCATTACCGCAGGAGATTTGGAGAATGCGAGGTACCCCTCTCTTGTCATCGCTCCCAGGTCCACTCTGACCCGGAGTGGCAGCACCTGATAGGGTCCTATCTATGGGTCAAATAGAACCGTTTGACATTTAAACTAAGTGCAAGAAAATGACTTATGCAAAATTGAATTAGAACTGTTTGATTGTAATTGTGTGGAAGCCAATGACTGATTTTTAATTGAATTGTTAGTGTTAAATAAATAGCAATAATTGGAACGATTTAACTTTGTTGATTTAGACTAAATTGAATTGGTAGAAATAAAACAGTTTGATCATTTAATTGTGTGTAAACAAATGACTGATGTTTGATTGGATTATCCGATAAATAACAATACTTGGAACTATTTAACTTTGTTGACGCATGATTTGTAAACATGCGTCAACAAAGTTAAATAGTTCCAAGTATATATATATATATATATGCCAAGCGCCAAATCCAATAAGGAGATAACACTAAATGGAGAAAAAATTATTGGAATCGCAAGAGCCCTTTCATCCGATATTTTTCCAGCGAATCCATCGGAAGACGTTTAAAACAATGTAAACAGATTAATTAATTAAAAGTGGGGTGAAAATGAGAATGGTACAGCAGGACCAGGAGGGATATTAATTAAAACCACGTCTAGCCAAGGAAAAATTATCTCCTATAAAATTTAAAAAGTGATTTGGATTTTGCTTGCACAGAGTTGGTTCATAAAATGAGATGTAAAGTGCCTCTAGGACGACTAAATGTTCTTTTGCTCTGTGCAAGACACCAAAGCACTCGTCATTATAATAAACCGCATAATTATTTCTAGCGTTTGAAAGTTCGCAGATGGCAGAATCAAGTAATTTTTAATGCCCGAATATTGTGTGGTTACAGAACTCTCAGAGAACATGCTACTTAACCCTAACCTCAAGGCGTTGGGAGGTACGCCCTATATATGTAGCATTACAGCAACATTGAAATTTATAGATTAAATTACTCAGTTGAAAGATAGCGAGCACATCCTTAGGAGTAGAGCGAAATGCAGCTTGAGTTGTAAAAATGGTTCCAACCAAAGCTGCATTAAAATAGCGTGAAACAGAAGAAGAAACCTTATCGGTAATCAGCTGACGGGGAGATCCAGTCCAAGGAAGTCGGACATAAACAGGACATCTAGGTGGGCCAAATGACACAATGTTATTTCTAAACTTATCAACAGTTTTTTTCATAGTGTCAACAATAACTTCCTCAGGATACCGGTTACGCAAGAAAATTTCTTTTAATCTGTTCAAATTCACTTTTAATCCTGTCATCTGAACAAATATAAGGGCACTGAATGTAAGACACTTGATC
This sequence comes from Sepioteuthis lessoniana, assembly GCA_963585895.1. Lineage (NCBI taxonomy): Eukaryota > Metazoa > Mollusca > Cephalopoda > Myopsida > Loliginidae > Sepioteuthis > Sepioteuthis lessoniana. Next base: position 52,670,947 of record OY757939.1, read on the forward strand.
AAGTTAACCTTCCTGGACTTAGGAGAAAACGCACCCCAACTCAAATATAAGCCAGTGAACGTAGGCTTTCTATATATACTAGTTACGAAAGCAAACGAACGTAGTTCAACCAATACGCCTAAGAATGGTAATTGATTTTCCTTTTTTTCACCCATAGTAAAGGTTAGAGAATAATATAAATCCTGTGCCAAATGGCACAATGTTATTTCTAAACTTATCAACAGTTTTTTTCATAGTGTCAACAATAACTTCCTCAGGATACCCGTTACTCAAGAATAAATTGTAAATCTGTTCAAATTCACTTTTAATCCTGTTATCTGAACAAATCTCAAGAGCCTTGAATATAAGACACTTGATCAAGTGTTGTATATTGACCTCCGACCCGCCCAAACATGCCATTCCAAAGACGGTGGAAGATGCATATTCCATTGGCGTGGGTGAGCTTGGCTGACAATATGGGACAGGGTTAAAATCCCACGTTACAGTCACAAATTGATGCACCGGAAGAGAGTGACCTGTGAACTGCATGACAGTTATTTCCGCTCGATGACGATCAAATATGTCATTCCAAAGACGGCGGAAGTGCATTTCCGACGGCCAGTTATGGGAGGAGATTGAGTGGGTGGTGAACTATTATATAACTGAGTGCACAGGAAATTCAATCAGTTTGGAGATCAGACGAGTTTGGAGATCAGATGAGTTTGGGGATCAGAGAGTTGGAAAAGATGCTGTAGAGAAAACAGCACCCAGCAGAAAGGGCCTTCGAGACCCCCGATTGAGCAGTTTGGAGATCAGACGAGTTAGAGATAAGATACGGTAGAGAAAACCAGCACCCAGAGAGGCTGAGCACCCAGCCCCCCGGTTGAGCAGCCCAGAAGAACGGGAAAGAAACGCAGTTATGGCCAATAGAGTGGGGGTCAATATGTTGCAGTTCTGTTCGGTCTCCAACTCCCTCTCACACACAACCCATTCAAAAAAAGTGAAAGGTATATTTTTCTAAGAACTGTGTCGCTCGCCTTTATTGTGTCGTTGTTATGATTTCGAATGCATATGTGTTTGTATAATTGGTCATGGTTGTGACTATACAACATACGTAGCAATACAGCAACATTGAAATTTATAAATTAAATTACTCAGTTGAAAGATAGCGAGCACATCTTTAGGAGTAGAGCGAAATGCAGCTCGTGTTGTAAAAATGGTTCGATTCGTAGCTGCATTAAAATAGCGTGTAACGGAGGAAGAAACCTTATTGGTAATCAGCTGACTAGGAGATCCAATCCAAAGAAGTCTGACATAAACAGGACATTTAGGAGGGCCAAATGGCACAATGTTATTTCTAAACTTATCAACGGTTTCTTTCATAGTGTCAACAATAACTTCCTCAGGATACACTTTACGCAAGAATAAATTGTAAATCTGTTCAAATTCACTTTTAAGCCTGTTATCTGAACAAACCGTAAGAGCCTTGAATATAAGACACCTGATCATGTTAACTTTCCTTGACTTAAGTGTGGGGGTCAATATGTTGCAGTTCTGTTCGGTCTCCAACTCCCTCTCACACACAACACTTTCAAATAAAGTTAGAGGTATATTTTTCTAAAGAACTGTGTCGCTCGTCTTTATTGTGTTGAGTATACAACACAGATTAATCTTCCTAGACTTAAGAGTAGGGGTCAATATATTGCAATTCTGTTCGGTCTCCAACTCCCTCTCACACACAGCCCTTTCATTAAAGTGTGAGGTATATTTTTCTAAGAACTGTATCACTCGCCTTTATTGTGTTGAGTATACAACACAGATTAACCTTCCTAGACTTAAAAGTAGGGGTCAATATGTTGCAGTTCTGTTCGGTCTCCAACTCCCTCTCACACACAACCCTTTCAAATAAAGTGAGAGATATATTTTTCTAAAGAACTGTGTCGCTCGTCTTTATTGTGTTGAGTATACAACACAGGTTACCCTTCCTAGACTTAAGAGTTTCTTACACGTCTTCATTAAGAGGAAGTTTGCTTTTGTGTTAACATCCGACAAACATATATTTAATTTTTTCTACTTATAATTTGTCGGACTGTGAAAAATTGGTTTTGTCGAGAGGATTGAGTTTTTGAGTCCCCACTTCCTGTCGTAACATTGATTCAGTTACGATCTTTTCTGAGTTTGAGTCGTTATTTTCTCATTTACTTAAACTCTCTCCGGTGTCACTACAAAATTTGTCTTATTTAAAGACTCGCTTAGCTGACCTTGCTAATGGACTCATTAATACTACTGTCAATTCTAATCGATTCTGATGGCAGAAGAATGATTTTGAAGTTGCTAAGTGCTTAAAACGGAATTCTGATATTCTTACCACTTGACCTGATAAAGGTGCTGATGTTGTGATCTTAAAACTTACTGATCATATTACCAAAATGGTCACTATTTTGGATGATACAACTAAATTTCAAAAAATTGGTGATTTATCTTTTGATGACACCCATAAGTTAGAAATTAATTTACAGAAACGGTTTCTTGATTTGTTCAAGAAAAAAATTATCTCTAAAGAAGTCTATGAGTTAATCTGTCCAATAGGTTCGCAGAGATCGAGAATGTAAGGTCTACATAAAATCCATAAATCTGATATCCCTTTGCGACCCAATTTGTCCATGTGCCATTCCGTTCAACATCCATTGGAGAAATGGTTAATTCAAGTACTCAATCCTGTTTTAGCATTTTATTCAGGATTTTGTGTGGACGATTCCTGATCTGTCAACTCCTTCCTTGTGTTGACTCTTAATTTATGGTGTCCTTTGATATTACTTCACTGTTCACCAATGTTCCTTTAAATGAAGTAATTTCTATTTGTTCGGACTTTCTATCTCGAAGTCCATTAACATCTGTCCCTTCTTTTCCTGAAAGTGTTTTTGTGAAATTGATGGAATTGGCTACCAAGTCAGTTTCCTTTAGTTTTAATGACACCATGTACCGTCAAGTAGACAGAATTTCAATGGGTTCCTCATTAGGCCCTATTCTTGCAAATATTTTTTGGGGTTCAATGAAAAACTACTTTTTGACAGGTTTCCTAAGCCCTATATTTATTAACGCTCCGTGGACGATACTTTTGCCTGTTTTAGTTCACGTAATAAGGTTTTGTCATTCCTCCAGCAGCTGAAGGATTTATATTATTCTCTAACCTTTACTATGGATGAAAAGAAGGATAATCAATTACCATTCTTAGGCGTATTGGTTGAACTACGTTCGTTTGCTTTCGTAACTAGTATATATAGAAAGCCTACGTTCACTGGCTTGTATTTGAGTTGGGATGCGTTTGCTCCTAAGTCTAGGAAGGTTAACCTGATCAAGTGTCTTACATTCAGTGCCCTTAAGATTTGTTCAGATAACAGGATTAAAAGTGAATTTGAACAGATTAAAAGAAATTTTCTTGCGTAACGGGTATCCTGAGGAAGTTATTGTTGACACTATGAAAAAACTGTTGATAAGTTTAGAAATAACATTGTGCCATTTGGCCCACCTAGATGTCCTGTTTATGTCAGACTTCCTTGTATTGGATCTCCCCGTCAGCTGATTACCGATAAGGTTTCTTCCTCTGTTACACGCTATTTAAATGCAGCTATGGTTGGAACCATTTTTACAACTCAAGCTGCATTTCGCTCTACTCCTAAAGATGTGCTCGCTATCTTTCAACTAAGTAATTTAATCTATAAATTTCAATGTTGCTATATACGCTACGTATATAGGGCGCACCTCCCTATTGCATAAGTTGCTTGGCATTTGTCTGTATAACTTTATATGTACCAACAACTTATATATATATATATATATATATATCGGATTTGTCATAAAATAGCCTACAATGGTTGATTTGCCATGAAACCAAGCCAAAAAAAATCATATATGTTTGATATATTCTATGTATATATGTATGTATAAAGAGGATACATATGTATGTATGAAGAGGATTTGGCATTAAATAACCTACTATGGTTGATATGCCATAAAACCAAAGAAAACAATCGAACACATATTACGAGGTCCATACGATAGGTTTCCAGACTTTTTTCGTAAGGGCATTTACAATTGTCATAGACTCCTCAAAATTCATTATGTTATTGCTATACATCTTATGAGATGACTGACCAATTTTTATGATTTCAGCTTCAAATGAACAGCTACAGCAGCAATTGGAATACACCCTACTAAAGCCTGATTGTCACAGCTGATGAATTTCAAAAATTCACTATGACACTTTAGAAGAACGATATGCAATAAAATTCTGTTTTAAACTTGAAAAAATGCCACAGAAACGTATGGAATGCTTCAGACTGCTTTTCGACCATATTGCATGAATCGAGCATCAGTTTTTGAGTGGCATAAGAGATTCAAGGTAGGCAATGAGCCTGTGAGGGATGATGAGAGGTGTGGGAGGAGTAAGGAAGTCAATACATCAGAGTTGATTGGCCAAAAGGTTAGGGTTAGGGTTACTTGGTGGGGGTTTTAAGGGAGTTCAGGAAGAGATTCCTAGGGAAGAGGCCAGCACTCTTCAAATCGGGTCAGTGGCATTTCCACCAGGACAATGCACCAGTCTACATCTCCATCCTTGTCACTGGCTATTTGACCAAGATGAGCATCCAGACAGTTCCTCAGCCTCCCTATATTCCAGACCTTGCTCCCTGTAACTTTTGCTTATTCCCTAAGCTCAGAGTCTGTCGTCGTCATGAGACAATTGAGGAGATGAATGACGAAGGCGATTGACACGCTTATACAAGAGGACTTCGATGGGGCCTTCCAGAAGTACTTGGAACGGTACCAGAAGTGCATTGCAGCCGGAGGAGATTACTTCGAAGGGGACTAGAGTTTCATGTGTGTACTATCAATAAAAGTTCCCCTACGAAAAAAGGCTGGAAACTTATCGTATGCACCTTGTATATGCATGTATAAAGAGAATTTGGCATTCAATAACCTACAATGGTTGATATGCCATAAAACTAAATCAAACCAAATCATATATATCCAATACATCTGTTTAAAGAGAATTTGGCATTTAATAACCTACAACGATTGATATGCCATAAAACCAAACAAAGCAATCAAAAACATATTACAATGATTTAATTAAATATAAATCGTAAAATGTTAAGCTGGTTGAACTGAGAGGATGCAATAACGTATCTCAAAATAACAATTTGACCTTCTCGTGTGTTTATTTTACTGTAAGTGGCCTTGCACTGACATTCTCAAAAATGACCCATTTTTTTTTTTTTTTTTTTTGTGAAACAAACCAGATGATTACATAAACCTTAATTCTTCACCTTGATGATCTGCGATAGTTTGGTAGAAACACATGCACTTTAACGAAACACCTTCCATGTTTGGTGTGATGAAAGCTCAACACACCGATGTCTTGTGTGTCGGGTTTCTCAAACAATTTTCATGGAAATATTCTATTGACGTAATATGGTGACAGTATGATTTCCGAGTCTCTCTCTCTCTCTCTCTCTCTCTCTTTCTCTCTCTCTCTCAATATATATATATATATATATATGGTACCTATAACAGGATGGAAATAAATCTATAATCCTAATGTGACCGGTTTTTGTTTTTCTTAAAGAAATTATTGCTCTGTGATGTCAGTTACATTGAGCTCTTTACCAGGAAAATTTAAATGTTCAGAGTTGAATGATTTTTGTCCTGACGGAATTATTCCCTACTCTAGTTTAACTAGACTAAATAATATATATATATATATATGTGTGTGTGTGTGTGTGTGTGTGTGTGTAGAAAGAGAGAGAGAAATAAAGTGGGTTGGTTTGTTAGTTTCTTTGTTTAATGGCATATCAACCTTCGTGGGTTATTCAACGCCAAAACCATCCTTGTAGAAGAACAACAGTGATGCTATTTAATAATTTTCTATACTTGAAACTATTCAACAGTGTGCAAACAAATCAGTTCTGACTCGTTATGAAAATTGTTACGTATAAACTAATCGTTTACCAATCATATATATTTGATACAGATGTATAGACATGATTTATCATTAAATAATCTGCGACGGTTGATAGTTTGTAAAACTCAACCAACCAACCAATGCACACACACACACACACACAGACATATATATATATATATATATATATGTGTGTGTGTGTGAGAGAGAATGAGAGAGAGCTAATATTTAAGTTTAATTCATTATTCTTCTTAATCCTAGCGATGTTTTGCTGGCAATTACATCTAAATATAAATTTCATGGAACATTAAATTCTTACATGTGATAAACATTAACAAGAAAAAAAAAGTCTGTGAATAACAACCGCATTATTTCTTTCGTTTCTAATTCATCTCTCTTCCTAATAAATCTGCCCTTCCTTTTTTTTATTGTTTCCTTCGTCAGTTTTTCTTTTACACTTTCTCATTTTTTTCTCTTTCATTTTTTTTTCTTTCTCATTATTTTTTGTGACAGTTATTTGTTTTGAAGCTTAGACCTTTTTATTTAATGGTGTATCAACTCCTGTGAGTTGTCTAATGCGAAATCTTGCTTTTTAAATGAACATGATTTGTAGGCGAATAGTTTTTACCAAAATATGTTGTTTTTTTAGGTTTGATCTTTTTTATGGTATACGAACCCTTGTGGTTTATTCAATGCCAAATCATATATATATATATATATATATATATATATATGTGTGTGTGTGTGTGTGTGTGTGTGAATGCCGTCGCCCGAAACTTTTAGTGTCCGTGAGAGAACTGACAAGACTACCCGAATATGTTTGAAAACATTTCATTTTGTGGGGTTTGTGTGGCTTGAGGTCACGGGCAAAGGGCAAGGCTGTGTTGCCGTTAGATATCTGACTCCATATTTTGGTTATTTTATTTTATCTTACCCCCACGTTAGTTAGTCGGTGTAATGCCTTGCCTAAGAAAGTCCCCAAAAGAATTATACAAAAGAAAAGACAGACACAGATAAGAGACGAAGACGTTTCTTTTATACTTTCCTTTATTTACTGGGTTCAACAACCATTCCATGGATGAGGGAGTTTTTCCTGAATACATTGAAATGGTGTTAAAAATATGTTAAATCGTTTCATGTATGTATGTGTCCGCATTTGGTATTTCGAGCTTTCATAAGGGTTAGTTTCCTTTCGGAAGTTTGTCCATATCCGGTAAGGGTTAGTTTATAGTTCAGTTGTGGGTATTGTATATTTCAGCATAATGCTGACCGAGAGAGAGCTGCTACTGGGTGAAAGGGGCTAACCAACGCTACGTCCAAAGACGTGTGCGTGGTGCCCAGAAACCAGAAAGCAACGATGTTATCAAAACGCTGGTCACTGCCTGAAAGAGAAAGTATGTTCCCCTTTGTCAAGAGGAAGCCTACTTTCTTTTACGCATGCGTCATCCTTTTTTCTGTTAGAAACCTCTGGGAGTTTCTGCAAATTTAATAGTTTTCTTTTATTTATTTATTTATTTGTTCTTTTTTATTTAATTTTAATTTTTTTAATTTATTTATTCGTTCCCTACAATTTCACATATAAGTGCAGCTGAGAAAACTGCAATTAAAACAAAACATTTGCATACGCACATAGGGAAAATATACAAAGCCAAAATATTTACAAGAAACAAAACAAATTCTATATTCTATAACAAATAAACATTCATCACGTGAGGCTGTCTTAACTTCGACATGAAACGTTTATGCCTAATAAGGTAACAAATTCTAAGTTTTAAATCATTGAGACTTATTCTTCATTTACAAATGTATTAAAAGAACATTAAAAAATGATTACTATTATATCTAACTTACCACTTTGAATAGATGAATTAAGTCTGAATATTTGAAAAAGACGATAGCATTGTAGCAGAAAGAATTGCAAACCATTATTTAGTGCGGGAATTGTTTTGCCATTGGAATTTTGAAATTATACATTTCATCCAATTAGAACGACCCATGCAATTCTGCCCGGGCACACCTCGCCGGGCACCATAAAAGGCAGCGCTAAACACGTGCGACCTCTCTTTTCTTTTCTCATTCCTCTTAGCTGGCAGCTAGGTAAGACCAGCCGATACGAGAGATAACATTTCTCTCTCTAACTCTGGACGACTCCAACTGCAGACAGAGACTATCCATCTCGAGAGAGCACACTTCAACATGTGCTCCTCTGCATACCTTAGGAGACCATTTCCTGATCAGATATTTCTCCCTCCTAAACTAAATGAACCCGATGCCTCTGGCTAAGCACTAAACTCCTGCATAACTATTTACAAGTGTTTTGCCATTCTATTCAACTCGCGGCACAAGGAAGACTTCCTCTCAAGCAGTCATTAAACTACTGGATTGAAAGCCATCAGTATCTACGCGTTCATTATTTGTTTCCTTTCTATAAAAAATAACAAGAGGCAACAGAACGATACAACGTCAATTACCATTTATGCCAAATATGGTAATATCATCTGACCTTTTGTTATAGCATAAATGTGCCATTATATTTACCATGTTTGCGGAATAATAAATTTTTTTAAATATACAAATTAAGGAGAATTTATATACGTGATGCATTCAATAAGATTCCAGACCTTTTTTGTACAGGCATTTAAAATTGTCGTAGACTCTTTAAAATTCAGTGCGTAATTGCTATACATCTTATGAGATGACAGACTAATTTTTATGATTTCAGCTTCAAATCAACAGCTATAGCAGCAATTGGAATACACCCTACTAAAGTCTGATTGTCACAGCTGGTGAATTTTAAAAATGCAATCTGACTCTTTAGAAGAACGAATTGCAATATAATTCTGTTTTAAACTTGGAAAAAGGGCCACAGAAACGTATGGAATACTCCAGACTGCTTTTCGACCATGTTGCATGAATCGAGCATCAGTTTTTGAGTGGCATAAGAGATTCAAAGAAAGGCAGGGATTCTGTGAGGGATGATGAGAGGTGTGGGAGGAGAAAGGAAGTCAATACACCAGAGTTGATTGGCCAAAGGGTTAAGGTTAGGGTTGGGGTTACTATAGTCCAGACCTTGCTCCTTGTGACTTTTGTTTATCCTCTAAACTCAGAGGCTGACGTCGTAATGAGACAATTGAGGAGATGAAAGAGGCTGTGACGAAGGCCATTGACACGCTTACACAAGAGAACTTCGATAGGGCCTTGAAGAAGTTGTTGGAACGGTAGAACAAGTGCATTGCAGCCGGAGGAGATTACTTCGAAGGGGACTAGAGTTTCATGTGTGTACTATCAATAAAAGTGCCCATACGAAAAAAGTCTGGAAACTTATTTAATGATCCTCGTATTTTTTCCTCGTTGATACCATAGGGCTTAGGCGATTCTGAAACTATTTCAGTATCTTGTTACTGAACAAGGATGCGGACTGACCTACCGCCTTGAAAATCCCGTTCCGAAAGAACGTTTCACGATTCTACCTGAATCTCGTGAGAGAAAAGGCCAAAATTCCGGCGCCCTATAATCATAGCCAGCCAACTTTCTGTTTTTTGCCTTAGACCTTTGTGTACTCATGGTATCCTTTTTACTCCCTTTTTAATTTCATCTTGCCAAAAAGATGGATTTTTTTATTTACTATAAGCATTTTAAACTATTTAATGTATGAGAAAACAAGGGGAACTATTTGTTTAGCGATTGATTCCCAGCGAATGACCCGGTCACTAATGGTCTTATATAAGGGGTGGGGGTGGCGAAAACAAACCAGCTGAATTTTTTACAAAGAGCTGCTGACGGCAACTACAATATATATATATATATATATATATATATATATATATATATATATATATATATATGATTTATATATACTGGTGTAACGTTTTCTTAATAACAAAAAGCAAAAAAAGTTACACCAGTATAAATAAAACGCTGTATTGTACTTTTGCAAAATACACAACCCCAGAGGATGGCCCAAGAGAGGTCAAAAAGTACTTAGTAACTGATTAATTACGGGAAATTTGTTTGTCAATTCCAGCCGGATATTATAACATCCATACGGCGATTTGAAAGGATCGAAATAAAAATAATTGTAGACAAAAGATGTCTATAATATCTGTAGCAGAAGATATTTTGGTTTGGCGCGCAATTTAATTCGACGCATAATTTCACCCAATCAGGATGACTTAACCTTTATCCGGGCAGCAGAAATTGGGTAAGCTGCCAAACACAGTCTCTTTGGCTGAACAACGCAGGCCAGTGCAGACGTCTCCCTGGCCGTTCTTAAATAGCAGCAGCAGCAGCGTGGACACATGAGGGAACCTATCTAATTTATAGATTCCTTGCGTCTATATCATTTAAACCAAGGAATCCCAGTTGAATATGAATTAGATACATTTAATACGCCACACACAGGAACAAATTTATGTCACCCCCAAAATTGGCTATGTCGATGCGATGCCTTATTTCCGTTTTCGACACCTAGCTCTCATTTCACCTCTGGGACACCTTAATGGAGACAACGCACGCCTCTCCACCAGACGCACAAAACTCACGGTGACTCCAAAGTTCATTTCCTCCAACGGCAACATGGCTTACGCTAAACTACGGCGAACACAATCCCTCGCACGTCCGACGATACGCGCTGCCTTCTCAACTCTATCATATCTCCATTTCGTCTCCTTACTCACTATCTTTCCAACGAGACTTGCAGCACAAAAAGCAAACCCAATATTCCATGCTGCAAATAAAAACTATTCCTAAAAACACATTTCGACTATCGGCATCTTACTTCTTCATCCTTCCTTTATTACCTTACAAACTTAGCGAAGAAACTACTCAACGCTAAACACACACACACACGTTACACCATCTTCCTCGCTAAAAAGAAAACTTTCCCTCGTTAAAAATAACAACAAAACCTCCGGCTAGATATCTAATCAAATATGTCTCAAAGAAGAAATGCTGCCTAAATCCACACCCAAACACACACACACACACACACACACATGATTTGTAGATAACTATTTTTTGTGAGTAACTTTATTTTTAAATAAGTTAGAGCTTATTTGTTTGCATACAGTTAAATGGTTTCAAGTATTGTTATCTAATAATAATGGGCGATCGTAGTCGAGGGCGACCAGAAGGGTCCCTTTTCAATAGCTACTACACCGAGGTGTACGGGAGGGCGCTACTCTTTTCCCTGGATTGCTCCACTTTACCCTTGATACGTACCTTATATCGCTGAGTGTTAGGCAAGGAGGTATCAAGTTCCATTTTAAAAGTCTTTGGTATGACTCGACCTGGGATTGAACCCAGGTCTCCCGGACCATTGGCAAACACTCTACCCACTAGACCAATGAGCCGGTTACCTCAAGTACTAATAATTCTATTTAATTCTAATCATTTGTTTGCACACACTAGCACCTTTAAGATGAAATAGTGTTGGTACCTGTTTACCTCTTGAGAAATTTGCAGAAAACAGTCGGAACAATCGTAAAGATGCTAGAACTGACGAGCCGATTGATCGGATCGGGCTTCCCTGACCACCTGTCTCGTCCAAGTGGAGTGTTGAAAGTCATTTGATCAATTGGGTCACCGGATCAAGGATTCCGCCTTCAATTATTACGGGAAACTACCCAAGGTCAACATGTGGCCTCGTTGGAAGGGCCTTATCCCTTCGTAGAAGTGCGGTCGGCATATTCCACAGCCCCAACCAACAGGTTTGCATCTCTCTTAAGTCAACACTTTTGGGTTCACTAAACTCTCGTACTACAGCGAGTGGGCATAGTACGTAGTGCTGGGAAATCGTTTTTAAAGTAAAACCTGAAAAATAATTTCCCCGGTTGAATCATTTCTGTGACCAGATAAACCATGGTCACCTGAGAAAGGCCAGAGGATACAGCGGTCGAAAAGTTATGTTTCAGCTGACAACAATAAAGATGAGAACAACAGTCCGAAAAATCACAACAATAATTTTACACATCAAACCTCACTCAAAAATTCCAATGGGAAAACCTATTTTCCTATTGGATTCGATAAAGTCCTGTTAAAAATTATTTTAGAGTCTTTGGTTCATATCAATGCTCTTAACAGGATGGAAATAAATTTATTATCCTAATGTGACCGAATATTGTTTTTTTCTTGAAATGATATTATTGCTCTGTGAATTTATTTATATTGAGCTTTTTACCAGGAAAATTTAAAAATTAGAAATTTGAATAATTCATTTGTCCTGACGGAATTGTTCCCTACTTCGGATTTACTGGATTGAAGAATACCAATATATATATATATATCAGTGGCAATTCTAGGTCGTTAATGTTAATCAGGCTCAAATTTTCGATATCATTTACTATACGTATAATTCAGAATATCATCATCATCATGTCGTGCCGCTAGCACGGATATCCCTAACCCTCTCTCACCACTTCTCCCTATCGTTCATCGTTTCTGGTAGGTCTTCAGGGCTACATCCCGTATCGTCACATAGCTGCTGTTATGTATGTTCGAGCTGGTCGTCCTGCTTTTGCGTGGCCATATGCGGGGGTCTATAGGAGTACATCACTTATGAGCTCGTCCTTCCTTCTCCAGCAGTGTCCTGCGTGTCTGGTTCGTCTAACTTGTATAGTTTTCGTGATGGGAGGCAGGTGGTCGTATAGTTGGTGCCTTGTGGGGTGTTGCCACCAGGACTTGTTCAATATTGCTCTCAACATTCTTGTGTAATTGCCGTCTAGCTTCTTCTCCATCCGTTTAGTTAGCGTCCAAGTAGTGCATCCATATAGCAGTATCGATACGACCGCTGCCTGGAAGAAACTGCGTTTCATTTTATCAGTCAGGTCTGATTTCCATATGATCGAGAGCCTATCGATAACTGTCCATGCTTTCGTTAGTCGTGTGTCGATCTCTTTTTCGGTTGATGAGACGCTGCTTCCTAGGTAGGTGAATTTGTCTACTAGTTTCAGAGAGGTTCCAAAGAACTTTAATATGTATTTACCTTTTTTCCAAATTCAATTCGTTGTATCTCTGCATTTGAACAGCTGATAGTTTACATATAACCATTCCACAACATCTGTTGTATATTTCAAAACAAACGTCTTTGATCCAGGTTAAGTACCTGTCTGTATCTAGAATTCTTAATGTCAACAACACAATGTTTGGGTCAATTGAACTGATTACACACACACAAACACACACATACACACATTTATACTCACTCACACACGCACACCGGAACACGGGGAACTGAGATGGAGCTCAAATCTTCTCGGTTCAATTTTGTATTTAAAAATTTTTCTCATATGTTATTATTATTAAGAGAAAAAAATTATTGACAAAGACGATTTAGCTTTTATGGTTAAACAAAAATACGAGGTGCATGCGATAAGTTTCCAGACTTTTTTCGTATAGGCATTTAAAATTGTCGAAGACTCTTGAAAATTCACTATGTTATTGCTATACATCTTATGAGACGACTGAATATATAGTATTTTATGATTTAAAAAAACCCGCAGGATACACACGTGTGTGTGTGTGTGTGTGCACTCGTACATGTGTGCATGTGTGTGTGTATATATATGTATACTCCCACGCACATGTGTGTGCACACATACACACACCTACATACACACACACACACACATACACACTCTCTCTCTCTCTCTCTCTCTCTCTCTCTTTCCCCCCTCTCTCTCTCTCTCAATATATATATATATATATATAATATTTCTCTTCATCTTATCAGTTTTGTTCATTTATCTCTTTCTCTCTTTCTTTCTCTCTCTCTATATATATATAGATATCTATATAGATATATATATAGATAGATAGATAGATTATTTTAAAGAACCACTCCTAATTATCTGAATTAGCATTATTATTATTTTTCAACTGCTTTTGTGGGGGTAGTCCCTGAGGTTTAATGGCTCAAGTGCTAAACTGTGGTCCCGAAGTAAGAGAGTTCAAATTCCACTCCCACAGTAACATTTACTTTCAAACTTGGGAAAGCTATAAACTCCCTTATCCCACCAGGTATGGGTTAGATAATATCACTGATCTTCTTCTACAAAGATAGTTTTGGCACTGAATAACCCATAAAGGTTGATATACCATTAAAACAAAGAAATAAAAGAAAGAATTGTTAGTATATAAAAGATTATAACTGATCCGAGAAGACTTTTTTCGTAGGGGAACTTTTATTGATAGTACACACATGAAACTCTAGTCCCCTTCGAAGTAAACTCCTCCGGCTGCAATGCACTTCTGGTACTGTTCCAACAAATTCTGGAAGGCCCCATCGAAGTCCTCTTGTGTGAGCGTGTCAATGACCTTCGTCACAGTCTCTTTCATCTCCTCAATTGTCTCATAACGACAGCCTCTAAACTTAGGGAATAATCAAAAGACACAGGGGGCAAGGTCTGGACTCTAGGGAGGCTGAGGAAGTGTCTTGATGCCCATCTTGGTCAAATAGTCTGTGACAAGGATAGAGTTGTGGACTGGTGCATTGTCCTGGTGGAAATGCCACTGACCTGATTTGAAGAGTGCTGTCCTCTTCCGACAGAATCTCTTCCTGAACTCCCTTAAAATCTCAACATAGTAACCCTAACCCTAACCCTTTGGCCAATCAACTCTGGTGTATTGACTTCCTTACTCCTCCCACACCTTCCCATCATCCCTCACAGGCTCATTGCCTTCCTTAAATCTCTTATGCCACTCAAAAATTGATGCTCGATTCATGCAGGATGCTCCAAAAGCAGTCTGAAGCATTCCATACGTTTCTGTGGCCCTTTTTCCAAGTTTAAAACAGAATTTTATTGCATACCGTTCTTCTAAAGTGTCAGATTGCATGTTTGAAATTCCCCAGCTGTGACAATCAGGCTTTTGTAGGGTGTATTCTAATTGCTGCTGTAGCTGTTCCTTTGAAGCTGAAATCATAAAAATTGGTCAGTCATCTCATAAGATATATAGCAATAACATACTGAATTTTCAAGAGTCTATGGAAATTTTAAATGCCTGATCTAAAAAAGTTTGTAAACTTATTGATGAACGACGTATATCAAATATATGCTATGTAAACACATTTTATAGATACAAACTGTTTAATGATCAAACAGTTCTATTTCAAACAATTCAATTTAGCATGAGTCAACAAAGTTAAATAGATTGAAGAATTGTTATGTATCCCTAATAATTCAATTGAATATTAATCATTTGTTTACACATAGATCAAACAGTTCTATTTCAAATAATTCAATTTAGCATAAGTCATTTGTTTGCACACATTTTAAATCTCATACAATTCCATTTGATCCATAGATAGGACCCTATCATATGCTGCCACTCTGAGCCAGAGTGATCATGGGAGTGATGGCAATGAAGGGGTACTCTGGATTTCCCCACAGCTCCAGCATTACTGATGCCTCAGCATCAGATTTTTTAATGTCATGACAGGACACTCGTTGGGGGGGATCTTACCTCTATGCAGTTGGTGTATTCTACAGCCCCTGTCAACAGGGTTTGATAGATAGATCAATAGATAGATTGATAGATAGATTGAGAGATAAGCTGAATAGTCAGATATATATGGTGAGTATATATATGTGCAGATGTGTTCTGGGTAAAGAGCCACCGACCACCAAAAGAGACAAAACACCCAAATTGACCTGACTCTAAACCTGAAATCAAACAGATTCATTTGACTCATAGAGCGGGTCTTAACAGGTTCCAGCAGAGTGGAACTGGGAGTAATAATCATAAAGGAGCAACATCATACTCCACAGGGCTTTAGAAATGAAGCCTCACCATGAGATACAGTTTTAGTGGTACACCCAGGACACAGCATTTTGATGGGGGTAGGGTCTTAGCCTAACCCTAACCCTAACCCTTATCGTAACCCTAACCCCTATCCCTAAGCCTGACCCCTAACCCTTAGGTCTTACCCTTCAGAAGAAAATACAATCAGAATATTTTGACAGGATACAATAGTTATTTTTATCACACCTCGCCTAGGGGTTAGAGTGTTCGCCAATAGCCCGGGAGACCTGGGTTCAATCCCAGGTCAAGTCATACCAAAGACTCAAAAAATGGTACTTGATGCCTCCTTGCTTAACACTCAGCATTATAAGGTACGGATCAAGGGTAAAGTAGAGCAATCCAGGGAAGGAGTAGCGCCCTCCCCAACACTTTGGTGTAGTAGCTATCGAAAAGGGAGCCTTCGGGTTACCCTCGACTATGGTCGCCAACTTTACTTTACTTATATATATATATTATTCGGTCCAGTTAAACCGGAGTTGGGAGTAATTCCATCAGGACAAAAATACCATTCAACAGTGAACATTTAAAATTTCCTGGTAAAGAGTTCAATGTAACTGACATTACAGAGCAATAATTTCTTTAAGAAAAAAACAAAACCAGTCACATTAGGATTATAAATTTATTTCCATCCTGTTGTGTGTTTTTGATATAAATCAAAAACACGAAAAAAATTAACAGGACTTCTTCAGATCTTATGGATAAAATAATTCAGAATAGACACAGGAAAAGTCGAAAAATAATTAGAATTTAAAAAATAAAAATATAAAAAAAATTAACTTCCGTTTTTTTTATTTTATTGCTGGTTGGAATTATCTAACCGGCAATAAAATAAAAAAAACGGAAGTGGGCTAATTGAGGAGAAAACTCTTCACCCCTCTTCTATCCCCTTCCACCCTTCTTTCCTGTGTCTATTCTGAAATAATTTATCCATAAGATCTGAAGAAGTCCTGTTAATTTTTTTCATGCTTTTGATTTATATCAAAAACACATAACAGGATGGAAATAAATTTATAATCCTAATGTGACCGGTTTTGTTTTTTTCTTTAAGAAATATATATATATATATATATATGTATGTCATCATCATGATGATGTCGTGCTGCCAGCACGGATATTCCTGACCCTCTCTCGCCACTTCTCCCTATCATTCATCACTTCTGGCAGGTCTTCAGGGCTACATCCCGTATCCTCACATAGCTGCTGTATGTATGTTCGCGCTGGTCGTCCTGCTTTTGCTTGGCCATATGTGGGGGTCCATAGGAGTACATCACTTATTAGTTCGTCCCTGCTTCTCCAGCAGTGTCCTGCATGTCTGGTTTGTCTAACTTGGATAGTTTTTGTGATGGGAGGCAGGTGGCCGTATAATTGGTGCCTTGTGGGGTGTTGCTGCCAGGACTTGTTCAGTATTGCTTGCAGCATTCTTATGTAATTGCCGTCTAGCTTCTTCTTCAGCCGTTTAGTTAACATCCAAGTAGTGCATCCATAAACACATTCATGTATATATACCCATACTTATATGCACAAATATATATATATATATACATGCATACATGCACACACTTATCAATTTACACACATGTAAATGTTTTTGAATGCTTATATGTAGATATGTAGAAACCGGGACATTGGCCCAGCGGTTAGAGTGTTCGCCAATGGCCCGGGAGACCTGGGTTCAATCCCAGGTCGAGTCATACCAAAGACTTTAAAAATGGAACTTGATACCACCTTGCTTAACACTCAGTATTATAAGGTACGGTTCAAGGGTAAAGTGGAGCAATCCTGGGAATGGAGTAGCGCCCTCCCCTACACCTTGGTGTAGTAGCTATCGAAAAGGGAGCCTTCGGGTCACCCTCGACTATGGTCGCTAACTTTACTTACTTTACTTATATGTAGATATTTACATAAATAGGAACTAGGTTCCTCCCAATATCTATCTCTATAAATATCTACAAATATCTGCCGATGGCATAGTGATACATACACATATATATATTGAGAAGAGTGTATATTTAGGAAGCAAATTATTATTAAGGCAAGTTTTATTAAAGCCAATGGAACACTGTTTGTTTATCATTTTTAGTTATAATTTTTCAAATTTTCCTGTTACTTTTCTTGCGTCTGGAACCAGGTTGTAAGGGAATTGTTCCATATCTTCAACCTAAGTGCTTACAACCACATTTTTGGTCATCACCAGAGGTAGTGTAGTTTGATAGTACAAGTTTTTATTTTTTTGATTATTTGTAGCATTTTGTTTTGAAGTTGTCAGTTGGAACATTTTCAGTGTTTTGTTTTAAAAACGTTCAGGTGGAAAGGTTTACTTATAGAGTTAGGGATTTTATTTGTCAAATATATTTAATACGTTTGAGCCTGTGTTAAATGGTATTTTATTTATGTTTGGGTTTTTATTTTTTATGCATATTGCTTCTCGGATTTGTTATAATCTTTTATTATTATTTTTATATATAACTATTGTATTATCTGTGACGATCTTCTTTACGTAAGTAGGTCAGTGCTATTGTTGTCTT
>OY757939.1:52691710-52721710 GCA_963585895.1 Sepioteuthis lessoniana
TTGTATGAGATAGATAGATAGATAGATAGATATGAAGAGACTGAGATAGATAGATAGATAGCAATAGACTGAGATAGATAGATAGATAGATAGATAGATAGATAGATAGCAATAGACTGAGATAGATAAATAGATAGATAGATAGTTATAGACTGAGATAGATAGATAGATAGATAGATAGATAGATATAAAATCATCTCAAATCCCCGTAACTTTGGTTTTTACAAAATTGTTAGGGGTCTACATATTTATAGGTGTCACTATACAACTAAGAAACAAAAAAAATTTAATTACAGTTAATAGATAGATAGATAGAGAGAGAGAGAGAGAGAGAGAGAGAGAGAGAGATAGGTAGACTCTTCTCTATCAAAGTGAAATAGATTGATATGAAAGACTGAGATAGATAGATAGATAGATAGATAGATAGATAGATATGGACTGACTGAAATAGATAGATAGATAGATAGATAGATAGATATGCTCAGATTCGGATAGATATTGTAAAAACTTATGGCATCATTATTCTGTCATGAAAATATTTACCTGGTTTCCCATTGTCTAATGCCAACCTTCAGGTAATTTATAATTCATTCAAATTTAGAGAGAAAATATTTTGAAAATAATGTCAACTATTTCTTATAAGATTATCACTGAATTTTATTAAAATACATTGGACCCTAGAATTTCTTTGTGAAGGCCTAGGGTCCTTTAGAACCCACTTTTGAAACCCCTTTTATCTGTTCCAAACCAATGATATTAGGATTATTTCTTGTGGAATATTATACAATCAAAATGGATATTATTAGATATTATTTTTTTACCAATGTCTACAACACTGAAAATTTGTAAACAAAATAATATTGCAAACACCAGTGATAAAAATTAAAATTGCATAAATATATATAAGTGTACTTATTTTTGAATAGCTATGTATTCATATTTTTGTTTACAGAGTAGTAGAGTTTGGTAATGAATAATCCCTAATGATATCAATTTTGATAGTATAGTGTTCCACTAGAAATTATATAATTTTGGTTTAGAAGAAAATTAACTTGCTATAAAAAAAATTGGGAAGATTTCACTTATCTATGGATCATAAGATAGATAGATAGATAAGAGGTCGTCTTCACATAGTGGCTAACATGCTGAACTGTGACATCATAGTAAGTTAGTTCAAACTCCAGTCGTGCTATTATGTTCACTTTCAGACAAAATAGACTTGGGAAAGGTATGAAACCCCTTATCCCCTCCAGCTATGGGTTATAGTACCATTGTTGTCTTTTTACAAAGGTGGCTTTGGCTTTAAATAACCCACAAAGGTTAATATTCCATTACATTAAACTAAGAAACCAAACCAGAGATAGATAGATAGATAGATAGATATAAAATCATCTCAAATCCCCATAACTTTGGTTTTTACAAAATTGTTAGGGGTCTACTTATTTATGGATGTCACTATACAACTAAGAAACAAAATAATTCAATTACAGTTAATAGATAGATAGATAGATAGATAGATAGATAGATAGATAGATAGACTTATCTCTATCAAAGTGAGATAGATAGATATGGACAGACTGAGATAGATAGATAGATAGATAGATAGATAGATAGATAGATAGAAGCAGACTGAAATGGATAGATTAATACAACTAGAATGAGATAGAGAGATAGATTAAGAGAGAGTGAGAGAGAGAGAGAGAAATGACCAAATTGAGATAGATAGAAAGAATGATAGAGAGATATATGAGCATGCTGAGGTCAATAGAGAGAGAGAGAGAGAGAGAGAGAGAGAGAGAGATTGATGAAAGAATTTGCATACAATCAAAATGCTTTTTATTTATTCTTCATCAATGATTAAATTCTAAAGGCTTCCACTCTGACATTATGCAAACCTCTCATTTCTGGTTGACAGTTGTTTTTTTTTTACTTTCAATTTAAATACAATCCCTAAGTGTTTCAATTGCTGTATATTAATAATTTTGGTTCCAGAATTTCAACACTGTAGAATTGGTAATTGATAATGTCTAATTAGTTATGTCTAATGATATCCATCTTCACTATCTAACGTTTTCCTTGAAATAATTAAACACTTACATATTTGGTTTAGGAGAAAATTAACTTTAAAACTAAAAAATTGTCAAGTGTCTTTTTATTTATTTACAGTTATTCCTGAAATTGATTCAGGAATGAATCTTTAAACAGTGTTTTAATCTGACAAAATAAGATTCCTAAACCTCTATCTATTTCTGACATCGATTAACAAGGTTATTTATACCTGTACACAATAAAACTGTATAGGATTTGATACCGAGAAATCTTTAGGTGCAGTTTCTCTAAAATTAACCTTATGTCACATCTTGATTATGGCAGAGGGATTGTATAAATATATATAATAAAAAAGGAACTTTATGAATAAATCCACATTCCCGAAAGCTCCACCATTATTGGAACCTCACCATCAGATGGGTTAATGTCATATCTAAGACACTCATTGGGAGTGTTTTACCCCTCAACAGAGATGCAGTCAGTGTATTCTACAGACCCAGCTGACTGGGCTATGCAAAAAAGGCAATATTTCACTAATTTTAATTTGTCAATTTGAGGTCTCAATTCTTTTTTTTTGGTGTGTATGTGTAGAAGGTAGAGAAAGAGGATTCCTGCTTAAAAAAAACAAACTGCAAAGCTAATCTATCACCATTTTTTCTTGCTTTAAAATCAACTCCATCTTCAGCATTTTTTTTTAAATATGCCATTTCCTTGTCCCAGAACAGAACCACAGGAATAGCTATAATTTCAAGAATATCTTCATTTTTTTTTAGAAAACAATTCACAGTATTTGGACCACAACACGTGTTAATGTTGATGCCACAAATTTATTCATTGACTGTATGTTTGTCATATTTACTTCTTCTGGTCGACAGGAGAATACTTCTAGAATTACACTGCAACAGATCTTTTATGTCGTGAGAGATAGATGCCGGATGAAAATAGCAATTGTCGAGTGATGATGTCTGTACAGTTCTGCTGAGTGACTGTTAGTCACATGACATTTTATCAAATAAGTGCATTTCTTTCACATCACTGAGACTAATATCTATATCTTTCAAATAACACTGTTTATCTTATCTATTCTTCTTTCAAATCGAAACATGTTTCATGCCTCTGAAGTTGCTTTTGAGTTTAAATCTAATTACATTTTTTAAACAAGGCTTTTTTTTTTCCTCTTTAAACAACCGTTTCATAGTTAAAGACTAAATCCGCTAGCACTCATGAAATCTAAAAACGGCTGCAAGCTTACCAGCATCATGTTTTTATCTCGTGCTCATTCAACATTGATTTCCTGTTGGTAAGTAGGAACTAAGGTTAGATTTGCATGTGTTGGATCGAATGAAAGATTCCTTTTGCATGTGTTAGAAAGAAATAAGTTTTGCTTCGCGTGAAAAATAGGATTTCCATTGCATGAATTGGATAGAAATAAGGTGTGTTTTGCATGTTTTTGATAGAAATATACTAACACCCATTAATAAGTAGACCCCAATCAGTTTTTTTTTCTTTTTATGAGTTAATTTTTTCTAAAA
Organism: Sepioteuthis lessoniana; assembly: GCA_963585895.1. Taxonomy (NCBI): domain Eukaryota; kingdom Metazoa; phylum Mollusca; class Cephalopoda; order Myopsida; family Loliginidae; genus Sepioteuthis; species Sepioteuthis lessoniana. Next base: position 52,695,292 of record OY757939.1, read on the forward strand.
CTAAGAAAACAAAAATTTATTATTTCTAGTGGAGTATCATTGAACTAAAACAGATGTTATTACGTATCATCTATAAATAAACTATACAAAATTGAAATTTTCTTCCCCAAAATATGAATAAGTTCATCTTCATATATATATATATATATATATATATATATATATATATATATATATATATAAGTGTGTGTGTGTGTGTGTGTGTGCATGAGTATATATATATATATATGTGTGTGTGTGTGTGTGTGTGTGTGCATGAAAATATATATATATATATATATATATATATATATATATATAAGTGTGTGTGTGTGTGTGTGTGTGTGTGCATGAATATATATATATAAATATATATATATATATATTTATGCAATTGTATTTTTGTCACACAGGTGTGGCAAAGTTATTTTTGGTTACAGAGTTTCAATACCATTAATTATTAATAATGCCTAATAATATTTGTTTTGAATGTATAATTTTCCACTATAAATAATGAATAATGAATGGTGGAGGTGCCCATGGTGTAATGGCTATCGTTGCAGGAAATGGATACGGCGACACGAGTTCAAATCCAGGATGAGACTGATTGCATTTCACATAGCACTAATACCCTTGGGAAAGGTATGAATCCAATTATTCTCCCTCCAGCTATGGGTAAATAGTAGGGCAGACTAGGTTCTTCAGCCTTGGTGAGGCGACTAGTCTTGGAGAAGGAAAACTCTGAATTCAAACCTGTTAAACTCTGCTTAAAAAATTGACCTTGTGTCATATCCTGCCTGAGTGGAGGGGGTTGGTAAATATGTTGAATAAGGCTTTCTTTTTACATGAATTAGAAATAAGGTTTGCTTTGTTTTAGGTAAAATTCACTATCATCTATCAATGAAGACACCTCAACCAATTTATTTCAATGTAATTTTTATCTAAACCCAAAATCACTAAATTTTATCATTTCTAGAGAAAATTATACAATCAAAATGGATATGATTAGGTATTATTTTCAGGATTATCTATAAATAAATACATTCATTATTAAAAAGTTAGTTTTTTTAAAGCAAAGATACTGGGATTTAATTATTTCTAATTGAACATTATACAACCAAAATGGGATTTAATAATAGAACATTTTACAACCAAAATGGATATCATTAAGTTTTATTTATTACAAAATTCTACAATACTGAATTCTTATAACCAAAAATGATTAAGAAGCTGTTAAAAAATAATTATCCACCTTATATGCATTTATGCAAGTTTATTTTTGGTAAAATATTTTCATTGCTTTAGAGTTTGGTAATAAATAATACCTAATATCTGTTTTGATTTTATAATCTCCCACTAACAATTGGTTGATTATACTTATACTGTATATACTTCAAAAGTCATTTACTGATTGCTTTTAATTTTTAAAAAATTGAAACATTCAGTGTGCCCATAAATAAATGACCATGTGCCAGTCTAAGTTATTGTTGTGGTCTTCAGATAAGACCAGTGGAAGAACAACTTGGGTGATAGGTAAACGTTATTGTATTAGCAGAAGAAAAAGGAAGTCATACAAAGGAAGTACTAGCCGTGCTCGGCTTGCAGTCCATCTGTCAAATGTCTCGTAAGAAACGAGAAGTTGTCTCCCCCAAGTGAGCTAAGCTCAGAAAATATGTTTAGGTTGGACGATTCTATCTTTGGGGTATGGTAGGATATGTCCCCATAACAGTTATGTAAATACAGTTTCAGCCATATACGAGTACACCTCAAGTAATTTTCCCTCATAAAAAGTAAATTTTCTCATGAACTAAAAAAAACAAAAAATTTTCATCATTTCTTGAATAATGTTATTCAGTCAAAATAAATATTATTAGGTATTATTGATTGAAACTGCGTAATGAAAATTATATATACCTGTCAAAACATTTGTGGAATATATTTAAACAGAAAGTTGATAAATAATGATTATCCAAGAATACAACAGAAATATTGCACATTACAGAGTGGAGAGCAATAGAGTTTGGTCATAAATAATAACTAATAATATCCATTTTGATAGCATTATGTTCAAGTAGAAATAAAAATTTTGGTATATTCTAGTACCTATGTTTTTACTCAACCATTCCCCATGAGCAGGATGTGACACGAGGTCAATTTTTAAGCAGAGTACAGCTGGGTTGAATTCAGAGTTTTCCTTCTACTTGGTTGGTTGCAATACCACGGCTAAAGATCCCAGTCTACCCTACTATTTACCCACAGCTAGAGAGAGAAGTGATTGATTCATGCCTTTCCCAAGGACATTAACATGAGGAGAAAGTTTGTTTTGCATGCATTTATAGAAATAAGATTTGTTTTACATAATGTTACTTAATAAAAATTGTTTTGCATATGTTATATAGACACGAGGTTAGTTTTGTATATGTAAGATCAAGATTAGTTTTGTCTTGTACATCTTTGCTTGAAATATGTATTTACCTAACCATTCCACATGAGCAGGATGGAATGCAAAGACAATTTTTAAACAAAGTCTAACAGGTTTTGTTAGAAATAAAGTTTGTTTTGCACGCTTTAAACTAGTAGATATTGGTATTGGGAGTAGGGATCAACAAGCTCATCTCACTGACCATTTCAACTATAATGAAATCAATCTTCATTAGTGACTTCAGAATTGAGTATTTGTACTATCATATTTATCATCCCCTCCGCTCAGGTAGGATATGACACAAGGTCAATTTTTAAGTGAAGTCTAACAGGTTTGAATTCAGTTTTCCTTCTCCTAGACTAGTTGCCTCACCAAGGCTGAAAAACTCAGTCTGCCCTACTATTTACCCATAGCTGGAGGGAGAATAATTGGATTCATACCTTTCCCAAGGGTATTAGTGCTATGCTATCAGTCTCGTCCAGGATTTGAACTCGTGTTGTCGTGTCCATTTCCTACGATGATAACCATTACACCACAGGCACCTCCAAAATAACCATTATACCATGGGCACCTCCAGAGTATTTGTACAATAAAGGCTTGATTAAAGGAGTTTCACAAAAGAGTAATGTTACTCTTTCCTTTCAAAAGAGTATTGTAATTATTATTTCACCTTTACAGTTAAAGCAGGGCCAATCCTCAATGGAGATTCAACTATAGTAGGTTTTTGGTGGACTAAGTTACCATAGTAGTCAAGGGTGACCCAAAAGCTCCCTTTTCAATAGCAACTATACTGAGATGTAGGCGAGGGTGCTACTCCTTTCCCTAGATTGCTCCACTTTATCCTTGATACATGCCTTATATTGCTGAGTGTTATGCAAGGAGGTATAAAGTACCATTTTAAAAGTCTTTGGTATGACACGACCTGGGATTGAACCCAGGTCTCCTGGACCATTGAATAGTAGACATTTATTAAGCTTAGCTTAGTTTAGTACAAGACCAGAAATATGGGACACCCAGTGAGTACCAAACGCATTAACAGAAAATCAATGACCACTACACGATCCATTTACGTCAGAATGAATTAATAAATATCTGTTCCGTTTGTTTGATATTATTTAAGTATAAATAATTATTTTTCAATAAATAGCCATCTTATGAATAAAGTTCACAATCATTTTAAACAGGTAAACACTTCATACTTAGTCACAATATCAATGTTTTAAAAACGAACATATGAATAGAGTTCATGTTGGGTATCACCCACTTTTTCCACACAATGAACTAGTCCATCTGCCATATATAGCAGTAACTACTAATACCAGGGCAGACTAGAAGGTGAAGAGCAGCTTTTTATGGGAATAGTATTAGAGCGTTGGAGACTGGAGATCGCACTAGATCATCTTACTTGCAACCGTAATAACGGAAGCCAATACTATCATTGGACTATATCTTTATTCTGTATTCACTAATCCTATGTTCTTGACTACTAATAGTCTCTCTATTGTATATACTTTTTCCAGAGAATATATCTCTATTTCCTCTCATATCGTGGTTTGTCCTTTATTTAATATTACAAGCGTTCACTAACCAGAACGCAACAATTCACAATCAATTTAACTGGTAGATCAATAAACTCAGGTAAAACCTTTAAAATTCTTGTTATGCTCCCCACAAGGGAAGTGCACTCCATCTTTAGAAATGGCGGCAAGAGAATTGTTGAGAACTACCAAATGTAATGAGGTAACTGCTACAATAACTGACACCTATTGATTTTTTAAAAAGTCTTTTTTGATGTCTGCTGTGTCAACTTAATTTTTCTCAAACGGAAAATTTAATCTGTTACCCAGTTCTGTTTGATCATTTTGATTTTTAACGTACGCATATAATCTATCAATAAAATGATAAAGTTCTCTGTCTGTCAATCTATCTTTTTGTAACACTTTCCCTGCCCACTGCAGACTCCAAATTCTAAACCAATTATGAATCTCCATATCCCATGAACTTTTTCAAGCACAAAAGTTAGAAGACTAGCAGGGATACCTGGTAGTGCTCAAGGGTCAAATGTATAACAACAGCTTTTAGCTTTTGTTTTTTGTTCTATGTGGTAACTGGAAGAACGTTATTCAGGGACATTTTAATGAAGTGACACCACCAGCTTATGAATATGAATATTTGCGCTCACAAACACAAACACAAACACATGTGCTATGCAAATATGACCAAACAGCACACATGTAAGCAGTGGTCAATAGCAGTAAAGTCACCCAGTCTTCAAGTGGACACTATGCCATATGTACCAATAACACTCCAGTTTAACTACACCCAAGACTGCCAACCTAAGCCGACTCTACATGTTCCAATTTGAATGAATATATGTTCTTTTTGGTTGTAAACCCTTTCTGAAATAAAGGGACAATGCAAAGACTTGAATCGCTGTTCATTATAATGACAGTAAAACAATTACACAAAACTACCAGATATACTAGGTGAATGAAAAGTAAGATATTAATCTATGTTTTCACAATAGTTTATTAAGCCCAGTTGCTTGGGGCTGTAAGATATGCCAACTGCATTCCTGCAGAGAGCTAAGACCCCACCCCAGCACCAAATTCTGTCCTGGATATGACACTAAACAGCATCCAGTGGTGAGACTCAAGTTCTGGGACTTTGGGGAATGTTCATTATCATTACTCCCATGTTCACTCTGACCCAGAACGATAGTACCTGCTAAGGTCCCATCTATGGGTCACATATCAGATCACTTTCTTGACTTGAAACACTGGGCCAGTCGAATACACCGACTGCACCTATACAGAGGAGTAAGACCCCTTCAATGAGTATCCTGGATATGATACTAAACAATCTAATGGTGAGGTTCCAGTGATGCTGGAGCTTTGGGGAATATGGAGCACTCCTTCATTCCCATTGCTCCCAGGTCCACTCTGACCCAGAGTGGTAGGACCTGATAGGGTCTTATCTATGGGTTAGATAGAACTAACTGCATACTTATGTTAAACTTAATTGTTTCAATTAGAACTGTTTCATTAAACTGAATAGCTTGAAATAGAAATGTTTTTGACTTTAAAATTGTACTTACATTTAAACTGTGTGCTTATGCTAAGCTGAATTGTTTGAAATGGAACTGTTTTTGACATTGAAAATCTACTTACACTAAACAGAATTGTTTAATATAGAATTGTTTTGATATTTAACTGTGTGTAAACAAAATATGTACTCATACTGAACTGAATAAGCTGAATTAGAACTGTTTGAATATACTGAATAGTTTGAAATAGAAATGTTTTTAACAATTAAACTGTTAATTGTTTGAAATAGAACTGACTATGTGCATAAAGATTGATTTGGCATTAAATACCCTACAAAGGTTGATATACCATAAAATCCAACCAACCAACCTTACTTGAAATAATTTAACAGTGTACAAACAAATGACTGTTAAATAAAATTATTACTATTACATAGCAATATATAAAACTATTTAAATCTATGCAAATGAAATTATTAGTGTTAAAAACAAAGAACTCAGACTATAACACTCTGCATACGGAGACGCCTTTATTACACCCTTCTTCTTACACTCACATATCAACCAATATGACTGTTTGTTTACTTCCAGTCTTCGAATAACGCCTTCACTTCTTGAGAGTATCAGGGGAGATAACTTGCATGCTTTAACAATTAGTGTTAGCAATATTTGAAACCAATTACCTATGTGCAAATAAATGAGCCCTGGTTTGTATAAAAATTGCTACCTACTAACTATTTGGGTCGTAACAGATTGGGTAGGACAGGTTGGGGTCTCCTGAACCTTTGACCTACCTGTTTTGAAACCCACCTTCAACTCTGCCAAAATCTCCTGACTTGTTTTCTTATATAGAGATTTTGGAGAACAAATCAAAGATCCCAGAATGTTCAATGTCACCAGTGAAACTGTCGTAAAACATGTGATAATTCATGTGTGATTATATTAAAATCACGTGTGAACCCTGTAGGTTATTCTGCTCGCATGCGCTAGGTTCGTGACATTTTCACTGATTGACGACAGCCAATGTGCTTGCGCGTTCTGAATGACAGCGCCCGTCCGTTATATTACACAGAACCATTGGCAAACACTCTACTCATTAGGCCAATGGTCTGATAGCCTACAAGGTTTGATATGCAGTAAAATACAACCAACCAAGCAGAATTGTTTAATAAATTGAAAGAGTTGAAACTTTGTGCAAGAAATAAGCTTTGTCTCGTTAAAAAACTGTTAACTACAAACTATTCACTTAAAAAATCATATGTATAAACAGGACTAGGCATTGAATAACCATCAAGAGTTGATGTGCCATTAAACCAAATAACCAAACCTATACTTTATAAGTATTTTAAAACTGGCCTAGCGGTCAGAGTGTTCGCCAATGGTCCGGGAGACCTGGGTTCAATCCCAGGTCACGTCATACCAAAGACTTTAAAAACGGTACTTGATACCTCCTTGCTTAACACTCAGCAAAACAAGGTACGTATCAAGGGTAGAGTGGAGCAATCCAGGGAAAGGAGTAGCACCACCCCCTACACCTCGGTGTTGTAGCTATCGAAAAGGGAGCCTTCTGGTCGCCCTCAGCTAAGGTCGCCAACTTTACTTTTAAAGTGACTCATTGACCTAGTGGGTTTGCCAATGGTCCGGGAGACCTGGGTTCAATCCCAGGTCACGTCATACCAAAGACCTTAAAAATGGTACTTGATACTTCCTTGCTTAATACTCAGCAATACAAGGTATGTATCAAGGATAAAGTAGAGCAATCCAGGGAAAGGAGTAGCGCCCTCCCCTACACCTCGGTGTTGTAGCTATCGAAAAAGAAGCCTTCTGGTCGCCCTCGACTAAGGTCATCAACTTTACTAGCTATGAAATAGGAAGATGCTTTTTAATCACTCTGTATATCATTTTGATGGATCTTTTCACATCATCGTCATCATCTTTGGCTATTCATTTTGCTTGGCAATGAGCAAGAGATAGGATGCAGCCCTCAAAAGAGGGTTGAAAGTGATGCCTTCAATTTCATTATGTTGTTCCACAGCATCAAAGGTGGATACTGGTTGTTTTGCACTAGCAGCTGAACATCTCCGCCAACAAGCCATATTTTTGGCTTTCGTATGGATGGCAGCTGAATGACAGTCTAGCAAAGTGATGTCTGGATTAAAAGCAGAGGTGTGTCCCTAATTTCCTTCATGAAAAAAAGATTGCTCTCACTGATTTTCATGAACTCATGTTAAATGTTCACAGAGATCAAGCAGGGTTAGGTGGGGGGTGATGAATTTCAACTCTCTAATACAAACTGGGAGGACTTTCTTTCAGAGCATCCATCATAGCCATAGACTTTTGAATTGTAATATACATTTATATCTTCTTTGTTGATGTCTATGAATGAAATCGGATATTACTTTAACCTGAAATTCGTATCCATCCTGTCAGAAACTCGAGAACCCCTAAACTGTTGAGCAGACTCGTCTAAATATAAAATTGTATCCCGAAGCCACATTGGAATGAGAGGAAATAAAAAAAACAGACTCAGCAGTCAAATTGGCCTTAGACCTGACCCCTGAAAAATTCAGGATTCCATATACTGACCTAAAACCCAAAATAAATAAATTCCTTCAAGCAAAATGGCAACAACACTGAAATAATGACATATAAACAAACTCTTCCTGATCTAGCCCAGTTTGGGAGAATGGAGACCAGCTTTCAGAAAATCAAGACCAGAACAAGTCATTACATGATAGCAAGTATTCCTGCCCACTTTGGGAGATTGGAGACCAGCTTTCAGAAAATCAAGACCAGAACAAGTCATAACATGATAGCAAGTATTCCTGCCCACTTTGGGAGAATGGAGACCAGCTTTCAGAAAATCAAGACCAGAACAAGTCATTACATGATAGCAAGTATTCCTGCCCACTTTGGGAGATTGGAGACCAGCTTTCAGAAAATCAAGACATGACCAAGTCATTACATGATATCAAGTATTCCTGCCCACTTTGGGAGATTGGAGACCAGCTTTCAGAAAATCAAGAACAAGTTATTATATCCTGATTGCGTATTGGTCAAGCAAGGCTTACACACTCATTCATACTGAAACAAGAACCACCACTACAGTGTTAGACTTATCAAACAAATTGCACCATTAAACATATTCACATAAAAAGTAGAGTTTTTGCTATCACCAAAAAGCAATTCTTCTAGGTAACTAGTTTGAGCAACTTGTTCAAGAACGTCAACATGGATGAGATTCTGTCCTTCTTGAGAAAGACACGGTTGTACCAAAAAATATGATGAATTGAAACCATTTAATCATGTGTGAGCAAATGAAATCTCGTTTGTCTAAAATGTTATCTACAAGTATTCCTTTAGAAATCTTAGGTTTAATATATGTAAAAACAAAATTTAGCATTAAATAACCTACAAGGTTGATATGCCATAAAAAAAAACAACCAACTAACCAATCAGCTGGAGCTTTAGAATACACAGCTCTGCAGAGAGGTAAAACTTCTCCCAAGTGACCTAGATATGATAGTTTAATATTTTATCCTGGACACTCATTGGTGGTGAGGGTCATACCCTTCTGTAGAGATGCAGTTTGTGTATTCTACAGCCCCCCACCCACCAGCCGACTGGGCTATTAATGATATGGTAATTTTTTATAATATTCAAGAAAATTACAATGATTCATAAATGCACATTATTATAATTTTTGTTTACTTATAAATTAAGTAGTAAAGTTGGTGACCCTTTAGTTGAGGGTGACCAGAAGGCTCCCTTTTCAATAGCTACTACACCAAAGTGTAGGGGAGGATACTACTCCTTTCCCTGGATTGCTCCACTTTACCCTTGATACATACCTTATATTGCTGAGTGTTAAACAAGGAGGTATCAATTACCATTTTTAAAGTCTTTGGTATGATGCAACCTGGGATTGAACCCAGGTCTCCTGGACCAGTGGCGAACACTCTACCCACTTGACCAATGAGCTGGTCTACCAAACAACTGCAAAAATAAATTCTACTACACACATGGGCAAACTGCAGCCCTTGAGTAACATACCACATATATATATATATATATATACACACACACACACAAAGGCTAAAGTACCTCTCTATGTCAAAACGTGGACCGCAGCTGATTATAATGACATTAAAAAAATTCCTTAGTATTTATGGCATGTTGATAAGTATTCTGCCTATAAGAGTTATTTTGGGTAGAACTGCTGCATTTATATATTCTTGAAAAATCCTAGATTTTTGTAAAAATGCATAATTCAGTGGTATATCAACCCTTAATGGATTATTAATTCCAAAATTTGGTTCACGTTTAAATATTTGATTATAAGTAAGGTGAAGTGTTAAGCAAGGCAGTATCAAATACAATTTTTAAAGTCTTTGGTATGATGCAACCGGGGATTGAAGCCAGATCTCCCGGACCATTGGCAAACACTCTACCCACTTGTTCAATTAACTATTTATTTAATACAAATATTTAACCAAACTATATTGTTATCAATATTAATTGATTATATCATTTGATTGATTTAACAGCATACCAACCCTTTATGGGTTATTTAAAGCCACAATTTGGTTCTTTTCTAAATATTTCATTATAATCATAAATATCTATATTTTCAACATTTTGTAGTGATCATTATTTTTTTAATCATATTTTTTATTTGTCTATAATAACAATCACCTGTTTGCTCACAACTATATGATATCAAGTATCCCCATCAAATACTTTTAATTTATACACAATTGGTATCAAGTATTTTTATTTAATACTAATAGTTCATACACAATTATATAGTTTCAAGTATTCTCATTTAATACTAGTAATTCAAGCACAATTATATAATTTGAAGTATTCCTTTCTAAAAGTGATAATTTTCAAACAGGTCTGTATGATCCATTGATGGGACCTTAACAAGCACTACACTCTGGATCAGAGTGGAACTTGGAGTAATGGCAATGAAGGAGTACTTCACACTTCTCAGCACTCCAGAACTGGAGCCTCGTTACAGGATACTGTTTATGATCACAGAAAAGCACCTTTTTATGATGGATCTTATCCCTCTGTTGAAGATCCAATTGACATATTTCTAACAGGGTAGAAAAATCATTGTTTGAAGACACTGTAATATAGTCATATAAGTTATTCCCCTTGAGTGGAACTTTTCAATAACATCATTCCTGAGATAGAAACTAAGGTTCACTATATTTCTTCTCAAGATTCCTCTAAATAAACATGCCTTTTGTACAGTTCTGTAAATAAACGTGAATGCACATGAAATATCACTTTGGTCCTTAATGCATGTTTTGTCACAAAATATTGCAGACACTCAAATGACATTTTTGAATAATTCATTTTCAGTAAATTATTCAGAATTATTTAAGACCTGTTATAAGTTTTACACCTGAACTTTTCAAACTTTTTATTTGATGCACCTCTTGTTACCAAATTTAATTACTATTCACCCTAATATAGATTAATTGAATATTTCCAACACTCTTCCTAATCTCATTTGAAGCCATGGTGAGAGAGGTAGATTTTTGAAATGTTTTAAATTAAATGTATAATTCCTAAACCTGTCACATTAAAACAATTCATATGTTGTTGATTGTCTGAACCAGAGCTTCTCAAACTTTTTAATTGTTGCACCCCTTGTAACCAAATTTAATTTCCTTTTACCATCAAATAAATAAATTGAATAATAAATTACATATCATAACTAACTTACAAGAGTTTAATACAATTTACATTAGAAAAATTCAATAAACTATAAATGAAAACTCACCTTTAATTTTTGAATTTTTTTTATTGAATTTTTCAGTTTCAAGATTTTAATTTTTATAAAATATTAAAAAAAAGCTTGAGACAGAGGTAGCTGTAGATTGTAGGGGGACATGTTATTTGGTAGATATGTTTAGTCCCCCAAAATTTAATGTTGTTCTTTGATGTATGTTTTGCTTAGTGGTATGTTATGTTTGGAAAAAGGCACATGGAAAAAGGTAAAATAGGCACATGGAGACAAATGTAGCAAATGAGAAAAGATATGAAATGGCGCGGACAAAAGGAACATACAAAACAAGGCGACAAACAAAACAAATTTATATTCATAACAAAATGTGCAATGAAACATTTAAAATATTACTGATTCTATATTGTTAGTAAAATAGTCCTGTGTGTATGTGTGTGTATGTATTTTTAAATGTTCATTTCTTCCTATGGTTTGAAACAGTTGGTGTTTCTGAGGCAGGAAAAAGTCTCATAGTCAAAGTATTTTGAAGAAATGAATGTTTGCGAGGCTTATCCATTTTTATAGAAAATACGTGTCTCTGAATCAGCTCCAAAAAACGCGGGATGAAATTCAAACGTGGACATAGTTTTAAGCAAGTCACTTGGTTCTCCTGGCCAATGGTTTCCCAAGACTGAATATTTGCGTGCATCCACCATCTTTGTTGTGGGAACAAGTGGCATACCGCCCAATTTAGATTATAGGAGTGTAAGTCCTATACGATATTAGTGCTTGAAAGAAGACCACAAAGTTTGAAAAACATGTGCAGCATACTTATATGAAATAAAAACCTAAAGTACCGCATTTAAATTCATTTGCAAACCTATTCATTTTGATATATAAATATATATATATATATATATATATATATATATATGGATATATATATATATATATATATATATAGATAGATAGATAGATAGATAGATAGATAGATAAAAGTGGGAGGGGTAAATGTATAGATATGAAAAAATAGTAAATTCAGATGATAATTTTATTGATTGTTGAATTATTTGTCAATGTTAAATGTTTCAGTTTTATATTAAAAACCTTCATCAGGCCACTTAAATATATGATGAAGTACCTTCAGAATTATATATAAATTGATAAAAATTTTGTTTTTTATGTTTCAGTTAAATTAGAGCTAAAAAATTACAAAATTACTTATGGAAAATATTTTGGTTTCATCAATCATAGATTTTTTTTCTTTCTTTTTTCTAAGGAAATATGTTACATTTTTTAAATAAATTTTGAACTTTAATTTCATCACGAAGTTTTGAAACAGAATGCCACAAACCAAAATACAATATTAAAAACTTTCTCATTTTTTCATTTCATTTAAAAACATAATAAATTCAATTAAACACAATTTGGAAGATACGACATCACATATCTAATTTACCAGAAGAAGATTTGATGTAAACCCAAAGATTTAACATCGACAAATGATTCAACTATAAATAAAATACCCTTCTGAATACCTTGTTTTTTCATATTTGTACATTTTCACACCATCAGTTTTACTTCTATCTTCTCAGATATATATATATATATATATATAGTCATCCACAGACAGATCTGTTTCGTTCTATCAGAACTCATCAGTGTGACTAGACAGTATCTTTCCATAGCTGGGATCGAAAACCGGTTGACTCAAACGTCAAACCAAAGCTTCTAACCATTCAGCCACGAGGAGATAATAGCTGTGAAGTAAATTTTAAATGGTTATGAATCACAATTACTATTGTTTACATACATCCGTTCAACAGTAGCCGAGACCTCAATTCAACTACGAAGAGGCTTGCAAAAGATGTTAATGGCAACACGATTACTTCTTCGCCAGAGAACTCAACCCCACGGGGGTAGGGGAGTATATATATCTCTATAGTCATCCACAGACAGATCTATTTTGTTCTATCAGAACTCATCAGTGTGGCTAGACAGTATCTTCCCATAGCTGGGATCGAACACCGGTTGACTCAAACATCAAACCAAAGCTTCTAACCATTCAGCCATGAGGAGATAATAGCTGTGAAGTAAATACATGTTTTTAAATATATATATATATATATATATATATATATATATATATATATATATATATATATATTTAAAAACATGTATTTACTTTGTATGTTAGAAAGCCAGAGATTGTTTCAACTTGGTATTCATATTATAAACAGGACCAACCTTCTAAGATGATATAAGCCTAGTCAAGTAGGACTGTAGAATACACCAACTGCATCTCTGCAGAGGGTGAAGACTCAACCTAATGAGTGTCCAAGCTCTAGTGATGCTAGGGCTTTTACCCCTTCATTGCCATTGCTCCCCGCCCCCTCTGGCCCAGAGTGTTAGCACCTGATAGGGTCCTATCTATGGAATAAATAGAAGGCTGACATTTAAACTGAGTGCCAACAGATGACTTATGCTAAATTGAATAATTGAAATTAGAACCGTTTGATCATTTAACTGTGTGTAAACAAATGACTGATGTTTAATTGAATTGTTAGTGATACATAGCAATACTTGGAACCATTTAACTGTGTGCAAATGAATGAATAGTGTTGAATAGAATACTTAGTGTTAAATAGTAATACTTGTATCTACTTCATTGAGTGCAAACTAAGGATTAATATTTGATAGAATTATAAGTGTTAGATAGCAATGTTATATATTGACCCTCGACCGAGCCATTAATCAAGAGATGCACCTGCGTAAATAAGCGGAAGAACAGCGGAAGCCGGTGGGCGTTAGAAAATAATATAACCAGGTGCTCTTGTGGTTCGAGTCAGTTGGAGACAGGATGCCGAAGTGAGACCCAGCTGCAGACAGAGGGCTTTGGGCCCTTAGTGACCCCCGGTTGAGCAACCCAAGACAAGATGTGAAAGAAGTGCTGCTATGGGCGAGGAAGAACTTGGGTCAACATAGCAGTCCGTCCTTGTCTCCACTCATTTCTCACACACAACAAACATCACCTTTTCGAATATAAAGTGTGAACAATTTATATTTTCATAAAGAAGTGTATCCGTTTGTTATTGAAGTCGTCATTATTTATGTTCCTGTGTATATTTGTATACGAGTAGTATACTATACCACAGCAATAACTGAAACCCTTTAGCTGAGTAAAAACAATAGCAATACTAGTGTGCAAACAAATTTGGTCTAAATCACTTAAAAGTAAGATTGCAGACAAACTAATCTCTTACATATCATGTATATCTGTTCAAATGCAGGCAAAAAAATGACTGATGTTAAATTGTTACTGTTACATAACAATACTTGAAACCATTTAACTGTCAAAAAAAAAATAATGATCTCTGACTCATTTAAAAATGTTATCAAGAAATTGTTTATATACATATATATATCATCATCATCATCATATCGTGCTGGCAGCACGGATATCCCTGACCCTCTCTCGCCACTCCTCCCTATCGTTCATCGCCCTAGGTAGGTCTTCAGGACAACAACCTGTATCCTCACATAGCTGCTGAATGTACGTTCGTGCTGGTCGTCCTGCTTTTGCGCGGCCGTGTGTGGGGATCCATAAGAGTACATCTCTTATGAGTTCATCTCTGCTTCTCCAGCAATGTCCTGCATGTCTGGTTCGCCTAACTTGAATAGTTTTCGTGATAGGGGGCAGGTGGCCGTACAGTTGGTGTCTTGTGGGGTGTTGCTGCCAGGACTTATAAGTAGAAATTGTTTATATATATATATATATATATATATATATATAAACAATTTCTACTTATATTGATATTATATGCATATATATATATATATATATATAATATTAATATAAGTATTAATACTTCCTTACGAAAAAGTTATTATAAAAAAATATATAAAAAAAGTTAATCATCTAATTCAGTAAGCAAATATGGAGTCTTAAGTTAAAAAATAAAATAGATAAAATAAAAAATAAAAAAATAAAAAAGTTAAATTACTATACTTCCAACTGGCAATAAAATAGAAATAAATAAATAAATAAATAAAATAAAAAAATTGAATTGAGCAAAAACGAGGAGATAACTCTTCACCCCTCTTCTATCCCTTTCCACCCTTCCCCTCCTGTGTCTATTCTGATTTATTTTATCTATAAGATCTGAAGAAGTTCTGTTAAATTTTCTTCGTGTTTTTGGTTTATATCAAAAACACATAACAGGATGGAAAGAAATTTATAATCCTAATGTGACCGGTTTTGTTTTTTCTTAAAGAAAGGTATATATATATATATATTCATGTATATATATATATATATATATATATTGGCAGCATTTCTTCATTGATACATATTTGATTGAACATTATAGACATTTTTTATCAACATATTTTTTGTTAATCTTTTCGAATTGTCCTATTGATCTTATGATATTTGGTGGGAATTGGTTGATAAACCTTCCATTATAAGTTATTTCCCAAGAACTTTCTTCCCAACCAAGAGCCATCATCAGGGTCGGATGTATTACAAAAGCGATGTAAATTTTGTATGTACATTACTATTTTGTAATAATGACCATTTATACTGATGCATTGTGTACTGTTTACTTTTCAAATTTCTTTCTATAAATAGCGTCAGTAGCTAAAGACAATAAGTACATTAGCACTGGTTTCAAAATTAATTCTATTAAGTTTAGGTTGTATATTCCTAATATGTAGCGTCTTGAGAATCTATAGTTTTCACTTGTTATTTTGTTGTTCTAATATTTTGTTTTCAGTAAGAATTTTCTGAAATTCTGTTGTCAGGCATGAATGTTTTTTTGAGATGTCATGCTATGGAACTGGTATCAGAAAGGTGCATTGTAAGTCTTCTCGAGAGGGTAGTTGAGGTTAAACTGACATATATATCATTGTTTGCAGAGATACAATATTGATTTTTATATTATTTTAGGCTTGATTCCGTTTGGTTTTAAGGCATATCAACCATTGTATGTTATTTAATGGCAAATCATATTTATACATGCATATTAAATATATATATATATATATATATATATATATATTCATTTATTTAAGTATATATATATATATATAGTCATCCACAGACAGATCAGTTTTGTTCTATCAGAACTCATCAGTGTGGCTAGACAGTAGCTTCCCGTAGCTGGGATTGAAAACTGGTTGACTCAAACGCCAAGCCAAGCTTCAAACCATTCAGCCACGAGAAGCTATTAGCTGCAAAGTGAATTTTAAATGGTTATGAATCACAATTACAATTGTTTACATACATCCGTTCAATGGCTACCGAGACCTCAATTCATATTTGAAGAGGCTTGCAATATACGCTAATGGCAACACGATTACTTCTTCGTCAGAGAACTCCACCATACGGGGGTAGGGGAGTATATATATATAAATTTATATATATATATATATAATAGGCATATAAAAACATGATTTGCCATTGGTTTGGTTTGGTTTTATGGGACATCAACCATGTGACATAAGACCAAACCGAACCAAACCTAAAATAATATAAAAATCAATATTCTTTAAAAGGGACAAATTGATTAAGTAGAAGATCGTCTTTTGGATGCTAGACAGATAATCGTGGAAAATGGATTTTTGTCTCTATTCCCTGATGGGACCAAGCCCAGTCAGCTGAGGCTGTAGAATACACTGAGTGTATCTCTGCTGAGGCGTAAGAGTTCCCCAATGAGTCTCCAGGATATAACACTGAACAATCTGATGGTGAGGCTCCAGTAATACTGGAGCTTTCGGGAATGCAGAGTGCCTCTTCATTGCAACCACTCCCAGGTCCAATCTGGCCCAGAGTGATAGCACCTGATAAAGTTGGCCCAGTTGGCTGAGGCTGACTGCAGCTCTGCAGAAGAGTAAGAGCTCCCCAATGAGTGTCCTGGATATGACACTAAACCATCTGATAGTGAGGTTCCAATAATGATGGAGCTTTGGGAAACGCCCCCTCATAGCCATCATTCTCTGGTTGACTCTGGCCCAAAGTGTTAGCACCCGATAGGGTTCTATGTATGGGTCAAATAGAACTGTTTTACATTTAAATTGTGAGTAAATAAATATATGATATTTATAATTCCCGCTGAATATCATAAGATCAATATGACAATTCGAAAGGATTAACAAAAAAAATGATATTTTATAGAATTATTAGTGATACATAGCAATACTTGGAACCATTTAACTTTGATGAATGTCAAATTGAATTGTTTGAAATAGAACTGTTTGATCATTTTACTGTGTATAAATAAGGGACTAATATTAGTGATACATAACAATACTTGGAACCATTTAACTTTGATGAATGTCAAATCGAATTGTTTGAAATAGAACTGTTTGATAATTTTACTTTGTATAAATAAGGGACTAATGTTAGTGATACATAGCAGTACTTGGAACCATTTAACTTTGATGAATGTCAAATTGAATTGTTTGAAATAGAACTGTTTGATCATTTTACTGTGTATAAATAAGGGACTAATGTTAGTGATACATAGCAATACTTGGAACCATTTAACTTTGATGAATGTCAAATCGAATTGTTTGAAATAGAACTGTTTGATAATTTTACTTTGTATAAATAAGGGACTAATGTTAGTGATACATAGCAGTACTTGGAACCATTTAACTTTGATGAATGTCAAATTGAATTGTTTGAAATAGAACTGTTTGATCATTTTACTGTGTATAAATAAGGGACTAATGTTAGTGATACATAGCAATACTTGGAACCATTTAACTTTGACATGCTAAATTGAATTGTTTGAAATAAAACTGTTCGATCATTTTATATATGAATAAACTGGACTTGGCATTAAATAACCAACAATGGTTGATATGCCATAAAACCAAACCAAACTAAAGCAAAACCTGAAGGGACCCTGGTTGTTCAGTTGTGCAAAAAGAATAATGAGTGTGAGCAATACAGGGAAAGATGGGAGAGAGATGTAGACAGACAGGGGACGTGAAATAATCTAATTGAATATTTTAATGTCTCTGGCATAAACTCTTTATTAGAATTTAACTGGCTTTAAGGATTTTAATCTGAGAAATTAATTAATATAATTAATTATGTATAATTTGATTTCGTTCTCTTTTTATACGATTCATTCATATTGTGAATATTTGAATTTTATATGATATAATAAAATAAGTACTGAGGCTGGATAAATAATTTTACTTTTTTTTAATATATTTAGATAAGAAATGCATGACTGAGAAGGTTATATAATAAATGGATGATGTCTAGACGTCTAGACTACTGTCTGGAAGTATTATGTGAACACTTTTTGTTTTTTTAATTATCTTGCAGTCATCTGAGAAAGAAAGAAAGAAAGAAAGAAAGAAAGAAAGAAAGAAAATTATATTAAGAAAGAAAAAAAGAAAGAAAGAAAAAAAGAAAGAAAGAAAAGAAGAAAGAAAATTATATTAAGAAAGAAAGAAAAAAAGAAAGATATATTAAGAAAGAAAGAAAGAAAGAAAGAAAGAAAGAGGATAACAAAGGTTATATTTTATCAACTGTATCCCCTACTGAGGGTAAGACCCACCCAAAAATCTGTGTGGCTGCAGTTCAGGAAAAAAAAGTTGTGTAAGATACACATATATGATTTTATAAAAACTTAATTTTCTTCAAAATTAAAAATTCCAGGATTTCACTGTAGAACATTTTACAATCAAAACAAATATCATAAAGTATTAATTATTATTTTACTATAGAAATGCATTGTAAATGACTTTCATAGAGAAATGAATTACAATGATTTTTACTATAAGAATAGTTGTTAATTATTTTACTATAAGAATGAATTTGATGATATTGTACACATCTATCTATCAACATTATTGTCCATGAATAAATACCATCCTCCACACCATCAGCTGGGGATGTAGATATGACACCCCACTGCAGCCAACAAAGCTATTAGTTGACCATGAGCAGCAACCCATAAAGATTGAGGACGGGGTTTTACTGATTGAGCAGTCTGTGACCTGGCAGCCAAAGTGGTCACATGACTAGCAAAAATTCCCTTTTGCTCTTACTAGGCAAGATCGGCAGTCAGAGAAGCTTGATCCGATCAATTAGCTGGTCATGTCAAGCACCAATGAGATTGTCTCAAATGTGTTCTTCAAATTATTCTTGTGGCAAATGAACGCCCAACTCTTTTTGTGTTAAAGATGCTAGAAGGCCTGTGGCTGAGGGTCAATTACACGGAGGTGCCCGTGGTGTAGTCGTTATCGCCGTAGGAAATGAACACGGCGATACGAGTTCAAATCCTGGACGAGACTGATTGCATTTCACATAGCACTAATACCCTTGGGAAAGGTATGAATCCAATTATTCTCCCTCCAGCTATGGGTAAATAGTAGGACAGACTAGGTTCTTCAGCCTTGGTTAGGCAACTAGTCTAGGAGAAGGAAAACTCTGAATTCAAACCTGTTAAACTTCGCTTAAAAATTGACCTTGTGTCATATCCTGCCCGAGCGGAGGGGTTGGTAAATAGTATTACACGGAGAAAGCAATATTTGAAACAATTTAATTAAACTGGATGGAAACAAATGATTAATATGAAATAGAATTATTAGTATAAAAGAGAAATCATCATCATCATCATCATCATGTCGCGCTGCCAGCATGGATCTCCCTGACCCTCTCTCACCTACCGTCACTATCGTCCATCACTCCCAGGAGGTCTTCAAGGTCATATCCTGTATCTGCACAGAGCTGTTGTATATAGGTTCTAGCTGGTCATCCTGCCTTTGCTCGTCCATGTGAAGGGATCCACAGGGCTTATGAGTTCATCCTGTATGAAAACACATGAGATGTTACTCATTTAAAAAATAATGTCACCTACAAAATATTTACTAACAAATTATATATATATATATATATATATTCATATAATTATCATCATCATGATGTCGTACCGCCAGCACGGATATCCCTGACCCTCTCCCGCCACTTCTCCCTATCGTTCATCGCCTCCGACAGGTCTTCAGGGCTACATACCGTATCCTCACATAGCTGCTGTATGTATGTTCGCGCTGGTCATCCTGCTTTTGCTCGGCTATGTGTGGGGGTCCATTGGAGTACATCACTTATGAGCTCGTCCCTGCTTCTCCAGCAGTCTCCTGCATGTCTGGTTCGTCTAGCTTGGATAGTTTTTGTGATGGGAGGCAGGTGGTCGTATAGTTGGTGCCTTGTGGGGTGTTGCCGCTAGGACTTATTCAATATTGCTCGCAACATTCTTGTGTAATTGCCGTCCAGCTTCTTCTCCAGCCGTTTAGTTAGCATCCAAGTAGTGTATCCATACAGCAGTATCGATATGACCGCTGCCTGGAAGAAACTGCGTTTCATTTTATTGGTCTGGTCAGATCTCCATATGATCGATAGCCTATCGATAGCCGTCCATGTCTTTGTTAGCTGCATGTCGATGTCTTTTTCAGTTGATGAGACACTGCTACCTAGGTAGGTGAACTTGTCTACCAGTTTCAATAATCTGAGGGAAAAATACAATGTTAATTCTTCCTAATTAGTAAGTAAAAGTAAAGTTGGCGACCGTAGTCGAGGGTGACCTGAAGGCTCCCTTTTCAATAGCTACTACACCGAGGTGTAGGGAAGGGGGCTACACCTTTCCCTGTTAAAGTTGGCTACAGTAGTTGAGGGTGACCTGGAGGCTCCCTTTTCAATAGCTACTACACCGAGGTGTTGGGGAGGGTGTTACTCCTTTCCCTGGATTGCTCCACTTTACCCTTAATACGTACCTTACATTGCTGAGTATTAAGCAAAGAGGTAACAAATACCATTTTAAAAGTCTTTGGTATGGGTATAACCAGATTGAACCCCAGTCTCCCGGTAACATTAATAAAACATCTATTACATATTACTCCTTTACTGGTTACAGTTAATTTAACAATCTATATGCTAATTCTGCCTAAAATAAATAACATTGATTCTTTACAATATGTTTCATAATTAGAAATAGAATTCTTGTAAATTAATATTAGTATTGATTTATTATTTTCTGACAACATGGATTATATTATTTAATATCTATAATACATTATAATTTCAACGAAATTATGAAGTCATATTTTATTTATAATTTTTATTGAGTCGGAAGATTTTTTTTAGATTTTTCCGTATTTACATTTTTAAGATATTTCTGTAATATTCAAATTATAAGTAACAGTTTTTTTTTGTCTTTTTTTATGGAGGAATGTATAAACATTATATCTGATAACAATATAAAATGATATTCCCACCATTAAAAATTTGATTAAAAATTAAAAAATTATTTTAATTAAAAAATTTTAAAGAATTTTTCAAAATCCTCTTCTCGATGGAAATAATATAAAGACACCCAAATAATGTTTAAATACTTAACAATATCTTCATTTACCATCTGAAGAGGGTCATCATAGACCTGAAATAAATTTATAATAACACCAAAGAATTGAATTTTTTCTTTTTATTTTTATATAAAAAATTAATATATAAATATATATATACATTTTAGTAGTTTTTGTTGTTTGAGCTCTGTAGCTGATTTTTCGAACACTGAGACCAGGGCTCCAACCTCAGCAGGACGCGTCCCTTTTTTACCCACGCGAAGAGTGATGCGGTTTATGTATGTGGTTTGAGTGTGGGTCATGGTTACGACCAGCACGAACATACATTCAGCAGCTATGTGAGGATACGGAATGTAGCCCTGAAGACCTGCCAGAGGCGATGAACGATAAGGAAAAGTGGCGAGAGAGGGTCAGGGATATTCGTGCTAGTGGCGCGACATGATGATGATGATGATATATATACATATATATATATATATGTGTGTGTGCATGTATATATATATATATATATATGAGGGATTTGGCATTAAATAACCCAAAAGGGTTGATTATGCCATAAGATGACACCCATCCATCAAATGAAACCAAGTACACTTCTGTCAAGTTTTTATGAAAGGTTAATTATCTTCTAAAGCAAAGATACCAGGGTTGTATTATTTTAAACGGAGCATTATACAATCATAATGAATATCATTAGGTATGATTTATTGCCAAACTCTACAGCATTGAAACTCTACAATTATTGTGTCATAGTTATTAGAATGATTTATCTATTAATCTAGCTAAATACAAATTAATAACTTTTATTTCATTTCACTATCATTGTATATTTTATACATATCTATCTATCTATCTCCCACATATATGTACACCTCCAAATAATTGCTGATAAAATGTTGATTTTCTTCTGAAGCAAAGATACCAGGATCATTTTATTTCTTGTGGAACAGAATACAATTATAGCAGATATTATTAGGTATTATTTATCATTTCACAATAGAAATGCATTGCAAATGATTTTAGAATAGAAATACATTCTAAATAATTTTACTATAAGATATAAAAATTTATTTCTAAAAAAAAAATCAAGCTGAACATGTTTGGCACATGATTTGGCCAGAGTGGAAAAGGAAAAAGTAATCCCAAACAGTGTGGCACCAAAAAGTGACTTCCTCTTTTTGAACTACTATCAAATGAGAGTACGAATTCGGGGACCGAACTGTAAAGGCATAAAAAACTTAAGCTAGCAGATGGGTTTTGTCCCTCGCTTCTTGAATGAAGCTTCCCAAGAAATAAAAGTAAAATTAATGAAAGTTGACTACTGAAATTCTATCAAGTTAAACAACTGAAAGAAAATTCAACCGAGAATTCTACTGAAAAGAACTTTAAAGAAGACTCGCAATTTAATGAACTCAGAAACATTTTGATAAAACCAAAATCAAAAGAGGAATACTCAAATTCAAAGAACTTTGTTTCCCGGACACTCCCTCAGATAAGTTCCAGCAAATTACACTAAAATTTGCAACACTTTATCTTTTCTATCCCTTTTTTTCTTGTTTCTTTTGTATAAAATTCCTTTTTAAAAACTTTATTGTATGTATTATCTTTTTGAATGAGTATCCAAACTAGAAAGCTGCGGAACTTACGATTTAAACTTACTGTTTGAACTAATCGTTTAATATTGCATACTAAAGCCCCCTAAAAACATTACACAGTTAAATACTAAACTGGCTTTAATGTCACTCATGTTCCTACAAATTTTATTCCCTTATATCAAATTTTATTTTACCCTTTTAATTTTTCTTTAAAGAATGCATTGGAGATGATTTTATACACAGCTAGATGGCTAGATAGTTATATACAGTATAGGAAATGAAGCAATTTCCTTGTCAAAAGAATTTTCAGAAAAAAATGGATCAAAATTGGAGCAAAGATCTCCAACTACCACCCACACAGATGTTTAAAAAATAAATAATTAAAAATGGTTTTTAGGACCAATAGGAGGTCTCTAAGATACGCACCCAAAGAATTTTTGAAAGTCAAAGCATGCACGCGGGATCCACCTTGATGCTATAAAAACACAAAATTTTCCAGACAACACAGATCAATTACTCACGCCAACCCAGAGTGCTATGTACTGTTTTCTCAGTGGCACCGTGTTCGTTTGATCTTCAAACAATGGTGTCATGTTACAATTTCAAGTTGGATAAAGATCTTATCCACGCTGGTCTCAGGACTGGCATTTACGGTCATGACCTGATACACTAATTGTTGTATAACCTTCTACATTTCAGCTCCCAACAAAGAAATAAATTTCTCTATTTTTGTAGCACTATTGTTAATATCATCTTTTAATTCATTAACATTAGTACCCTACATACAGTATTGCCCATAAATAAGTACACCCCTAATAATTTTTATTAAAAAATTGATTTTTTTCTAAACCAAAGATGCACGGATTTTTTTTTCTTGTGAAATATAATACAATCAGAACAGACAACATTAGACATTATTAATTATTCCATTATAAGAATACATTGCAAATGATTTTACTGTAGGAATATTCTTATATGATTTTAGTACAGAGATGCATTGTAAATGATTTTACTGGATGATTTTATATATATCAATCAAAGAACACCCTTAGCTGCTCATTATACAATCAGAACGAATATTATCAAGTATCATTTTTTTTGTTTGACAATTTTACTGTAGGAATATTCTTATATGATTTTAGTACAGAGATGCATTGTAAATGATTTTACTGGATGATTTTATATATATCAATCAAAGAACACCCTTAGCTGCTCATTATACAATCAGAACGAATATTAAGTATCATTTTTGTTGTCTGACTATTTGTAGCAGATTTAATAGTTTTAACTTGTCTAAATTTCTTAATTAAAGCACTGCAGTAATTATAATGAATTTTTAAACATCTATCCATCTATCTATCTATCTATCTATCTATCTTATTTTGTTTATATCTACCCATCTTTCTCAGTCTAACATTTAGGATTTGTCTTTGTCTTACAAATTCAGATAAGGCAATTTTCCATTGAAAACTACTTCACTAAATCACACATACATACATGCATGTATGCACAGACAGACAGACAGACAGACACACACACACACACACACACACACACACACACACACACACACACACACACATGTATCTCTTCATACTCATAAGATGCCACAATAAACTTTGGTTTAATGAGAAAAATAAAGCTCTCTCATTATAATCATCCAAAGAAAATTAACTTTCCATTGGCTGAATCTGTAAATCACTGAATAATTTTGGGTAATTTCCATCCAGTGAGTGTCCAACAAAATTAAAAAATCAATTGAGTGGAGACTCATTCATTTGACAATATTGAAATACAAGAGTAAAATGATAAGTAAAAGAAATAATTCAAATGTTAAATAGATGTAAATAATCAGTATTTGATAAACACACAGAGAATTGTTTTATCAATATTTCAATGCTCATTTCACGAGGGATTAGATCAATAAAAACTTGATTATTGAGAAAAGATTTTGTTATTTGGTTTTGAATAATGATTAACCAAAAGCATAAGATTGATTGGCTGATATAAATAGACTGACATAGATAGATAGATAGATAGATAGATAGATAGAAATAGATGGAGGTAGATATGGACACTGATAGACAGATAGATTGATAAATAAGAACAAAATGAGATAGATAGATAGATCGAAATAGACTGAGGTAGATATAGACACTGATAGACAGATAGATTGATAAATAAGAACAAAATGAGATAGATAGATAGATAGATAGATAGATAGATAGATAGATAGATAGATAGATCGAAATAGACTGAGGTAGATATGGACACTGATAGACAGATAGATTGATAAATATGAACAAAATGAGATAGATAGATAGATCGATAGATCGAAATAGACTGAGGTAGATATGGACACTGATAGACAGATAGATTGATAAATATGAACAAAATGAGATAGATAGATAGATAGATAGATCGAAATAGACTGAGGTAGATATGGACACTGATAGACAGATAGATTGATAAATATGAACAAAATAAGATAGATAGATAGATAGATAGATTGATTTAGTTTATAAGGAGAAGCAGGGACGAGGTCATAAGTGATGTACTCCTATGGACCCCCACATATGGCCGAGCAAAAGCAGGATAACCAGCTCAAACATACATACAGCAGCTCTGTGAGGATACGGAATGTAGCCCTGAAGAACTGCCAGAGGTGATGAACGATAGGGAAAAGTGGCAAGAGAGGGTCAGGGCTATCCGTCCTGGTGGCACGACATGATGATGATGATGATGGCATATCAACCTTCGAGGGTTATTTAATGCCAGAGCCATCCTTTTAGAAGAACATTAATGTTAATTTACAAAGCTTTTTGTTTAGATGTAGCACAAGGCCATGTAAAAAGGACACCTAATGATAGTTGCACTCGCTTGTATTGGTTTGCCAGTCGAGCTTGTTAACCATTACAACACCAGAGGTGCCCAGCAGAAGAAAAATAGTGATAGTGTTTAAACCATAGGTGGAAGGAATAAGATTGTTTATACTTCTCTCAAAGGTAATGGTCGAAAAGTGAACATAATAGCACAACTTGAGTTTGAATTCACTTACTGTGATGTTGAAGCCCAGCATGTTTAGCTATAACACCATGGACACTCCCAACAGATATATAAATGTGCACGCAAGCAGATAGATCGATAGATAGATAGATAGATAGATAGAAATGTACTTTGAGATAGATCGATAGATAGATAGATATTAATGCTGTATATCATATATGATTGGCTGTACTATCATGCTAAACCAACTA
>OY757939.1:52724210-52789210 GCA_963585895.1 Sepioteuthis lessoniana
CAATATTTGAAAATATTTAACTATGTGCAAACAAATGATTAATAGTAAATAGAATTATTCCTATTAGATAGAAATAAATGAAACCATTTAACTGTTTGAAAAAAACAAGTGCAAGCTCATTTAAAATGTTATCAACAAAATATATTTAGAAATCATATATCAAATATATATATATAAAAAGGATTTGGCATTAAATAATTTACAATAGTTGATATGCCATTAAACCAAACCAAACCAAATCCTATATATTTTTTATATATGTATAAAAAGGATTTGGCATTGAATAACCAACAATGGTTGATATGCCATAAAACCAAACCAAACCAAATCATATATACTTTATATATATGTATAAAAAGGATTTGGCATTAAATAATCTACAATAGTTGATATGCCATAAAACCAAACCAAACCAAATCATATATATTTAATATATATGTATAAAAAGGATTTAGCATTAAATAATCTACAATAGTTGATATGCCATAAAACCAAACCAAACCAAATCCTATATACTTTATATATATGAATAAAAAGGATTTGGCATTAAATAATCTACAATAGTTGATATGCCATAAAACCCAACCAACGTAAACCAAATAAAATCAGCATCCATGGGTTACATCCATCAAATAGTATTGACACAACTGCACCTTAAAAGAAATCCTGTTCTATTTTATCAAAAGGTCAGATTTCTATATGATTGATAACCTATCTGTAACTGTCCACATCTTCGGTAGGTGCTTGTTGATGTCACTTTCAGTAGATGAAGTACTGCTACCGAGGTACATGAACTTGTCTTCTAATTTCAGAGAACCACCATTTGGAGTGGAGATGTCTCCTTCTTGAGTAAAAGACATGTACTCCATTTCATCTGCATTCACATGGGGGTCAATGCCTCCAGCTGTCAGCTCCAGGCTATGGAACAAGAATTCGGCTTGGGTAGGTGTATTTGCAAGAAGCGCGATGTCATCTGCATAATCTGAATCCGTAAGGTCTTCAGAGAAGGGAGGTGCCCATGGTGTAATGGTTATCATCATAGCAAATGGACACAGCGATACGAGTTCAAATCCTAGACGAGACTGATTGCATTTCATATAGCACTAATACCCTTGGGAAAGGTATGAATCCAATTATTCTCCCTCCAGCTATGGGTAAATAGTAGGACAGACTGTGTTCTTCAGCCTTGGTGAGGCAACTAGTCTAGGAGAAGGAATATACTGAATTCAAACCTGTTAAACTCTGCTTAAAAATTGACCTTGTGTCATATCCTACCCGAGCGGAGGGGTTGGTAAATATGAGAGAATGATTTTATTCATAGTTTGTTTACCAATGTTTAGTGTTTCAGTTATCTTTATTATGAAACCTTCTTCAGAGCATTTAGATATGTAGTGTTGCATCTTTTAGATTTTGTTTGAATTGGATTTTTATATTTGCTGAATAAAATGAAAAAAAAATGATAAACTTTTAAATATTCTTGCTCCGTTTGGAGCGTTCTGTTTCAAAACTATGATGTGATTAAGTAAGTAATAAAGTTGGCAACCGTAGTTGAGGAGGACCAGAAGGTTCCTTTTTCAATAGCTACTACACCAAGGTGTAGGGAAGGACGCTACTCCTTTCCCTGGATTGCTCAACTTTACCCTTGATACATACCTTATATTGCTTAGTGTTAAGCAGGGAGGCATCAAGTACCATTTTAAAAGTCTTTGGTATGATGCAACCTGGGATTGAATCCAGGTCTCCCAGACCACTGGCAAACACTCTACCCACTAGGCCAATGAGCCGCTTAGTAGTAATCAAAATTTATTTTGCTTAAAAAAAGAAATTCATATCATATCACTCCATCTATCTATCAGTTTATCTATCTGTCTATCTATCAATGTCAGTCTGCATAACGTTGGCAAACAATTCAGCTCTAAACACTATCATCCCCTAAAGACCTTGTGTTTTTTCCTATTTGTACATTTTCATATAGATGGATTTACTTCCATTTTTCTGTATATATATATATGTATGTGTGTGTGTGTGTGTGTGTGTGTAAGAAAGAGAGAGAGAGAGAGAGAGAGAGAGATTAACCATTATTATATTACCATAATATAATATTAAGTAAGATTAGTGTCTATTATAAATTTTCTATCTTTGGTATGAGTGCAATTCTCATTTCGAATAACCAGAAGATATACCCTTGGATAAATATGAGATGACTGGTTCAATGAAAATAGTTCCAATCATGTCATGAAAGCACAAAAAGAAATACTTCTCTTTGGAAATTTCTTTAAAATTAAAAAAAGAGAAAAAAAAAAACGAAAACAAAGCGCATGAAATTAATTCGAATTTATCCAAATGCTTCTCTCTTTTTTACTCCACTTCAAATCCCTGAAAAGACTTTCTGGGGACAAAAGGCTGCACATATATGGGTTCCAGTTTGTGCAAAATTGTTAGAAAGCAAATAATTGCAAAAATATGATTCAACATTTTCTTGCCTGCAGGAGCAAAATGAGGAAGCAAAATTGGTCATTTTGGAAAAAAAGAACATGATGAAGATTTCGGTTTGGCATCTATTCTTTTGAGTTGCATTTTTCTGTATTCCACCCACATAGAAAGTAGCAAAATCATGAAATCGTTAACTAGAGAATACATTTAACAGATTCTGTGAAAATTACAAGGAAAATTCAATTAATTGATTTAATCAATATGGAATAATATTATTTTAAAAAATGTAGCTTCTTCTAAGAAATTTATGCAAGCAGAGATGTCATAAAATGATTGAGATTCTTTTTTTAATTTATCAAATCTTATTCCTGTAGAAATGCAGTGTAAATAATTCTATTATGAAAATACATTGCAAAAAGATTTTTACTATAGAAATACAAAGGAAATGCATTTCTGTCTACCTATATATATATATATATATAAAGAAAGAAAGAAAGAAAGAAAGAAAGAAAGAAATCTGTCTGTCTGTCGGTCAGTCTGTCTACAGTGTTGTCCTTTATACAATCAAAACAGATATTGTTTGGTATTATCTATTATTTTACTATAGAAATGTATTACAAATTACTTTTCTGTAGGAAATCATTTTTTTCAGCCCTATCAATTTTTTTTTAATAATTTTTTCAACCTCCAACAATTTTTTCATTATTTTTTCAACCATAATCAATTTTTTCTGACCTATCAATTTTTCTCATGATTTTTTTCAGCCCAATCAAAATTTTCAGCCCAATTATATTTTTTCAGCCCCAGTATTTTTTTTCAACCCAAACTATTTTTTTCACAATTTTTTCAGCCTAATCAATTTTTTAAGATATTTTTTCAGCCCTATCATATTTTCATCCCAAGCATATTTTTTCAGCCCAATCTATTTTTTTCACAATTTTTTCAGCCCTATCAACTTTTTTCTTCTAAACCAAAAATACCAGGGTTTTATTATTTCTAATGGAACCCAAAACAAATATCATTTGGTATTATTTATTATTTTACGACTGAAATTCATTGCAAATGATTTTAGCATAGCAAATGCATTGGAAATAATTATTTGCCTATCTGTCTGTCAATTTAACAATTTACAGTATGACCAATAAATAAGTGCACCTAGTCAATTTCTTGATAAAAAGATATTTAACTTCTGAACCAAAGATAGCAGAATTTCATTATTTCTAATGAAACATAATGAAATCAAATCAAATATCATCAGACATTTCATCATTCTACTTTAGGAATACATTGCAAATAATTCACACACGCACACGGGAGACCAGGGTTCACTCCCAGGTCGAGTCATACCAAAGACTTTGAAAAAATGGTACTTGATACTTCCTTGCTTAACACTCAGCATTATAAGGTAAGGATCAAGGTAAAATGGAGCAATCCAGGGAAAGGAGTAGTGCCCTCCCCAGCACCTTGGTGTAGTAGCAATCGAAAAGGGAGACTTCAGGTCACCCTTGACTACCGTCGCCAACTTTTATATGTATATATAGAGAGAGAGAAAGAAAGAGAAATGCATTACAAATATTATAAGAATGCATTGTAAATGCTTTTATTATAGAAGTACATTGCAAATATTTTAGTATGGAAACGCATCACAAATGAATTTATATAAGAAATGCATTGCAAGGGTAAATTTTGTTATGGAAAAACATTGCAAATATTATAGCATGGAAATGCATTGCAAATGACCATAGTATAGAATGGCATTGTGAATAATCTTATTATAGAAATACATTGCAAATATTTTAATATTGTAATGCATACCAGGTGATTTTAGTATAAAAATGTATTGCCAATAAATTTTGTTATAGAAATACATTGCAAATATTTTAGTATAGAAATGTATCTCAGTCTTCCACAGATTTAAAACTGTACATTCTCATTATCCGCTCTAGACAGATTTCAAGAACTTCGCCTCCATGATTTGTTTGTTCCTCAAAAAAACTTAAAGTGGGATAAAAAATCACCCAGACTGCAGCTTTGAATATTTTTTTATTTTAAGATTTAAATGATTTACATACAGCGCAACAATCTTTATAATGAACTCATGACGGGTGATCGTCGAAATTATTGAGTTGTTGATTTAATTAAAAAATAAAGAATCACTCTCTGTCTTAATATCACTAAAAAATGAAAAACTGGAGGACTATTTACTCATTAAACTACTGAGTAGATTAAACTCTCCATCCAAGAAATTCTTATATGATGGATACCAAGCCACATTGGAATTATGGGAAATAAAAGAGCTGACTTGGCAACCAATTAGGCCCAAGATTTGTCCCCAGACAAATTCAAGATTCCATATACTGACTTTAAACCTGAAATTAATAGATTCCTTCATACAAAAGAGCTAAAATGCTGGAATAACAGCATTCACAATAAGCTCATCTTAGTCAAACCCTCATTGGGAGACTGGAGACCAACATTCAGAAAATCCAGAAAGGAACAAGACACGATATCCCAATTACGTATTGGTCACTCAAGACTTACACACTCTTTTATACTCAATCAAGAACAACAACTTCAATATATAACATGTCTAACATTCTGCACTGTTAAACACTTTGTCACAAAATGTAAAGCATATCAAAAACGTCTTTTCTATGTATATAATATGAAAGATCTATTTGATATTATCAACATAGATGAAATTCTGTCTATCATGAAAGAAACAAGATCATACCAGAAATATAACTGTAAACCTGATCACTACTATAAAAAGAAACCCTACAACACGATTCCTGATTATGTTAACATATCGTCAAAGACGTTAACAACAAAACTGTAATTGTAAATGTACAACATACTTTATTCCCTAACCTCTAGGCATTAAACAACCCAGATTGGTTAACATGCCGTTTAAATCGATTAAACAAAATTAAAAAAAAGGAATTATGAAGCTCGTCCCGATACTTTGATGAACCGTGGTTCTTTGGTGTGAGAGAGGATTGTGAAACAGCAACGACCTCCATAAACACCAGAACTAGCCTGATGTAACTTTTTTCTTCTATCCTAAATTAAAATTAATCTCAAGGGTAAGATGCAAACTAGAGTATAACATTTACTGAAATATGAGAGCGCAGCTCCTAAACCTATCAAAAGATGCATTTCAGAGGTGCTTCAACCAATGGAAAACTCACTGGAATATGAGTGTTGAATGAGAAGCGGATTCAAAAAAAAAAATCTAACATCGCTTATCTCTGTTTTGGCAAATACTGTTAGAGTCACGATACTTTTTAAACACACATACGTGCACGCACGTATACACACATATATATATATATATCATCACCATCATCATGTCGTGCCACTGGCACGGATATCCCTGACCCTCTCTCTCCACTTTTCCCAATCGTTCATCGCCTCTGGCAGGTCTTCAGGGCTACATCCCATATCCACACAAAGCTGCTGTATGTATGTTCGAGCTGGTCATCCTGCTTTTGCCTGGCCATATGTGGGGGACCATAGGAGTACATCACTTATGAGCTCGTCCCTGCTTCTCCAGCAGTGTCCTTCATGTCTGGTTCGACTGACTTGAATAGTTTTCGTGATGGGAAGCAGGTGGCCGTACAGTTGGTGTCTTGTGGGGTGTTGCCGTCATGACTTGTTCAATATTGCTCGCAACATTCTTGAGTAATTGCCGTCAAGCTTCTTCTCCAGCCGTTTTGTTAGCGTTCATGTAGAGCATCCATATATTTATCCGCTACACATCGCTAAACTTACTTTTCGGAGAACATCTCAAAACTGCCGCTAGAGCCATATATCATCTCACACACACACATACTAACGATCACATATACGACTACATACAATAATACGCGAATATAATCTACACACACACACACACACACACACACACACACAAAGAGTTATACACAATCCTAACATAAACATTCTTTTGACTGCATTTTTTGATTGTGTCGATTTCTCCAATATCTTCCTTTCCCTGCCTGATGATTTTCGTAATAAGACGGCCTGAAACCAGCGGTCGCAGACAATCAACCATGCTATTAAATATATATAGAAACTAACATATATTTTTTTTTCATCATACAAAGTGTGAAAGCACGTGCGATACCCTGTCCTCATTGCCGCCAACCAGGGGTGATAACACAGTTTCGGTAGCTCAAGGCGGTACTGCCACTCCTGGCGCTATCAAGCCGCTTTTTCCACAGGACAGGATATCTAAAAGAATTATATATATATATATATATATACGCCAGATCAATTAAAAGCAGAGATTACATTGTACGTTCATCTTCATTTTTAATGTAGTTTGTGATTTTTAAAAATGCATTTACTTTCAGCCGTTGATGTCATTACGCGCTTACAGTTACCGTTACTTGATGTTACGTAATCAGACGAGAATGGTGGTTCTGAGTGCATTTCATTCATGCTGAAGACTTTTCATTTTCGACCAAATCCAAATTGATGCATATTGCGCCGTAGTCTGAAGACGATTTGAGGCAACTTTCAAAATGCGGCCAGTGGTTCCTATTTTTGAATTAAATATATATAAAAACTAATATATATATATATATATATATATACGAACTCTGTTAAAACCAACCCAATCAGCTGGGGCTGTAAAATACGCCAACTGTATTTCTGCAGAGGAGTACCCCTCCACTGACGAGTATTCTAGATGTGACACAAAACAATCTGATGATGAAGCCCCTGTCCTGGAACTTTGGGGAATGAGGAGTACCCCTTCATTACTATTACTCCCAGATCCACTCTGATCCGGAGTGTTACTACCAGTTAGAGTCCCATCTATAGGTCAAATAGAACTGTTAAATCATTTAGCTGAGCGAAAACAAATGATTAATCTTAATGTCCGAACATTGGCATCATGGTTAGATGGTCCGGGAGACCTGGGTTCAATCTCCGGGTAGAGTCATACCAAAGACTCAAAAAATGGTACTTGATCCTACCTTACTTAAGACTCAGCATTATAAGGTAAGGATCAAGGGTAAAGTGGAGCAATCCATGGAAAGGAGTCACGCCCTCCCCTACACCTTGGTGTAGTAGCTATCGAAAAGGGAGCCTTCGGGTCACCCTCGGCTACAGTCACCAACAACTTACTTATTTCATTAGTATTTGCAATTTCATTTATCAAGTTTTTTACGTAATTTGATATTAATCATTTCTTTGCACACATACTACTACATAGTTTGGAACGAGCCACCGCAGGCATTGGCCTCCATGTCAATGCACACAAAACTAAATATATGTGCTATAATCAAACAGGTGACATTTCCACACTTGACGGGACCTCTCTGAAATTGGTAGACAAATTCACCTACCTAGGAAGCAGTGTCTCATCAACCGAAAAAGACATCGACACGCAGCTAACGAAGGCATGGACAGCTATCGATAGACTTTCGATCATATGGAAATCAGACCTTCCAGGCAGCGGTCGTATCGATACTGATGTATGGATGCACTACTTGGACGCTAGCAAAAAGCCTGGAGAAGAAGCTAGACGGCAATTACACAAGAATGCTGCGAGCAATATTGAACAAGTCCTGGCGGCAACACCCCACAAGGCACCAACTATACGGCCACCTTCCTCCCATCACGAAAACTATCTAAGCTAGACGAGCCCGACATGCAGGTCACTGCTGGAGAAGCAGGGACGAGCTCATAAGTGATGTACTCCTATGGACCCCCACATATGACCGAGCAAAAGCAGGACGACCAGCTCGAACACATATACAGCAGCTATGTGAGGATACGGGATGTAGCCCTGAAGACCTGCCAGAAGCGATGAATGATAGGGAGAAGTGGCGAGAGAGGGTCAGGGATATCCGTGCTAGCGGCACGACATGATGATGATGATGATGATTAATAGTTCAATTTATCAAGAATTCTTATCTTATTTAGAAGTAGTAATTTGTTTGCACACATCTAAGTAGTTTTAAATATTGCGAATTAACATTAACAAGTCTATTTATCAAGTATTCCGATCTAATACAAACAATTTGCACACTGCTGTATGGTTTCAAATAACTAATTATAATAAGCCTAAGTAAATAATTGAACTGTTCTATTTTAGTATGTTAAGATATTACCAATAGTTTTTTGGGGGGGTTGCAATCGATCTAGCTCTTATTAATTGATTAATTTACAGATTGATTAATTTATTGATTGGTTCATTGACTGATTTTAACGGCATGTCAATACGTCGGCAATTATTTTATGTCTAAAGGTTAGGAAATTACGTTCATTTTACATTCATATTAACATTTTTTGTATAGTTGTTTCTTGGTTTCGTTCTGTTTCTTTGTGTTATATACTCAGATATGCAGATTCACATCTATATATACACATAGCATCATAACGACACAATAATAAAATAGACGCAAGAAGACTTCTTTAACAAAATATGTACTTCTCACTTTATTGAAGGGTTCGAAAAGGTTATTCAAGGTTTGCGTGTGAGAGGGAGCTGGAGACCGAACAGAAACTGCAATATTCTGACCCCCACTCTTATGGCCGTCAACGTTGTGTCTTTCTCGTTCTCTTGATGCTCAACCGGAGGCCCTGGGGTCCACTCTGCTGGGTGCAGGCTTTCTTTACTGGATCTTATCAGCATCTTCTTTGGACCCCAACTCATCAGGGCCCCAAGCCCCTTCGGCCTGGTGTGGCTTTCCCTACCACACCTCGTCTATAACTCCGTCTCCAACTGTACTGCAACTGCCTTGACTTCTGTCTTGACTGAGTTATATAATACTCGATCGCCCACTCGATCTTTGAAATCGCATGTTTGATTGTCATCAAGCGGAAATAACTGTCATACAGTTCACAGGTCACTCTCTTCCGGTGCGTCAGTCTATGAGTGTACCATAAGAATTTTTTACCTCGTCCCATTTCATCAGCCAATTTCCGCCCACACGATTTCCTCTCATAACTGCCATTAGAGTGTGACACTTCCTTCCGGTGCATCACCTTGGAATGGCATTTTTGGCCGGGTCAAAGGCCAAAATACAACATTTGGAGGTCTGGAGTGCACACGATGCAATCGAAAGCGAACGAGTTTCAAACAAATCTATTTGACTCAGCGATAGGATCCAAACAGGTACTACTAATCCCAGTCAGAGTTGACCAGGGAGAAATAGCAAATAAGAAGTACTTTACATTTTAAAAAGCTCCAGGACTAAGACCTCACCATACGATGCAGTTTAGTGTCATACCAAGGACTCTCTTTGGTGAGGGGAGAGATTTTACCCCTCTTCAGAGGTACAGTCGGTGTATTCTACCACCTCAATCGACCGGACGGTTTTAATATCGAATTCAGTGAATTTGAATAATTAGATCTGTATCATAACTAAACCTTCCCTCAATTACTTGATAACGGAGAACCCGGTCGGCTGGGGCAGCAGAATAAACCAACTGCATCTCTGGAGAGGGTTAAGTCTCACACCCACCATGTGTGTCCTGGATATGTCACTAAACAATCTGATGATGAAGCTCCAGTAATGCTGGAGCTTTGGGGAATGCAGAGTGCCTCGTCATTGCCATTGCTCCCAGGTCACCTCTGGCTCGGAGTGGTAGAACCTGATAGGATCCTATCTAGGGATCAAATAGAATTGTTTGACATTTAAACTGTACTTATGCTAAACTGAATTGTTTGAAATAGAACTGTTTTGACAATTAACTGTGTGTAAACAAATGACGGATGTTTAATTGAATTGTTAGGGTTAAATGTACTTATGCTTAACTAAATTGTTTGAAATAGAACTGTTGTGATATTTAAACTGCGTACTTAGGCTAAACTGAATTGTTTGAAGCAGAACTGTTTTGATATTTAAACTGTGTACTTAGGCTAAACTGAATTGTTTGAAATAGAACTGTTTTGATATTAAAACTGCGTACTTAAACTAAACTGAATTGTTTGAAATAGAACTGTTTTGATATTTAAACTGCGTTCTTAGGCTAAACTGAATTGTTTGAAATTGAATTGTTTTGATATTTAAACTGCGTTCTTAGGCTAAACTGAATTGTTTGAAATTGAATTGTTTTGACATTTAACTGAGTGTAAACAAAAAACTGAACTTATGCCAAACTTAGATTGTTTGATAAAAAAAACTATTTTGACATTTAAACTGCGTACTTATGCTAAACTAAATTGTTTGAAATTTAGCTGTTTTGATAATTTAAACTGTGCACTTATGCTAATTGGATTTGGCAGTAAATAACCTACAATAGTTGTTATGCCATAAAACCGAACCAAACCAAACCAAGTGATAACGGAAGTCTTCTGTTTCTCTTTTTTTTTTTTTTTTTTTTTTTTTTTTTTACTAAAACCATTCTTGTCTCCTGACTGGCAAGAGTTATTTTCAAGATAACTGCCAGTATAAGTAAGCATTCGAACAAATGTGCAAATGATTTGGAACCGCCGCCTGGGTCAAGATACGAGGATTATGTTTAATTCCTCTCCCTAAACATTTCTTTTGTTTACACCTTCTGTTATCTGAATCATAGCCTGTGTCTGGAACGTCTTCTCTTCGCTGATAGCTCAAGCACTTCTTGCGATTGTTTCTTTGCTGTCATCTATTCTTGGTTTATCTATTGTCTGTATGTGCCTTCAGCGAGCATCTCTCCTGAATAGTACCAACTACTTCCAGTGGCAGACATTTGGCGCCGCAAACTGCCCACCTACGGAGTTCTGTTGGCTAGAATTTTAAAAGAAGGAAGTAGGAATTTGGATAAAAGTTGAAAGCAGTTCTTTTGTTAATTATGAACAACGGACCATAAAAATTGTTTTAATTAGATTATTTTTTATTTTGATTTTTTTTTCCCTTTAGTTAATCTCCAGAAGCCCAAATTACATTTCAGTCAGCCATAATGAAGTCAAGCGGAAAAGGTGCTTTCCCACCAGATCACCGAAATTAAGCTGCGATCAGCCTGTCTACAACTCAGATGGGTGACCACCGAGTAATTACAGGTACTGCAAGTAGCTAGAGGCTTGTGTATAAAACTGAACAAAGCTTAGTAAATAAGAAAAAGAGTGGAAGAAAGAAGTTAAGCAACAATGATCTTGTTTAGTATTTAGATGACGTGGTTTGGTTTGGTTTGGTTTGATGGCATGCCAACCATTGTAGGTTATTCAATGCCAAATCCATTTTCATTCATATAAACAGTTCTATTTCAAACAATTCAGTTTAGCATACGTACGCAATTTAGTTCTATTCTATCCGTAGATAGGACCCTATCAGGTACTACTACTCCAAAGCGGACCTGGGAGCAATGGAAATAAAGGGTTACTCTGCATTCCCCGAAGCTCCAGTATCACTGGAGCTTCACCATCAGATTGTTTAGTGTCATATCCAAAACACTCGTTGGGAGAGTCTTATCCCTCTTTTGAGATGCAGTCGGTGTATTCTGCAGTCCTGTCCGACTGGGCCACAGGACACTCGTTGGGGGAGTCTCACCCCTTTGCAGAGATGCAGTCGGTGTATTCTGCAGCCCCAGCTGACTGAGCCAGTATTTAGATGAGTGATTAATTAGTAACTACAGATACTGTAAGCAAACTGAGGCCGGTGCGCCATATCTAAGCAAATAACAACTAAGGTTTTTGTGCCGGACTGAACAAAGCCTAATGAGTAAAAGGCCGTTATAGTCAAGTCACACTCAAAGTACCATTTACCACCAGATCACATTAGTTAAGTAACGATGAGCCTGTCCAGTAATTAAATGAGTGACCATTTTACAACAACAGGTGATGTTGTAGGAGGCGATATTGTGTTTTGATATTCAATTTCCATTTTGTAGTGGTATATTTGATTTGTTTATATTTGTGGTTGCGTGTTCTCACAAGTCGGAAGGTCGCCATTTATAGCGATGGGGATATTATAATTATCATTATTATTATTATTATTATAATTAATATTGGGTTTTTGGTTTAAGGTTTTTTTGGGTTTTTTGCGTTGGTTATGTTGGTATTACACTGGTTGCGTTGGTATTACGTTGGTTGTGTTGGTATTACGTTGGTTGCGTTGGTATTTCGTTGGTAGCGTTGGTATTTCGTTGGCTGTTATCCCCTCGCTAAATGTTGATGGAAAATAAAGGTAGTGGAGAAGAACGAAGACGTCGTTAGATTTTTGTATCAAGGTTTTAATGACAGCATGAAGTATAGGGGTTTATTCTGGTATGCTGCGAGTCTCTTAGTAAGGAAAGAAGGTAGGAAGTTGTTAGAGTGTATCATCTAATTTGTTTTTAACTAGGATCCCTTGGTCTAGAAGAATAGACCCAAGGGGTCCATAAACTAGATGGCTCTCCTCATAGTGTATGATGCTGCTACTGCTATTCAGGAGCAGACGATAAGACGTCCGTTCCCATTGAGGATTTCTGAGGGAGAGAGAGAGTTTCGCGGGCTTTCTTTAATTTTTGGTGCTGCTAGGAAATATGATTCGGGCTGAATAGGACAGGTCATCCTGATTGGGTGAAAATGTTCGCCGACTCTAACAGTCAAATTGAATTACACGCCAAACAAAAATACAAGTTTCTTTCTGCTACAATTTAAGCCACTTGAGACCTGTGTGGCAGACTGAAAAAAATAATTAATAAAAAAGAGCAAACTGTCAAGTCACGCTAAAAGCTTTGATGCCCGCCAGATCATCGAAGTTAAGCAACAATTATCCTATTCAGTACTTAGATGATTGACGGTTCCTATTTACCAACCCCTCCGCTCGGGCAGGATATGACACAAGGTCAATTTTTATGCGGAGTTTAACAGGTTTGAATTCAGAGTTTTCCTTCTCCTAGACAAGCTGCCTCACCAAGGCTGAAGAACCTAGTCTGCCCTACATTACCCATCGCTGGAGGGAGAATAATTGGATACATACCTTTCCCAAGGGTATTAGTGCTATGTGAAATGCAATCAGTCTCGTCCAGGATTTGAACTCGTGTCGCCGTGTCAATTTCCTACGACGATAACCATTACACCATGGGCACCTCTAACTATTCATATTTGCCAACCCCTCCGCTCGGGCAGGATATGACACAAGGTCAATTTTTAAGTGAAGTTTAACTGGTTTGAATTCAGAGTTTTCCTTCTCCTAGACTAGTTGCCTCACCAAAGCTGAAGAACCTAGTCTGCCCTACTATTTACCCATAGCTGGAGGGAGAATAATTGGATACATACCTTTCCCGAGAGTATTAGTGCTATGTGAACTGCAATCAGTCTCGTCTAGGATTTGAACTCGTGTCGCCGTGTCCATTTCCTACGACGATAACCATTACACCACGGGCACCTCCACGGTTTAGTAATAGCAGAGACTGAAAGCAAACTAAGGCCAGTGTCCCTAAGTTGGGCTAGGATTGGACTATTAGTATCAATTCATCTCTGTCATTCCTGATGATTTCATCTCTATTGCAGAATCTCTTCTTTTACACTGAAGAAGGAGGTTCATTGTTAAAGATACATCCCACAGATGCACCATCACGCATTGTCAGTTATGTTCCTATGTTCATCAAGGGTTTCCGGTCAGGTCCCTTCATCCAGATGACCTAGCTGGATATTTTATGACCCACCTCCTCTTAGCAGCTTCAGTTATAACAAGTCTGGTCAAGATCCTGAACAATGAGCAGAATAATTTACATAGTAACCCACAAATGTGACTCAAGGTCAGTTTTCTAGCGGAGTAAAGTGGTTCGAATCCAGAGCTTTTCCTTAAATTGTTTGCCTTATCAAATGTAAAGAACACAGTCTGACCAACTATTTACCCATAGGGTAGGGAGAAGGAAGAGATGTATTCATAGCGTCCTCTAGGATATTAGCGTGAGGCTATAGGACTTAACACTCCTATAATTTAATTTGGGCGGTATGCCACTTGTTCCCACAACAAAGATGGCGGACGCACACATATTCAGTCTCGGGAAACCATTGGCCAGGAGAACCACATGACCTGTGTAAAACTACGTCCGCGCGTAAATTTCGTCCTGCTTTTGGAGCCATTTCCAAGACACGTATTTTCTATAAATAGGTCGTCTTCAAGCACCCTTTCTCTTATTTTTCACATGTTCCATTGCAGCGCTGACACACACTCTCTTCAATGTGACATTATTCTTATTCATCAACAGGAGTGAAAAGCTAAAAAAAAAAAAAAAATGGATAAGCCTCGCAGACATTCATTTCTTGAATATACATCTACTAAGAGACTTTTTCCAGTCTCAGAGAAACCGACTGTTTCGAACCATAAAAAGAAAGATATTTAAATATGTAATCCAACTTAATAGGACGTATTCGTCATTAACCTTTTTGTAGTTTAGTTGTGTTAGTTACACACACACACACACACACATGCACATATACATACAGACACGACTATTTTTTATGTATCAATGTCTGTTTTATCATAGTATATAAATTTGTTTTGTTCGTCGCCTTGTTTTGAACGTTCCTTTTGTCCGCGCCGTTTCATATCCTTCACTCATTGGCTTCCTTCATTCATGTACCTTTATTTATGTGCCTTATTCCAAACATAACAACGCACTAAACTAAAATAGGAAACTAAACTAAGCAAACACTAAATCAAACTTAACATAAAATTACCTACAAGGCAAACACAAATAGCCTCGGGTCGCCGATTTCATTTTATTCGAAGATAACCGTTGCACAAAGTACTCAGTCGCCTGCGGAGTAATTTGACGTTTGCATGATGATATTTGCATGGTTGGGATTTTTTTAGCTTTACTCTTGTACTAACGCAGCTTGGCCCCGCACATGAAACTGGTTGGAAACTATACTGAGGTTATGCTATTTATAACTCCTAATAAACATACACTTCGTGAAAGATTAAGTTCTATTCAGCAAGAAATCAAAGTGACAATTGTTACTCAGTAACAATTTTATTTGTGCGCAAACACAGCAGGAAGAAAGATACAATGAATACGCTTCATTTAATCTACTTGGCAATATTCCGTTGGTGATGATGGCCGTGACTTGTGGTTTATTGAAATTTCCGTATTTTATGAAAGATCTCTGCCTTAGGTCGTATGGACAGTGTATTTCGGCTGTGATTGGCTGGGGCTTATGTACCAACAGCACGAAGA
The DNA here is from genome assembly GCA_963585895.1 of Sepioteuthis lessoniana. NCBI lineage: Eukaryota > Metazoa > Mollusca > Cephalopoda > Myopsida > Loliginidae > Sepioteuthis > Sepioteuthis lessoniana. The sequence goes on from OY757939.1 coordinate 52,739,754, forward strand.
ATAGGGTGTCCCCTGTTAGCAGAAATCAATATCCTCAATTTACTGCCTGCTAAAGAAATAGCACTATCTTTCCTCCGTTTTTTGTCACTATAGTAATTATATATGAGGTGTTTGCATCATCGTAGAAAATTGACCCGACAATTGACTTCACACGATGTATAATAAATAGACAGGGTCCTTTAACCTAGTTATGACAACCAGTCTTGGATAAAGAAAACTAAATTCAAACCAGCTGTACTCTGCTAAAAAATTGACCTTGAGCCACATCCTTCTCATGGTGGAGGATTTGGGTAAATAAATAGTTGTAACGCCTCCTGGGAGTTCCCAGGAAATTTCTTCTTGCCTAGATGGGCAAATAATTCCAACACAAAGATATATCAAAAGGAATTTTACGAGGGTTTTAGGTTGGGATTAAACAATTGTATCAATTCATCTGCTAAATCTTGTTTGGTCTTTGGAATGTACATTAGTTAAGAAGAAAATTAACTTTTTATAAAATAAATAATTAGTAGGAAATTTATAAATGATACTTTATATCATTCTAAAGCTTGGTCTATACCTTTTCCAGTTCAAAGTGGGTGTAGTTCAGTTCAAAATGGGAGTAGTTCAGTTCAAAATGGGAATAGTTCAGTTCAAAATGGGAATAGTTCTGTTCAAAATGGGAATAGTTCAGTTCAAAATGGGAATAGTTCTGTTCAAAATGTAAAAATTATTATAAGTATAAATATAAAAAATATTTTATAAATTATTTTAACCATAAAATTGTTAACATTTTATAATATTAAAAAAAAAATGTAACAAATCAATACCTTGTAGCACCAAAGATATTTATAAATTTAATCTTTTTTATTTTAAATTTCTTATTTTGAACTGAACTATTTCCATGTTGAAATGAACAAGTATGGTCTTTAAACAAAGTTTACGTCAAGCAGGAATTGGCTGCTAAAATTGTGAGTATTCTTGCAATGGAGAGAAGAGATGACTTGTCAATTACTGAACAAAGGGCAAGAGCTTTGACTTCATTAATTGAGGAAGAATTGGGAAGGGTTACACCAGAAGTATGCAATCGTTTCATAGCTAGAATTCAATCTAAAATTCCTGCAGCTGTAACATTAGAAGATGTTGTGTTCTAATAAATGACTTGAAGAATTTTTTTTATATTATAAAATGTTAACAATTTTATTGCTAAAATAATTTATAAAATATTTTTTATATTTATGCTTATAATAATTTTTACATTTCGAACTGAACTATTCCCATTTTGAACTGAACTACTCCCATTTTGAACTGGAAAAGGTATAGAATATGGTCATTTATTTATGGGCAATACTGTATATAAATAAGTTACAGTAAAAGTCATTTTCCATTGGGCAGACGAATGTACTCAACGTACTGACTTATAAAAAAAATTGTAAGTTATTGACATTGTAAATGCAGCTTCAGTCTCTATATATTTCAAACACTCCTCAAAACATACTGAGCCTAGTTAACTGGGAGTGTAAAATACACCAACTGCCTCTCTGCATAGAGGTAAGACCCTGTCCCAACGAGTATCCTGGATATGACACTAAAGAATCTGATGATGAAGCTCTAGTAATGCTGGAGCTTTGGGGAATGCAGAGTGCCCCTTCATTGCCATTGCTCCCAGGTCAACTCTGGCTCAGAGTGGTAGAACTTAAGAGGGTTCTATCAAGGGGTCAAATAGAACTGTTTTGACATTTAAACTGAGTGCAAACAAATGACTTATTCTGATTTGACTTGTTTGAAATAGAACTGTTTGATGATTTAACTGCATGTAAACAAATGACTGCTGTTTAATTGAATTGTTAGTGATACATAGCAATACTTGAAACCATTTAACTGAGTAGAAACAATAGCAATTCTAGAGGGAAAACAAATTAGTTCTTACTCAATTAAAGATGAAATTAACAACAAACTAATCTCTTGCACATCATGTATATCCATTTAACTGTGTGCAAACAAATGATTAAAAGTAAACAGAATTACTTGTATTAAATAGCAATACTTGAAACCATTTTAGTGTGTGGAAAAAAATGAGCTCAGGCTCTTTTATAAATGTTATCCTCAAAATGTGTTTACAAATCATGTATATTTAATATATATATATATGTATAAAGAGGATTTGGCATTAAAAAACTGCCATGGTTGATATGCCATAAAACCAAATCAAACCAATCAAAACATATTAAAGAAATATGATGAGACAGTTTCTCAGCATATCAGAAAATTAGTTTCAGAGGTGCTCTGACAAATAAAAAACTCACTGGAATTAGTGTATGGAATGCTTGGGGACTTTTTTTGAAGAATATTAATGTTTCAACCCTAAATACGTAAGGCCCTGGGACTGAAACTGTTTTTTACTAAGACAAAAATGATGATGTCTTGGTTGCTGTCTGAACAAGTGAGTGTATATTTGAAATTAAAAAAATACAGCCAGACACAAAACTTTTTCAATAGAAGTTTTTGGTGCAACACAGGATTGATTAAGTATAGCACTCTCCGTAATCACCAGACTTAAATTTAAAAAACTTTTTCTTCTTTCCTAAACTGAAAATTTATTTTAAAGGTAAGATTTGAGTATGGGGTGGACATTAAAAATATATGATGGTGAAGCTTCACCTGTCTCAACACTTTTTCAATAGAAATTTATAGTGCAATACAGGGTCGATTAAGTATAGCACTCTCCATAAACACCACACTTAGCTTCATACAACTTTTTCTCCATTCCTAAACTGAAAATTTATTTTAAAGTAAAGATTTGAGGATGTGGAGGACACTAAAAGAAATGTGATGGTGAAGCTTCAAAGCACATCAAAAGATTAATTTCAAAGGGGCTTTGACCAATGGAAAATTCAGTGGAATAAGTATGTTGAATGCTAGGAGACTGTTTTAAAGAAAATTTTCATATCATTTTTGTTAATTTCTATGATATCCAGTTTCGTTAAATCTTTATATATAGAGATTTCTGCCTTGATAAATACGGAGTAAATCTTGGTAAATCTTGGTAAACACTGATTCAGTTTTGGTAAATCATGGTAGATATAAAATTCTACATTGGTATGCACAAATCTAGTATTGGTAACTCCTGATGTATACAAGTTCAGTCTTGGTAAATCTTGATCAATGTAGAATTTTTCTTTGTAAATTCAAATTCAGTCTTGGTAAATCTTGATCAATGTAGAATTTTTCTTTGTAAATTCAAATTCAGTCTTGGTAAATCTTGATCAATGTAGAATTTTTCTTTGTAAATTCAAATTCAGTCTTGGTAAATCTTGATCAATGTAGAATTTTTCTTTGTAAATTCAAATTCAGTCTTGGTAAATCTTGATCAATGTAGAATTTTTCTTTGTAAATTCAAATTCAGTCTTGGTAAATCTTGATCAATGTAGAATTTTTCTTTGTAAATTCAAATTCAGTCTTGGTAAATCTTGATCAATGTAGAATTTTTCTTTGTAAATTCAAATTCAGTCTTGGTAAATCTTGATCAATGTAGAATTTTTCTTTGTAAATTCAAATTCAGTCTTGGTCAATCTTGCTGAGTACGGATTTTTGTCTTGTTAAGTAAACAGATTTATGTTTTTTAAACAATGGTAAATTCAAATTCAGTCTTGGTAAATTTTGATAAAGTCAGATTTTTGTCTTAGTAAATATTTATTCATTCATTATTAATCTTGGTTATTACAGTTTTCTGCTTTGATAAATACAGATTCAGTCTTGATAAATTTTGGTAAATTATGTTTTGGGTATGACATTAAACTGTATCTGATGGTGAGGTTCCAGTCTTGAAGTTTAGGGAATATGGAGTACCCCTTCATTACGATCACTCTCAAGTCCACTCTGACCTGAAGTGGTAGAACCTTTTAGGGTCCTATCTATGAGTCAAATAAAACTATTCAATCTTTTATTAGGGATTACCACTTCACAGTGTGCAAATAATAGATTGAAGACATTTAACTGTGTGCAAATAAATAATTGATATTAAATAGAATTATTAGAGTTTCATATCAATACTTGAAAAGATTTAACAATGTACAAACAAATGGTTAATATCAGATAGAATTATTAATGTTAAATAAGAATACTTGAAACCATAATAATGGTGAACAAAAAATCATCATCATCATCATGTCATGCGGGTAGCACGGATATCCCTGACCCTCTCTCTCCACGTCTCCCTATCATTCATCGCCTCTGGCAGGTCTTCAGGGTTACATCCCATATCATCACATAGCTGCTGTATGAATGTTCGAGCTGGCCATCCTGCTTTTGATTGGCCATATGCGGGGGTCCACAGGAGTACATCACTTACGATCTCGTCCTTGCTTCTCCAGCAGTGTCCGGCATGTCTGGTTCGTCTAGCTTGTATAGTTTTCGTGATAGGTGGTAGGTGACCGTATAGTTGGCGCCTTGTGGGGTGTTGCTGCCAGGACTTGTTCAATATTGCTCTTAACATTCCTGTATAATTGCGGTCAAGCTTCTCCAACCGTTTAGTCAGCGTCCAAGTAGTGCATCCATATAGCAGTATCAACACGACCACAGCCTGGAAGAAACTGCGTTTCATTTTATCGATCAGGTTTGATTTCCATATGATTGAAAGCCTATCGATAGCTGTCCATGCGTTCATTAGCCGTGTATCGATGTCTTTTTTGGTTGATGAGACTCTGCTTCCTGGGTAGGTGAATTTGTCAACCAGTTTCAGGGAGGTTCCGTAGGCGAACAAACAATAACTAGTTATAATTGAAACCATTTAACGGAGTGCACAGAAAGGAGACCTAACTCATTTAAAAATAAAGTTACCTACAAATTATTTCCTTAGAAATAGTATATATATATAATTTTTTTTCTTTTTTTGCTGGTCCAAAGAGAGAAAAGTAAATATTTTAAAATGAACAGGTCTACAAAAAGGATTATTTTTTAAAATTTATTCATTTAGTTCTTGCATACATTTCCATCATGTTCCTTGCTTTCTTCAGAGAATATTTAATGTTCTCTGAAGAAAGCAAGGAACATGATGGAAATGTATGCAAGAACTAAAAAGCAAGCAATATGCTGGAAACATATGTAAGAACTAAATAAATAAATTCTAAAAAGACATGAATCTCTTTGTGGACCTATTCATGTTGAAATATACATATATATATATATATATATATATATATATATATATATATATATATACCTTTAAGAAAAACAAAAACTGGTCACATTAGGATTATAAATTTATTTCCATCCTGTTATGGGTATTGATATGAATCAATAACACCATAATTAATAGGATATATATATTTGCTCAAAATTAATTGATATATACATATATACATATATATATATATATATACAGTATTTGGCATTGAATAACCATCAAGGGTTTATATGCCATTAAACCAAATAACTAAACCAAACCTTAGTAAACACAGATTTAGTGCTGGTAAAACTAGGTAAATACTGATTCGGTTTTGGTAAATCTTGGTAAACAGATTCAGATTTTGAACGCACATCATATGTCTATTTGATTGTCTAAAAATGGCAGACGTTACAATTAAATAATGCCAATCAAAAATGATATATGGCAGGCTTCCAATACACGAAACAGGACTATTTGGCAATTTTGTGATATGTGCATTGAGTGAATCAAAGGAATTATATAATAAATATTTGTTTTTCAGATTTTCTCCAAATGATTACAGAATTTCATGATCCATGAAATTGTATGCCGCCTGAAATATACACAGCCATTGTTTTGCTAAATTTAAAAATCTAAATATTGAAATATTTTATAGACTTCTTGGAAAAAAAAATTCTTAAATATTTATCACAGTTTGATAAGAAATTTGAGAATAAAGATCCCAATAAGTGATTTCTTTAAAAGGGCATATAAGAGGTGCCTTCAATAAATTTCCAGACATTTTTCGTATGGGCACTTTTATTGATAGTACACACATGAAACTCTAGTCCCCTTCGAAGTAATCTCCTCCGGCTGCAATGCACTTGTTGTACCGTTCCAACACCATCTGGAAGATCCCATGGAAGTCCTCTTGTGTGAGAGTGTCAATGACCGTAGTCACAGCCTCTTTCATCTCCTCAGTTGTCTCATAACGACAGCCTCTAAGCTTAGGGAATAACCAAAAGTCACAGGGAGAAAGGTCTGGACTATAGCAAGGCTGAGGAACTGTCTCGATGCCCATCTTGCTCAAATAGTCTGTGACAAGGATGGAGTTGTGGACTGGTGTATTGTCCTGCAGGAAATACCACTGACCCGATTTGAAGAGTGCTGGCCTCTTCCCTAGGAATCTCTTCCTGAACTCCCTTAAAACCTTAACATAGTAGTTCTAACCCTAACCCTAACCCTTTGGCCAATCAACTCTGGTGTACTTACTTCCTTACTCCTCCCATACCTCTCATCATCCCTCACAGACTCCCTGCCTTCCTTGAATCTCTTATGCCATTCAAAAATTGATGCTCGATTCATGCAAGATGCTCCAAAAGCAGTCTGAAGCATTCCATACGTTTCTGTGGCATTTTTTCCAAGTTTAAAACACAATTTTATTGCATATTGTTCTTCTAAAGTGTCCTCACGTCCAGATTGCATTTTTAAAATTCACCAGCTGTGACAATCAGGCTTTAGTAGGGTGTATCCCAATTGCTGCTGTAGCTGTTCCTTTGAAGCTGAAATCCTAAAAATTGGTCAGTCATCTCATAAGATGTATAGCAATAACATACTGAATTTTCCAGAGTGTATGACAATTTTAAATGCCTGTACCAGAAAGTCGGGAAACTTATTGAAGGCACCATGTATTTATCCAGTATTTTTATCTTATTTTATTTATACATCAAAATAGTTCAAAATCATTTTAAACATTGTCCCAAACAAATTTATTTGACCCATAGATGGGTTTGGTGTCTTTGTTTAATGGCATATCAACCTTCATGGGTTATCTAATGTCAAAGTCATCCTCGTAGAATAACAGTAGTAGTGCTATTTAACCCATATCTGGTAGGTATAATTAAGTTCATGCCTTTCCTAAAGGTATTAGTGCAAAAGTGAATGCAATTGCACAACTGGCGTTTGAACTCTTTATGATGTCATAGTTAGCAGGTGAGCTTTTATGCAAAAAGAACTTTCTCGTTATACAAAACCCTAACAGGTACAACCAATCTGGAAAAGAGTCGACCCAGGAGTAATGTCAATGATGAGGCGCACCATGAAAGCCAGTACTCCAGATCAGGAGCCTCACCACCAATTTCCATTCAGTGTAAAACCCAAGACATGCCAAAATGGGAACCAATGTGCCTCATCATATAAAATAAAATGCAAGACATGAACAGGAAGTATCAAGACTGAATTTTTACATCTCTCTATATTGGTCTAGTGGGTAGAGTGTTCGCCATTGGTCCGGGAGACCTGGGTTCAGTCCCAGGTCAAGTCATACCAAAGACTTAAAAAGTGGTACTTGATCCCTCCTTGCTTAACATTCAGCATTAAAAGGTATGAATCAAGGGTAAAGTGGAGCAATCCAGGGAAAGGATTGAAAAGGGAGCCTTCTGGTCGCCCTCGAATACGGTCGCCAACTTTACTTACATAAAAAGGAGGTGATACCAAGCTAACCTAGTCTGATATCTATAAAAAAGCAAACTGAATATGGAAAATGAAGGGAAAAGCTCAGTGCTTTAACAAAAGTGTAGCATAATCACCCAAAACAAGGAAGGTGAACATTTGGTGGGAGAGAAGAAAAATAAAAGCACAATTCACCTCAAATGTAGGATCCTGTGTGGTTTTATTCCCATCATTTAATGTTTTGACTAAAGTGTAGCATCATAGTTACCAACAACAGGGACGGTGATAACCTGTTGGGACAGGAGACCTTCTCTTATTTTTTTTTTTCATTCAGTTACTGATTTTCATGGAAATATGGATTAATGTTCAATGATGTAGTGAGTGGGGTATATTCTCCGTCCAAGTAGCAACCAGCTCTTTCCGTATCCTTGGGTGGTTTTTTTTTTTTTGCTCTTGTTTGTACCACTACTTTTCTCACTTGGGTCCCCAAGCTACAAAAGAAGTTAGAAATGAAACCCCAGATTCTTTGGGGGTGGGGATCCTCAGGACATTAAAACCCCAATTTCAGGTAGCATGGTTTGACCAGCCTACATGACCATTTGAAGGCTGATGTTGTGTGGTAATTTCAATAAGTTTTGGTTAATTGCTATTTTCATACCAGGGTGCCAGATAAAGTATATCTTCTCACATTTAACTTACTGGAGAAGATTTTGAACTTTGTCAACTTTTCTCTTTTCTGTGTCATTTTCTAGTACAGGTGCTGGGTTGTGTGTATACCATTTGTTAGTGTGATCAAATTTAAATTTATTATTATTATTATCACACTGTGTGAGTTTCTCACACAAGTTTTAACTATCAGTCTTTCATTGAAGTTTGAGTTTCCTTAGGTCTCCTGGACACTTTTAAGTATTCCAACTGATTTTAAACCCTGCTGTGGTCTGAGTGATCTCAATTCTTCCAACGATCCCCAGTTCCTCCAGCCTCTTTTCCAAGCCTTTTGAGAGGATTTCAAGAGCACCAACTACAATCCCTGACTGAGTCATTACTCATGCGTAAGAAAGGGTAGTGAATATATTCTGGATTTTTGATAAATTATCTATTCACACCCAGTGACCACTAATTTTAAATGTTCCAAAAGTAATTATCATTAATTACATATATGGATTATTGATTTCTTGATGTTAGCTATATGTATAAGTTTAACCAAGATGTAGAGTCAAACAGATTCCTTGAATTTCTCTCTCTCTCTTTCTCTCTCTCTCTCTCTCTCTCTCTTGTCATCTTTCTCTATCCATATTTGCCAACCCCTCCGCTCGGGAAGGATATGACACAAGGTCAATTTTTAAGTGAAGTTTAACTGGTTTGAATTCCGAGTTTTCCTTCTCCTAGACTAGTTGCCTCACCAAGGCTAAAGAACCTAGTCTGCCCTACTATTTACCCATAGCTGGAGGGAGAATAATTGGATTCATACCTTTCCCAAGGGTATTAGTGCTACGTGAAATGCAATCAGTCTCGTCTAGGATTTGAACTCGTGTCGCCGTGTCCATTTCCTATGATGATAACCATTACACCACGGGCACCTTTCTCTATCAGCCATTGCTCCTCGTAGGTCCTCCAGACGACACCAAGTGTTTACAGGTCAGTCAACACTGGTGTGTCAGTATTGAGGAGTTTATAGGAAAATATCACTTATGAATTTGTTCTTACTTCTGCTATCTTGTTTATCTTTCATGGATGGTTTGTGAGATGGGAGGTAAGTGGCTGTACAGCAACTTTTTTGTTGTTAGTTGTCTCCAGGATTTGTTCAAAACAGCACACAGTATCTTTGTATAATTCCTATCAAGCCTTTTCTCCAGGCGTCTTGTTAAAATCAAAATGGTGCAACCATACAAATACTGCTTAGAAGTATTCCTATATCATTTTATCAAAAAGATCAAATCTCTATATAGTTGTTAACCTGTCAATAACTGTACATGCTTTACATTTGTGTATGCTGACATCGATTTCAGTTGATGAGATATTGCTGCTGAGGTATGTAACCTGGTCAGAGATTCAGTATTTAAGGTGGAGATGGCACCATCTTCATTAAAACACATGAAGTTTTAAACAGAAAATAGTAGGTCAATTATTAACTAGTTTGGTCCATTCCAAGCAATACAAGCCTTTCTGACAACACCATTCTAACCAACCCATATAATGTCAGAGATTCAATATTTATGTACAGAGATGTTGTCCCATTTTCTCTCTGCTGAGAATATTAATCTTACAGCATTTACAAGTGATGCAATTTTCTGCTTGTCTTTCATCAAACAAGAGCCGACAAGCTTTGTGTGCAAATTGATAAGTGTTAATCAAGCATATCAAAGATATGATCAATGCACAAATGATCACACGACTGGCTCACATTACTCCTGTTAAGTCTAGTCACATGTTACAATGAAATTCTAGTTATCGACGCCGACAATCAAATGTTAGTCGGCATCACCTGAGCTGTTAACAATTACTGAATTTGATCGAAGATGAAACTCTTTTACTCTCAAGAGAGAGAGAGTGAAGGAGAGATAGATAGCTAAAAAAATTCCTAAAGGTTTTTTTCTATCAAGTTGAATCATGTACATTAAAAATCATTTCTTACTTTTACATATTTACCAACTCCACTACACGAGCAGGATGAGACACAAGGTCAATTTTTTTAAGCGAAGTTTGACAGGTTTGAATTTAATTTTCCTTCTCCTACCAAGGTTAAAAAGCCCATCGGTCCTACTATTTACACATAGCTGGAGGGAGAATAGTTAGATTCATACCCTACCCAAGGGTTTTGGCATGATGTAAAATGGAAAATGCCTCACTCAAGACTTAAATTCAGGTCACCAAGTCTATTTTCTGCAACAGAAACTATCACACCACAAGTATATTTTCTTCCAAATATTCTCTATTGAAGTACCAAGAAGTGGGGGGGGTATAAGTGAATCTTACAGTATAGGTAGTGTGCTTAGTGCAACGGTTATCATTGTAGAAAATGGATTTGGTGATGCACATTCAAATCCTGGATGAGGCTGCTTGTATTTCCCTTAGCACTGATGCCCTTGTACTCATTTATACATATTTACCCAACCCCTCCACTCAGGCAGGATATGACACAAGGTCAATTTTTAAGCGGAGTTTAACAGGTTTGAATTCAAAATTTTCCTTCTCCTAGACTAGTTGCCTCACCAAGGCTGAAAAAATCAGTCTGTCCTACTATTTACCCATAGCTAGAGGGAGAATAATTGGATTCATACCTTTCCCAACGGTATTAGTGCTATGTGAACTGCAATCAGCCTTGTTCTGGATTTGAACTCGTGTCACCGTTGTTATGTTTTGACCTTCAACCCAGCCCCAAAAAATGCTATTCCAAGGTGATGCACCAGAAGGAAGTGACACATTCCAATGGCCAGTAATCGAAAGAGATCGCGTGAGCGGATTAAGGCTTATGATATGGGACAAGGTGAAGGTCCCACTGTGCCAATACAGACTGATGCACCGGAAGAGAGTGACCTCTGAACTGCATGACAGTTATTTCCGCTTGATGACGATTAAACATTCGATTTCAAAGATCCAGTGGGCGATCGTGTGGGCGTTGAATTATTATTTAACTCAGTTGAGTTCAAGTCCAAGAAGCAGTTGCCAGTAGAATTCCAGACAGCTAGAGACCAGATGTGGTAGGGAAGGCCACACCCGACCGAGGGGGCCCTTGGGAACCCCGATGGAGTGGACCCCAGCATCAGGAGAACAAGAAAGACACAACGTGACGGTCATAACAGTGGGGTCAAAATATTGCAGTTATGTTCAATCTCCAGCTCCCTCTCACATGCAACCCATGAACAACCCTTTTGAACCCTTGCAATAAAGTGAGAGGTATATATTTTTGTAAAGAAGTCTTCCTGCGTCCTTCCTTCTTGCGTCCTTACCATAGCGTCTGTCTTAATTATGGTGTCGTTATGATGCTGCATGAACATTATTATGAGAATATAACACCGTGTCCATTTTCTACGACGATAACCATTACACCATGGGCACCTTGTCCTCATTTATAAGTAAGCGGTCGAGATGGTCTCAATTCTTCTTCAAATTTCCAGTTCCTCTAATCTCTTTCATGCATGTTTAAGTTCTACTTTTTACTCTTTCTGAACTGAGGGTTTGGTTTAGTTTGGTTTGGTTTGGTTTCTTTGTTTAATGGCATATCAACCTTTGTGGGTTATTTAATGCCAAAACTATCCTTCTAGAAGAACAGCAGTGATGCTATTTAACCCATAGCTGGGAGAATAAGAGGGTTCATGCCTTTCCCAAGGATATTTGTCTGAAAATGAATGTAAGAGCACGACTGGAGTTCGAACTCACTTTCTATGATTACACAGGCCAGCACTTCAAACATTACACCACAAGGATACCCACTCCCTGAACTGAAGAATTATCATTTATTTAGAGTGTTCGCCAATGGTCTGGGCAACCAGGGTTCAATCCCAGGTCAAGTCATATCAAAGACTTAAAAAATGGTACTTGATCCCTCCTTGCTTAACACTCAGCTTTATAAGGTATGAATCAAGGGTAAAGTGGAGCAATCCAAGGAAAGGAGTGAAGCCCTTCCCTACCCCACCGTGTAGTAGCTACTGAAAAGGGAGCCTTCTGGTCACACTCGACTGCGGTCGCTCACTTTACTTACTTACTATATACCAAATGAAAAATGAATCTCTCTACATGCAGGACACTGCTGGAGAAGCAGGGACGAACTCATAAGAGATGTACTCTTATGGACCCCCCACATGGCCGTGCAAAAGCAGGACGACCAGCACGAACATACATTCAGCAGCTATGTGAGGAAACGGGATGTTGTCCTGAAGACCTGCCTAGGGCGATGAACGATAGGGAGGAGTGGCGAGAGAGGGTCAGGGATATCTGTGCTACCAGCGCAACATGATGATGATATGGGGAGTCCGTAACCCTGTATAAATGATACATGATAGCAGCATTTTTATTTGGCAATACATTTAATATGCTCTAACTTTGAAAATAAAACAATTACTTTTACAACTGAGTGATAATTTTATGGCTGAATACCATTTTTTAATCGTCTAAATTCTCGTATTAACATTGAAATGTTAATTAGAATCCTTCAATTTTTCCTAAATATACATATCAGAGACTGATGTTACAATGAAAACCCAGAAGTTAAATTAAAAAGATCAAAACATTTACCAAAATGAATTGTTGTTACCCTTTCCGACATGTTCCACAGCCTCTTCATCTCACAGGCAAGGTCCAAGTATTCATCCCTCTTTTTTACTTTCTTTCATTTTCACTGTGGTCTGTAGGAATAACAAAATTCAGTTGATGACAAGTTGGAATCAATTTGTTTATATTGAATATTTCTGGTTTATCCTTATTTACCCATATTTACCAACCCCTCCACTTGGGCAGGATATGACACAAGGTCAATTTTTTTAAGCGGAGTTTAACAGGTTTGAATTCAGAGTTTTCCTTCTCCTAGACTAGTTGCCTCACCAAGGCTTAAGAACCCAGTTTGCCCTACTATTTACCCATAGCTGGAGGGAGAATTATTGGATTCATACCTTTCTCAAGGGTATTAGTGCTATATGAAATGCAAAAAGTCTCATCCAGGATTTGAACTTGTGTCGCCGTGTCCATTTCTGGTTTTTCCATATTTACCCATATTTACCGACCCCTCTGCTTGGACAGGATATGACACAAGGTCAATTCTTTTTAAGCAGAGTTTAACAGGTTTGAATTCAGAGTTTTTCCTTCTCCTAGATTAGTTGCCTCATCAAGGCTTAAGAACCCAGTCTGCCCTATTTACCCATAGCTCGAGGGAGAATAATATTTCTGGTTTATACAGAATGTCTGAATAAGAAATAGTTTCAAACTGTTTAAAATATTCACCTTCACTTTACACAGTAATGTAGAGAAAGAATTGAAGTTTATAACTACAACTTATGTATTTACCCAACCCTTTCGAGCAGGATGCAACTCAAAGTCAATTTTTTAAAGCAGAGTTTAGCTGGTGGGAATTCAGTGTTTTCCTTCTCTGAGACTCGTTGCCATACCAAGTTTAGAGAACTCAATCTGTCCTACTATTGACCCATAGTTAATGGGAGAATAGTTGGATTTATAACTTTTTCCTTGGTATTTGTGCTATGTGAATTCAAATAGCCTCATCCAGAGTTGGAACTCGGGTCACGGAATCCATTTTCTGTGACAAAAACCAATACACCACATGCAGCTTTAAAACTGCACCAGAGAGTCAACTCATTGCTGATAAATCCATACTTGGGTGTTCCATTTCTATCTCAAAATCCCCGAAAATATTATGTGTCTCATTTCCTCAGACAGATTCTGGTTTATGAATATACAGTATATTTCATCATTGAACAGGGAATTGATTGCCTTTAAAATAGCCACTTACGAGGATTTTATTCGATATATCTCATCTCTAAACTCCTGATGGTTGACAGTCTGTTATAATCGACACTTTTGGTTTTTTTCTTCAGTATGTCTCACACTAAAGTCAAAATTGAATGCCAAACAAAATAGAGAGAGAACTGAAAAACATATTTTTAAAAAGACTAGAAAAATCTTCATAATAAAAAAAAAACAAAGAAAAAGAAAGAAGAGGAATATTGCAAATTATTTTGATTCAGTTACTTTTTCTTAATTCCTGGTGGTTCAGCATCTCAAAAATGACTTCTAGTTATTTCATTCAGTATATATCATCTTTACATCAAAATTGCCAGTAATTACCATTTTCATCATCACCAAAATGAGCCAACAGCATGGATACCCTTGCCTCTCTCTCTCTCTCTCTCTCTCTCACTTACTATTTGTCCCCATCAGCCTTTGCTGGTTGACCTACTGGCACATCCATGTGAAGGGGTCCATTGAAGAACGTCACTTATGAATTCATCCTAGCTTCTCCAACAGGACTCCAAATGTCTTGTTCCTCTTACTTGGATGGTTTTTTTGCCCAGTTGGCTGGGGCCGTAAAATTCACCGACTGCACCTCTGCAGAGGGGTAAGATCCCCCCAATGAGTGTCCTTGATATGATACTAAACAATCTAATGGTTAGGTTCCAGTGATGTTGGAGCTTTGGGGAATGCATAGCATCCCTTCTTTGCCATTGCTCCCAGGTCCTCTCTGGCCTGGAATGGGAGCACCTGATAGGGACTTATCTATGAGTTTAATAGAACTAACTGCATACTTATGAAAAACTGAATGGTTTCAATTACAACTGTTTGACTAAATTGAATAACTTGAAATAAAAATGTTTTTGGCAATAAAACCGTACTTACATTTAAACTGCGTGCTTATGCTAAACTGAATTATTTGAAAGGGAACTGTTTTTAACATTTAAACTCTACCTACACTAAACTGAATTGTTGAATATAGAACTGTTTTGACATTTAAGTGTGTGAAAACAAAATCTGTACTTATGCTAAACTGAACTAGCTGAATTAGAACTATTTGAATAAACTGAATAGCTTGAAATAGAACTGTTTTTGACAATTAAACTGAGTATTCATACAAAACTGAATTGTTTGAAATAAAACAATTGGCATAAAAATTGATTTGGCGTTAAATAACCTACAAAGGTTGATATGCCATTAAACCCAAATAAGCAACCAACCATTGGATGGTTTTTGAGATGGGTGGTAAGTGGCCGTACAGCTGCTGTTTTGTGGGGTGCAGCTGCCAGGATTTGTTCAAAATTGCATGTAGCATTCTTGTGTACCTTTTCTACCTTTTCTTCTGTGCGTTTTGTTAGCGTTGATGTAGTGCATCAATGCAGAAGTATTAACGCTACCACTGCTAGGAAAATAATTGCGTTTTGTCTTATCAGATAGATCAGACTTCCATATGATCAATAACTTATTGATATCGGTCCGTGCATTTGATTGACGTATGTCAACATCGTCTTCAATAGATAAGATGTAGCTGCCGGGGTATGTGAATTTGTTTACTAATTTTAGAGGCTTGCAACTTAGAATGGAGATTACTCCTTCTCGTTTAAAATACACGCACTCTGTTTTACTTGGAAGCCAATGGATCTCATTCTGAAGCCAAAAATGAATGCAATTTAAATGAAAAAAAAGCAGGAAAAGAATACGAAAAAATATTCAGTGTACGTGATGCATTCAATAAGTTTCCAGACATTTTTGTACAGGCATTTAAAATAGACTCTTGAAAGTTCTGTACATTATCGCTATACATCTTTTGAGATAACTGACCAATTTTTATGATTTCAGCTTCAAATGAACAGCTACAGCAGCAATTGGAATACACCCTACTAAAGCCTGATTGTCACAGCTGGTGAATTTCAGAAATGCAATCTGGACGAGAGGACATATTAGAAGAACGATATGCAATAAAATTCTGTTTTAAACTTGGAAAAATGCCACAGAAACGTATGGAATGCTTCAGATTGCTTTTGGAGCATCTTGCATGAATCAAGCATCAGTTTTTGAGTGGCATAAGAGATTCAAGGAAGGCAGGGAGTCTGTGAGGGATGATGAGAGGTATGGGAGGAGTAAGGAAGTCAATACACCAGAGTTGATTGGCCAAAGGGTTAGGGTTAGGGTTACTATGTTGAGGTTTTAAGGGAGTTCAGTTTTAAGATATTCCTTGGGAAGAGGCCAGCACTCTTCAAATCGAGTCAGTGGTATTTCCTGTAGGACAATACACCAGTCCACAACTCCATCCTTGTCACAGACTATTTAACCGAGATGGGCATCAAGACTGTTCGTCACCCTCCTTATAGTCCAGACCTTGTTCCCTGTGACTTTTGGTTATTCCTTAAGCTCAGAGGTTGTCGTTATGAGACAATTGAAGAAATGAAAGGGGCCGTGACGAAGGTCATACAAGGACATGCTAACACAAGAGGACTTCCATGGGGCCTTGGAGAAGTTGCTGGAACGGTACAACAAGTGCATTGCAGCCGGAGGAGATTACTTCAAAGGGGACTAGAGTTTCATGCGTGTACTATCAATAAAAGTGCCCACACGAAAAAAGTCTGGAAACTTATTTAATGATCCTCGTATCTCATTCTTGAACCGTTTTGTACTTCTTGGAGACGGGACTGGTTTGAATTCCGAAACGGTGTAGGTTCCACAATTACTCAAGAAAGCAAACAAAGAGCAAAGCTATAGCACAGCTCAACAGCACCTCCCCACAGCACCCACGCTCCTACCGGTTTGAAGTGGTTAGAAGAAAGTAGTAACTAACAACAAACTCTGAAATCCTTTACGAAAGACATGAAGAGATTACATCCCTTACATTCCACATATAATACTTCTAATAGGCGCTTGGTGATGTGACCAAAGTACTTCATTAAAGGGGCTCGACAAGTAAAAATTCTCTCTCTTTGTTCCGACCACGACAAGTGGAAACGCTTGAGTGTGTGTGTCTATCGATAGGGAACTTTCGCCCCAACAAAACTGGTGAATCTTCACACAGCAATCTCTATTTAATTAAGGACTCTCGACTTGTACCAAAAGACTCGTCAACTACATGATAGAACTTTTCTCTTCACTATATCTTTTACTATTTCAAATCATTTCTGTGTTCATTCTACTATGTTTGCTCAGGCAATATATTGCTGTTAATTCGTCGTCAATTGTTTTATATTTTTTACTATGAGGAAATATCAAATCATTATACATTTCCATTGCTACAAGTGTCTGAATTGTATTCCTCAAACTCAAATAGTTGTGGCGGTGGGTTTTGGAACTGTAGCAGAAAGAAACTTGAATTTTTGTTTGGCGCGTAATTTAATTTGACCGTTAGAGTCGCCGAACATTTTCACCCAATCAGGATGACTTGTCCTATTCATCCCGAACCATATTTCCTAGCAGCACCAAAAATTGAAGAAAGCCCGCGAATCTCTCTCTCGCTCAAAAATCCTCAACGGGAACGGATGTCTTAACGTCTGTTCCTAAATAGCAGTAGCAGCATCATACACTATGAGGAGAGCCATCTAGTTTATGGATCCCTTAGGTCTATTCTTCTAGACCAAGGGATCCTAGTTAAAAGAAAATTAGATGATACACTCTAACTACTTCCTACCTTTCCTTATTACGAGACCTCGCAGCATACCAGAATAAACCCCTTTACTTCTTGCTGCCATTAAAACCTTGATACAAAAACCTAACGACGTCTTCGTTCTTTTCCACTACCTTTATTTTCTATCAACATTTAGCGAGGGGATAACAACCAACGAAATACCGACGCTACCAACGCAACCAACGTAATATCAACGCAACCAAAGTAATACCAACAAAACCAACTTAAACCTTAAACCAAAAACCCAATAATAATAATAATAATAATAATAATAATAATAATAATAATAATAATGTTATCCCCATCGCTATAGAACTCAGATACAACAAATACATGAAGACAGACCTTCAAGTTGGCAATACCAAAGCCCACTCTATTCTATCTCCACAGATAATTTGATATACATATTAAAGTGTTCAAGATAAATAAGTAAGCAAGTAAAGTTGGCAACCTTAGTCGAGGGTGACTCAAAGGCTCCCTTTTCAATAGCTACTACACTGAAGTGTAGGGGAGGGTGCTCCTCCATTCTCTGGATTGCACTACTTTACCCTTGATCCTAAGCTTATAATGTTGAGTTAAGCAATGCGGCATCAAGTACCATTTTTTGAGTCTTTGGTGTTACTCGAACTGAGACTGAACCCCGGTCTCCCGGATCATTTGCGAACACTCTACTCATTAGACCAATGGCCCGGTTAAATTTCATCTTTATCGACGTGTCACAGGAAACACAGAGAGCCACAAGTTGGTTGTCTGTCTCTAAAATTGCTACTTTTGTATGTTTTTATTCAGTGTATCTTATCCTAAAGTGAAAATTTGATGCCATATAAAAGAGAAAAAGGCAAAAACCTCAACAATACCAAACTTTTCTCATTAAAACTTTGGACATTTTCTTATCAATTAATTTCCTCACTATCAGCTAGAATTGCTCAGAGTAATGTTTACCTACAATATTTGCTTCTGGTTTTGATTAAAAGGAGTGGCTAACTTTGTACACACAGACTCGGCTCAAATTGCATTTCACTGTTTAGTACTCTTAATTTATTAATCAATGGTCGTAGATCTTAAGATCGTCTCAAGAAGAGAGACAGAGAGAGAGACTGTTCACAAAGTTAACAGCACAAGCTCAAAAACATATTTCACAAATAAAAATAAGTATAATATCAGTCTTAAATTCTTAGACTTATCAATATTCTTCATTGATCAATCTGCTCTATTGACTAAGAATATGCAGACTGTATCCCCTGCAGAGGATGGGGGTAAGAGCCCCTCCTCCTAGCCAAAAGAAGCGAGTTGTCCTGAGTAAGACATTGAACGGCATCTGATGTTGATTTGGTTTGGTTTGGTTTGGTTTTATGGCATATCAACCATTGTAGCTTATTTAATGCCAAATCCATTTTTACACATATAGGCAGTTCTATTTCAGACAATTCAGTTTAACATAAGTACACAGTTTAGTTTTATTCGACCCATTGATAGGACCCTATCTAATGCAACTAATCCGGGCCAGAGTGGACCTGGGAGCGATGGCAATAAAGGGGTACTCTGCATTCCCCAAGCTCCAGCATTACTGAAGCCTGACCATCAGATTGTTTGGTGTCATATCCAAGACTCTCGGTGGTGGTGTCTTACCTCTCTGCAGAGAAGCAGTCTGTGTATTCAATAGCCTTGTTCGATTGGACCTTCTGATGTTGAGGTTTCAATTTTAGAGATCTGGGAAGCCTCATGGCAAAGAGGCTAACGTCATGGACTGCAACATCGTTATAAGTGAGATCATACTCCAGTCATGCTATCACATTTATTTTCGGACTAATTCTGTTGGGAAAGGGATGATCTCCCTTTTTACCGCAGTTATGGGTTCAATAGTGTTATTGTTCTTCTACAAGGATGGCTTTGACATTAAATAACCCACAAAGGTTAATATGCCATCAAAACAAAGAAACTAAACTTCCATGTGGTACCATTCATACGATAGTATGGTCTCAGCCACAGCTTGGAAGAAGTCTCGTTTTATTATTTCGAATAGATCAGACTTCCATATGAGCTGGTTCATTTGCGTGAAGCGCTAGGTCATCTGTGTAGTCTGCATCTGTCATAGTTTCTGCTGGATGTCATCTACTTTTTCCCTCTTTTAATATGAAACTATTTTCTTTAATTTGATCTATAGATGTTCAAAGTCGTTGTCAAGCCTAAGTACGAACTGTAATATAATGGCCGAGGGAGTTCGTTTTATATATCTTGCCTTTCGGTTTAGTTCGGCTGAGAACCTTTCGCTTAGCACATGGGTTAGTTAGGTGCAACACGAGCGCAGGTGTCAAAAATAAAAATCCCAGATAGAAAATTGTGACCGGGGGATGTGAATGACGTCATGCACCGGAAGCGTGCGCGGGGGATTTGGAGGGATTTGGGGGGATTTGAGAAAAGCCAGTTGAGATTGAGACCTGGGCGAGGCGTGACGAATTTGTGCGCTACGGGCGCCGCGCGTTAGTGGGGTTGAGAGCCGACGATGTAAAAGCAGTCCGCATAGAAAGATTGTGCCTCTCTCTTCCTTATGTCGAAAAACCTTTAAACTCAAAGGTAATAAAAAGTTTCGTACCTAAATTAAGAAGTCGTAAGTGTTTTCCGTGTTTCGGGATTCCTATGTTCTATGTTTATACGTTATGAACATTCTATGTACATTTCACATATCCGTATCATGGGTATGGTTCACGAACAAATATGGTGCTTATGTATCCTTTACAAGACTCCAGCGATTATGTCGAAGAAGTCTATATCTTCATCCATAGAACAAACTATTTCTTTCGTGTTTTGGTAAAAAAAAATATAAAAAAAAATTTTGAAAGACAAGAAAATTTGACGACATTGTAGCAGATAGAATTTCGTATTTTTGTTTGGCATGTAATTCAATTCGACCATTACGTTCGACACATAATTTCACCCAATCAGGATGACTTATCCTATTCCTTCCGGGTCATCTTTCCGGGCAGCAGAAATTGGCGATGCTGTCAAACACCCTTTCTTTCACAGAACTTCTTCATTCAGGACAGACGTTTTACTGTCAGCTCTTCAATAGCAGCAGCAGCATCATACCACCATGAGGAAAGCTATCTAATTTATGGACCCCTTGCGTCTATTCTCTTAGACCAAGGGTTCCCAGTTGAATAAGAATTAGATGAATTCAATACGCCACACACATATATATATATATATATATGTGTGTGTGTGTGTGTGTGTGTGTGTGTGTGTTAACTGGTAAAGTTGATGTAATGTTGGTTTTCTTTTGATACTTATCAATGCATTTAATCGATTTCCTTTGAGGACGATTGATGTATAATTACAACACACACCATACCTGAAAATATAGATATTTTCTTTGTATGTGAGTCTGTGTGTGTGTGTGTTTGTGTGAAAAAACAAGCATTCAGAAGATGATATTATTCATTGATGAATTTTTTGACAACATTAAATGTTTCCTTATTTTTTTCTATTAAACAATCGTCATGGCAATGTGATGAATCTTTTCAATTATATACAATTTTTTTTCATAGAAGATACATCATCATAAATTAGCATTGCTATGATGAAGGTTTGATATAAAAAGAAAAAGAAATGTTTAATGTTGTTAAAGAATTCAATTATGAATAATCTCATCCTCAGAACACCTTGTTTTTACATATTTTTATATTTACTAATATATATATATATCAGGGGCGGAGATGGGACTAGTGCTATTCGTGCCCGACACGACCAATAACTCGGTCAATGTTATTCAAAATGGATTAAAAATCATCCATTAATTTCAAGCAAACATACTTAGTCTGATCTCAATTAAATTACGTATCTATTCAAGTTTCGATAACTAAGTAGCCAAAAGTTCATAAATATATCTGGGAATAATACAACGATGCTGTTTTGAACGGATGGTCTTTGTCCGGCCACCGTCAGATCCATTGAACATCCAATACAATCGGCTATAATGTTGAACTCGCGTAATCCGTGCCAAGCACAAGACCCTTATAATAACAATAATGTTAGAGAAATCCGCTTTTGGCTGTAGCCAATAGCAAAAGCAACTCAAAATGCCGTGCTCAAAAAAAGTTAGCACAATGTGACTGCTGACAGCTGTCTTGGGAAGAGGGAGAGGGACCGAGAGCGAGAGAGAGAGAATGAGAGAGAGAGGGGGGATAGCAGATTATAGCCGTCGCCGACGTCATCATCATCGCTATGGTAAATGTTGGTTAAACGGCGTGTTTTAATTCGTTTTTTCACTAACAGATATCTATTTCTTTAATGAATGTTGCATATATTACATTCTGTATCTAAAATTTGTTTATTTGAATACATTTTCAACAAATAATCTTTGTCATCAATTTCTTTATTCTAATAAACATATTTTTCTCGTCATAGTAATGAACATCTTCTCTTTTCTTCTATACTTTTGAAAGGAAAATAAATTATCTTATCTACTGTATTAACAAGACTACAAATTATATAGTATCTTGATTGTTTACAAAAAAACCACCATGCAAGGTACGTTAGTCAATCTGTGCTATACAATGGAGAATCGTGCAATAGCAACTATGATGACTTACTTTGGGTCCACAGACCGCGGGTTGGGAACTGAAGTTGACAGAGGGTGGGGGGCACAAGTAGCAAAAATAGGCTTGAGTCGCCACTGATATATATATACATATATATATATAGTATTATTCGGGCCAGTTAAACCGGAGTTGGGAGTAATTCTATCAGGACAAAAAAAAACATTCAACAGTGAATATTTAAATTTTCCTGGTAAAGAGCCCAAATAGGCTAAATGCGGAAAAAAACTCTTCACCCCTCTTCTATCTCCTCCCACCCTTCTTTCCTGTGACTATTCTGAATTATTTTATCCATAAGAAGTCCTGTTAATTTTTTTTGGTGTTTTCGATTTATATCAAAACCCATAACAGAATGGAAATAAATTTATAATCCTGATGTGACCGGTTTTGTTTTTTCTTAAAGAAATATATATATATATATATATATATATATATATATATATATATATATATCTGATATATATATATATATATATATATATATATATATATATATATATATTGTCATCCACATACAGATCTGTTTCATTCTATCAGAACTCATCAGTGTGGCGAGACGGGCTTGATTCCCAAAGCTGGGATCGAAACCTGGTTGACTCAAACGCCAATCGAAGATTCTATATTCTATATATATATATATATATATATATATATACATCATATACATATATATATATATATATATATATATATATATAAGTTAGTGACCATAGTCAAGACCAACCCAAAGGCTCCCTTTTCATTAGCTACTATGCCGAGGAGTACGGGAGGATGCATCTCATTTCTCTTGATTGCTCCTTTTTACCCTTGATTTGTACTTTATAATGCTGACTGTTAAGCAAGGCAGCATCAAGTACCATTTTTCACTCTTTGGTATGACTTGACCTGTGATTGAACCCCAGTCTCCAGGGCCATTGGAAAACATTCTACCCCAAACACACATTGCCAAGCAAATAACTAAAAATATAAAAGTTTTCAATAAATCACATAAAACATTAATAATAAAAGAAGAAAAATCCTGACCTTCATATGTTCATTACCATCCTTAAGATTTATGGGCTTCCAAAAATTTACAAGCCAGAAATTCCTTCATGACCAATTATTTCTGGGATTGGAACTGACCCCACCCCGATAACATCACAAAATATTCAGCCAAAATATTAACCCCTCTTTGAGGTACAATTAGCAATTCACACATCAAGAACTCCAGTGATTTACTCAACAAAATAAATTATATAAACATGGAAAATAAATCTTTTGCCAGACTCAACATAAAATCATAATGCACTAATATTCCTGTTAACAATTTCATTAAACATTTAGAAAATTATCTCCAGAAAACTCAGATTACATTGTTTACAAGTTAACAAATTAATTAAAATTTATACATTATGTACTAAATATTGCTTTATATATATATATATATATATATATATATATATATATATATATATATGTGTGTGTATGTGTGTGTGTGTGTGAAAATCACATGCGATACTCTGTCCTCATCAGCTGCCAATCAAGGGTGATATCACAGTTTCATTGGTTAAGGTAGTACTACCACTCCTGGCGCCACCAGCAGCTTTTACCAACAGACACACACACACACACACACACACACATATATATATATATATATATATATATATATATATATATATATATATATATATATATATATATATATATATATATAAAATTCCTAAATTTTTGAATTATTTTCAACTATTTAAAAGAGTAAACTTGATCAAATAGTATCTAAAATTGGTGAAAAATATTTTTTTATTAGCATTCTAATAGGATAGAAATTAATTGTTTTTTATTGGTTAGATATTTTATATTAATTGTTGTTTTTTTTTTTTTTTGGTTAGAAATTATTGATGAAAGAAATTCCATAGAATTTTATAGGTATTTGAGTTCTCTTTTTTTTTTTTTTTCAAATCTTAGTAAATGTTTAAAACTGAGAATTTAGCCTTCACTGTTAAGTTTCCTATTGAACAAAAATATGTAAATCATATAGATTCCAATTCAGTCGTTCTGTGATTCTTTGTGTTTTGGAATTGTCTATTCTTTTTTTTTCTTCTTTTTTTGTGCAATAAGTGCTTTCAGTCTGTTCCCGGGTATGCAAAAATGGTTGGCTTTTCAGTTGATTTGCATACCTCACAAGAAATATCATAAATCATCGCAAAAGTGGCTGCTAATGTGTACCTCAAATTTGGAATGCATTTTATACTTTCATTTGCAAATGGCTGCCAACTCCATAACTAGTTATCAAAAATGAGCACATTGCATATTCAGCCAGCCTAGATTGGTTCTGTTTCTCTTTGTTTCTCTTCGGCATTCTGCAGGGAATGAACATTTTGGCTGTTCTCCAAAACTATTCACAGCGCAGAAAGGTGGCATAAGACTGCAAGCCTCTAATAAGCTCTTATACTGCATAGCCATAATAATTTACAAAATATTCATCAGTGAATTCATTATAAATGCATAATACAAAGCATAGGGATCAGTGTCATTTACAATTATTTTATTATTACTTTAATTCTATCAAATTATTATTGTTTTTTATCCCAACACTCTGGTTCAATACTCAGGGCACCTCTGGTGGTGTAACAGTTTGCAAGCTAGACTAGCGAACCTACACGAGAGAGTTCGAGTCTCATTGGGTCCCCATTCATTCGGCCTTGTGCCACATCGAAGCAAAGAGCTTTGTAAATTACTCTGGTTCAATACTCATTTCTTATTACTTAAGCAGTGTTGAGCCTGCTCAGCGCTGAGATGGGTCAACAGGTACTATAAGCAATCTGAAGCTTGTTTGCCTGAGTAAGTGAAGCTTAATAAATACCATTCTAGATTGATATGCTCTTCATTAAGTTTGGTTTGGTTCAGTTTGGTTTGGTTTTATGGCATATCAACAATTGTGGGTTATTTAATGCCAAATCCATTTTTATACATATAAACAGTTCTATTTCAAACAATTCAGTTTAGCATAAATACACAGTTTAGTTCTATTTGACCCATAGATACGACCCTATCAGGTGCTACTATAAAGTGGATCTGAAAGCAATGGCAATAAGGGAGTACTCCGCATTCTCCCAAGCTTGAGCATTACTGGAGCTTCATCATCAGATTTTTTAGTGTCATATCCAGGACACTCGTTGAGGAAGTTTTAGCCCTCTGCAGAGATGCAGATAGTGTATTCTGCAGCCCCAGCCCCAGCTCTTTATTACTACTATTATTTTACTACTAGTTTTATTCCATCTTATTATTGTTGCTTTTTATCCCAACACTTTCGGTCAAAACACTCTTCATTATTACTATTATTTTATTACTAGTTTTCTTCCATCTTATTATTGTTGCTTTTTATCCAACACTTTCGGTCAAAACACTCTTCATTATTACTATTCTTTTATTGCTACTCTCATTCCATTTTATTAATGTTATTTTTCATCACAGAAATTTGAATCAATACACAGTTCATTATTATCATTATTATTATTATTATTATTAAATTCATTCCATCTAGTTAGGGGAGTGTCCGTAATGCAATGGTTAAAAGTGCTGTACCACAGCCTCCAAGTAAACTACTTTAACCTCCTGTCATGCTATTGCATCCACTTTTGGACTAATGTCCTTGGGAAAGGTATGAACCTCTCTATCCCTCCAGTTATGGGTTAAATAGTATCATTGCTGTTCTTCTAGAAGGGTGGTTTTGGTATCAAATAACCCATACAGATTGATATGCCTTTAAACAAAGAAACCAAACCAAGACATCTATTTATTGACTTTCTTTTTGTCACAACACTCTAAATCAATACAATGTTTATTATTATTATCATTATTATAATTATTATCGTTGTTGTTATTTTATCATTTATTATTTTACTCCTTGAGAGTTTTTCACATCAGCATCAGCTGATGGTCTTTCATTGGAGTTTGAGTGACAACAAGTCTTCTCAAGTCTCCAGGACTCTTCTTAGTATTCAGGCCAATCTTGACAATGCTGTAGTTTGGACTGTCTCAACCCATTCTCCTATTGCCAGTACTAATCCTTTCATATGTCATATATAAAGCATATCCATGACTTCACTGACGTATTATCACACACACACACACACACAAACACACACATGTATACATGTATATATATAAACGGAAGCGTTCATGGTGTAATGGTTGCCATGAGAGGAAATGGACCCAGCAACCCGAGGTCAACACTTAGACGAGGTTGTTTGCATTTCCCACAGCGCTAATACCCTAGGGAAAGAAAAATTGTGAATCCACCAATCCTCCCTCCAGTTATGGGTAAATAGTTGAGCAGATTGGGTTCTTTAACCTTGGTATGGTGCCTGGTCTAGGAGAAGGAAAACTCTGAATTGAAACCTGTTAAACTCCACTTAAAATTGACCTTGTGTCACATCCCGCTTGTGATGTGACTGTTGTACCAAGAGCACCATTTATAAGTGGTATCACGGTCACTTTCAGGAGGTGCCCGTGGTGTAGTCGTTATCGCCGTAGGAAATGAACACGGCGACACGAGTTCAAATCCTGGACGATACTGATTGCATTTCACATAGCACTAATACCCTTGGGAAAGGTATGAATCCAATTATTCTCCCTCCAGCTATGGGTAAATAGTAGGACAGACTAGGTTCTTCAGCCTTGGTTAGGCAACTAGTCTAGGAGAAGGAAAACTCTGAATTCAAACCTGTTAAACTCCGCTTAAAAATTGACCTTGTGTCATATCCTGCCCGAGCGGAGGGGTTGGTAAATAGCATCACGGTCACTTTCAAGTTCCGCAGGTTGTGGTACTTATCCTTCTTTTTACTTTCTTTCAATTTTATTCAGTAGTCAGCTGGGACTGCAAAGTTCACAACTCTGCAAGTTTTTTTTTTGTTTTTTTTTGTTGATTATTATTAGATCTGGTCGTCTGACCAGGAGATCCATTTGTATCTCATAATCCCAGAGATGCCTGTGCATCTCACTCTCCTGGACAGGATCTGGGTTATGCATATACCATTTGTTTGTATGGTCAAATTTAAATTTCTTGCACAACTCCCTGCAGATCACCTTGCCTACCCATTGTGTCTAGTCTTATACTCTTTCTGTGCAAATTTGCTGCATTCACTTAATATGTGATTGATCGTTTCGTCCCTATTACCACATAACCTACATCTGCTGTTTTGTTGTGTCTTATCTATTCTTGCTTTGATATGGTAGGTCCTTATCACATTGTTTTGTACAGCTATTATTATTATTATTATTATACGAGTTTTAATCCATAAATTTCTGGTTGCTTTTATCCCAACACACTGGGTCAATACACGCTTTATTATAACTATTATTTCATAACTAGTTTTCTTCCATCTTATTATCATTGATTTTTATCCCAACATTTGCATATAAATGTCATACGTTCATGGGACAGCAATAGCATTATTTCTGTCTAATATCCTTCTAAAATCTTCCATAATAGAAAAAGCTATTCACTATGTCCCATAAAAGTTGATACTTTTTTAGCAATAGATAGTGTTACATGTTATTACGTCATTTCCTCGCAAAGTTTTAAGGTAAATAAATGAGAGAAGAACCAAGATGTCAAAAAGTTTTTATGATAGTTTTAATGGCAGCTTGAATAAAGGGTACCACTATGCTGCAAGTCTCATAGGAAGGAAGGAAGGAAGGAAATAGTTATTGAGTGGAGAAGAAATTTAAGCAGCTAAATGCCAGAGCAAAAGGTGCATCATTAGGGATAAGGCATTGTTGAATGTGTGAGTGAGATATGGTCGCCATAGGTGTAGCAAAAGTCATGTTTGCTGGACAGGAATGATGTAGTCACCCATGAATGTGTGGTCCTGGTTGTTGTGGGAGAGAAGCATGTCTCTAGAAAATGTTGCCCAGGGATGAAGTAGCTGGATGTCTGAGCGGAATTTGCATCACAGTCGACATAGCCAAAGTTGGAGGTGACTTAAAGTGGTTCCTGTGTGTGGGATATTGAATTCTTCTTTTACATATTCAACTGGGAACCATTGGTCTGTGAGAATAGACTCAAGAGGTCCATAAATTAGATGGCTTTCCTCATGGTGTCGTGATGCTGCTCTATGAAGGGAGCGGACAGAAAGTATGTCTGTCCTTTTCGAAAAGTTCTATGGAAGAGAGTGTTTGACGGGCTTTCCTCAATTTGGTGCTGCCTGGAAAAATGGTCCGGGCTGAACAGGATAAGTCTTCCTCATTGGGTGAAAATATGCATCGACCCTAATGGTCAAATTAAATTACATGCCAAACAAAAATATGAAGTTCTTTACATATAAATTTAATATACTCAGTGTTTCAAGTATTATGAGAAAATAGTATCCTTTATCTTTAACATACTTCTAAAATCTTTTATTAACCATAGTAGAAAGGGTAACATCATAGTAAGCAAGTTATTCGCTTTCGTACTAATTAATAAGTTAAGTAGTACCTCTACTGTTTTTCAACAAAGATGGTTTTGGCATTAAATAACCCATGAAGGTTGATATGTCATAGGCAAAGAAAGCAAACCAAACCATAATAGGAAATGCTATTCTCTCTGTCCCATAATAGTGCATACATTCGCATATATATTTCTAGGGGCACTGTTATGTAATGTTATCATTGAAGTGAATGGACACGGTGACCAGAGTTCAAATCCTGGACAAGTCTGTGAGCACGAATAAATTTGGTAAAGGTACTCATCCAACTATTCTCTCTCCAGTTGTGGGTAAATAATTGGGCAGATTGCTCATGTGGAGAGGTTGGTAAATACATATATATTCCATATACGAAATGTACCAACTATTATAAGACGTATGTGGATCATTAAAAAAGTTTCCAGACTTTTTTCGTATGGGCACTTTTATTGATAGTACACACATGAAAGTCTAGTCCCCTTCGAAGTAATCTCCTCTGGCTGCAATGCACTTGTTGTATCATTCCAGCAACTTCTGGAAGGCCCCATCGAAGTCCTCTTGTGCGAGCGTGTCAATGACTTTCGTCACAGCCTCTTTCATCTCCTAACCCTAACCCTAAGGTGAATCAACTATGGTCTATTGACTTACTCCTCCCATACCTCTCATCATCCCTCACAGACTCCCTGCCTTCCTTGAATCTCTTATGCCACTCAGAAACTGATGCTTGATTCATGCAAGATGCTCCAAAAGAAGTCTGAAGCATTCCATACATTTCTGTGGCATTTTTCTAAATTTAAAACCAAATTTTATTGCATATCATTCTTCTAAAGAGTCCTTGCATTTTTGAACTTCACCAGCTGAGACAATCAGGCTTTAGTAGGGTGTATTCCAATTGCTACTGCAGCTGTTCATTTGAAGTTGAAATCATAAAAATTGGTCAGTCATCTCATAAGATATATCGCAATAACATACTGAATTTTCAAGAGTCTACGACAATTTTAAATGCCTGTACAAAAAGTCTTGAACCTTATTGAAAGCACCACGTAGGTTGTATGTTTCGTTATGTATAAGTTTCTCAAAATACAAGGCCCAGTTGGCTGGAGCTATAGAATACTCCTATTGTATGTCTGCAGAGGGTAAACCCCTCTCTCAACAAGTGTCCTGGATATGACACTAAAAATCTGATGGCAAGTCTTCTGTAATGCTGGAGCTTTGGGTAATGTAGAGTACCCCTTTATTGCTATTACTCCTAGGTCCACTCTGGCTTGGAGTGGTAGCACCTGAAAGTGTCCAATCTATGGGTCAAATAGAACTAAACAGTGTACTTATGCTAAACTGAATTGTATAAATAGAACTGTTTTTGACATTAAAACTGTGTACTTATGTTAATACCAGGCATTGGCATGATGGTCGGAGTGTTTGCTAATGGCCCGGGAGACCGGGGCTCAACCCTTGATCGAGTCATACCAAAGACTCAAAAAATGATACTTGATGCCTCTTTGCTTAACACTCAGCATTATAAGGTACAGATCAAGGGTAAAGTGAAGCTATCCAGGGAAAGGAGTTGCGCCCTTCCCTACACCTTGGAGTAGTAGCTATCGAAAACGGAGCCTTCGGATCACCCTTGATTATGGTCACCAACTTAACTTACTTATGTTAAACTGAATCAGTTGAAATAAAACTGTTTATGTATATAAAAATGGATTTGGCTTTAAATAACCTACACTGGTTGATATGCCATAAAATCAAACCAAACTAAACCAAACCAAACCAGTCAAAATACAAGCAATACAAAATTTGTAAAAAATAATTTAATTCATCAAATAGCAATGAAAATAGAATATGAAAAGTGGAGGAGAAAGCTTGTTGTTTTGATCAAAGTAATGCCTGACGAAGGCATGGACGGCTATCGTTAGGCTCTCGATCATATGGAAATCAGACCTAACCGATAAAATGAAACGCAGTTTCTTCCAGGCAGCGGTTGTGTCGATACTGCTATATGGATGCACTACATGGACGCTAACTAAACGGCTGGAGAAGAAACTAGACAGAAATTACACAAGAATGTTGAGAGCAGTATTGAACAAGTCATGGTCATTGATTTCATATATTGATTATTGATTTAATGCTGTTATGTATGAGATGTATAAGTTTAAACAAGTTTTAGAGTCTCTCATAAAAAAAGAATAATGGTGTCCAATGCATAAACATATACATATACATTCACTTAGTGCTAATTCCCTTGCGGAAGGTATGCATCCAACTATTCACTCTCCGACTATTGGTTAATTCTTAGGCAGATTAGTTTCATTTGGTTCTTTGTTTGGTTTGGTTACTGCTGTATGGATGCACTACATGGATGCTAACAAAACAGCTGGAGAAGAAACTAGATGGCAATTACACAAGAATGCTGCGTGCAATCTTGAACAAGTCCTGGCGGCAACACCCCACAAGACACCAACTGTACGGCCACCTGCCCCCTATCACGAAAACTATTCAAGTTAGACAAACCAAACATGCAGGACACTGCTGGAGAAGCAGGGACGAACTCATAAGAGATGTACTCTTATGGACCCCCACACATGGCCATGCAAAAGCAGGACGACCAGTACGAACATACATTCAGCAGCTATGTGAGGATACGGGATGTTGTCCTGAAGACCTGCCTAGGGCGATGAACAATAGGGAGGAGTGGTGAGAAAGGGGCAGGGATATCCGTGCTACCAGCTCGACATGATGATGATGATGATATGATATATCAACCATTGCTGGTTATTCAATGTCAAATCTTGTTTGTAGATATATATTAAATACATGATTTATAAACATATATCATAGATACACATAGTTTAAGGATCAAACACTTCTTTTTCTAACAATTCAATTTAGTATAAGTCAACAAAGTTAAATGGTTCCAAGTATGGCTATGTATCACTAACAATTCAATTAAACATCAGTCATTTGTTTAAGCAGTTAAATGTCAAACAGTCCTATTTGACCCAGATACAGGACCCTTCAGGTGCAACTACTCCCGGTCAGAGAGGACCTGGGAGCAATGGTAATGAAGAGCTACTTCATATTAACCCAAGTTCAAGCATATCTGGAGCTGCACTATCAGATTGTTTAATGTCATATCTAGGACACTTGTGGAGTGGGGATCTTACCCTTTGCAGAGAAGCAGTCATAGAATTCAACAGCCCCAGCCGACTAAGAGTAGGCTCTTTAACCTTGATAAGGCAACAAATTTTGGTGAAGGAAAACTCTGAATTCAAAGCACTTGTTTTAAATCCTGCTCATGCGAAGAAGTAAAGTGAATATATATTTACACATATACATTGTTGCTTAACTTTCGTTATCTGGCTGGAACCATTACTCTCAGCAATCATTGATTACAATAATGTTTCCTCAAAATTGAATTTTTTTCTTTAGATATATAATATACCAAGTGTTTCAAAATATTTGAAATCATTGTAGAGGGTGTTTCAGATTAATTAATGCCATTTCATAATCTAATTACTTGACCAATTCATGTTCAAATGATCTCAAATTTTAACATCATGTGTAGAAAAAAACTCAATATTCTACATTTAAAACTTAAACATCTTTCTTTTTTTTATAACTTTTATAACTTCTCATATTAACCTAAGTTCAAGCATATCTGGAGCTGCACAATCAGATTGTTTAATGTTATATCTAGGACACTCATGAAGTGGGGATCTTACCCTTTGCAGAGAGGCAGTCATAGTATTCAACAGCCCCAGCCGACTGGGCTATAGTAAGGCAGAGTAGGCTCTTTAACCTTGAAAAATAAGATAGAATTTTTACATGTTTCTACATATAAAAACATAGAGTTATGAGGTGTTTCTACATATAAAATATACAATTTTGAGGTGTTTCTCACATGCTGCTAAAATGTTTGATATTTTGAATAAGACTTGATCAAGTTATTAAATTTATAAAATCATATCATTTTTTCTAAACAACCTGTATATATAGAATATGTAAGTTATATATGATACTTTAACCCTGTCGACTAGGGCACTAGAATATGGCAAGTGGTAACCCCCCACACCCAACGAGTATTCTGGGTATGCCATTAAACCATCAGATGGCTCTGGAGCTTTGAAGAATGTGGAATATTTCTTTATTGTCATAAAAAGCCCAGACTGATGGGGCTGCTGAAAACACTGACTGCACCTCCACAGAGGGGTAAGACTTCCCCGAGTGTCCTGGATATGGCACTAAACAATGATAAGATTTCAGTAATGCTGAAGCTTTGGGGAATGCAGAGTACCCCTTCATTACCATCACTCCCCAGTCCACTTGGGCCCTAAGTGGGGGCACCTGATAGGGTCCTATCTATGGGTCAAATAGAACTGTTTGACATTTAAACTGAGTCCAAACAAATCACTTATGATAAATTGAATTGTTAGAAATAAAACTGTTTCATCGTTTTACAGTGTGTAAACTAATGACTGTTATTTGATTGAATTGCATGAAATAGAACTGTTTGATGATTTAACTTCCTTGAATCTCTTATGCCACTACAAGACTGATGCTTGATTCATGCAAGATGCTCCAAAAGCAGTCTGAAGCATTCCATATGTTTCTGTGGCATTTTTTCCAAGTTTAAAACACAATTTTATTGCATATCGTTCTTCTAAAGTGTCCTCACGTCCAGATTGCATTTTTGAAAATCACCAGCTGTGACAATCAAGATTTAGTAGGGTGTATTCCAATTGCTGCTGTAGCTGTTCACTTGAACCTGAAATCACAGAAATTAATCAGCCATCTCATAAGATGTATAGCAATAACATAGTGAATTATCAAGAGTCTACAACGATTTTTAAATGCCTGTACAAAAAATCTGGAAACTTATTGAATTCACTATGTACATATTGTCATCTGCTTATAGACTGTTATGTTGTAACACAACTCTTCAGTGTGGCTACACAGGGAAGATGCTTAAAGCTGGGATCGAAACCCAACTGATCTTAAGTCACTCAGTTATCTTACCCCAGAGCCATCATCATTCTAAGCAATAAGTGAATAAATTTTTTACATATATTTATTTACATATACGTTATCAGCTAACTGGAGTGCTCAATCTTCAAGAAGAGATATTGCATTTAGGTCTATGTGGCAGCTGGCAAATTTCCTCACTCGAGTGCTCATCACCCACTGAGGAGCATATCTATATACATATATATATATATACATGTAAATGCTCAATCATTGATATTTAGCACTGTTTATCAATACTACCACATGTGGTCCTCCATTAACTCACCAAATGAGCTAGTAAGAACCATAAACCACTTATATATATATATATATATATATATATATACACACACACACACACACACACACATATATATATATATATATTATATTAAATAATAGCCCTTATGGTAAGAAAAAAACCCGGCAAGTGATTTGAAGATGAAAATATACAACGAATCACTGTCAAGGGGAAAAAATATATATAGTTGGGATTAGGTACCCTGATGAGGTAATTTACTAAGCTTTTTTGCTTAGATGTAGCACAAGGCCGCATGAATTGGGCACCCAATGAGAATCAAACTCACTCGTGTAGGTTTGCTAGTCTACCTTGCTAACCATTACACCACCCGAGGTGCCCTCAGGTACCCTGATGAGCCGCTTAGGTGAAACTATAGTAGATTAGTTCCTGACTCACTAAGTAATTATTGTTATTATATATATATATATATATATATATATATATATGTGTGTGTGTGTGTGTGTGTGTGTGTGTGTATTGTCATTCACAGACAGACTGTTTCATTGAATTAGGATTTGGCATTAGATAACTCGGAAGGGTTGATATGCCATAAAACCAAATAGTCAACTAAATTAAACATATATTAAAACATATACATATAGATTCAAACTTGCACACACACACACACACACACACACACACACACACACACACACATATTGGTGAATAAAAAGACCCCCTGATCAAAGCAATAAATTCTGACAATGGTGAAATTTCTATGAGAGTAGATAGAATTATACTTTATTCATTTCTTTTTCTTTTTTTCCCACTTTTTTCTCCTACTCTCTCTCTCTCTCTCTCTCTCTCTTTCTCTTTCTCTCCACTCCCTTTCTCCATTTTCATCTTGCTCTAACTCTTTCTTTTCCTCCCTTTTTCTATATTTCTTTCATTCTTCTTTCTCTTAATATTTTTCTTGCTCATTATTTTTTATTTTTTTTACTCTTTCTATTTTTCATACTTTCTCTTTTTTATGTTTGTTTTTTCTTACTCTCTCTCTCTCTCTCTCTCTCTCTCTCTCTCTCTCTCTAATTTTGTCTCATTTCCTTTGAGTCTTTCTCTTTTTCTCTCTTTCTTTTTACTCTTTCTTTCTCTTTTTCTTTCTCTTTCTCTTTCTCTTACTCCTTCCATTTTTCTTACTCATTTACTTTTTCTTTCTTTTTCTTACCATTTCTCTTTGTCTTTCTCTTTTTCCTCTTCATCTTGAACTTTCACTTATCTTTTTTTTTTTTGTTTTTACTGTTTTTCTTACTCTTTCTCTTTTTCTTTCTTGCATTCCCTCCTCTCTCTCTCTCTCTCTCTCTCTCTCTCTCTCATTTTCTATCTCATCCCCACTTTCTTTCTATCGCTTTCTTTCTGTCAGTCTCTCTGTCTCTCATTTTCTCTCTCATTCCCACTGTTTTTTTACCTCTTTCTAACTTACTTTGTGTCTTCTTTATCTGTCTGTCTGTCTGTCTGTCTCACACACACACACACACACACACACACACACACACACACACACCTTATTCCTTTATTCTGGCCATAAAAGAGTAAAGGAATTGAGGTTAGAAATCTACGGGCAGAAAATGCAAAACGTATGTAAATTTTTCTTATCTGGAATAATGAGAGAAAATAAATAGAGGTCGCCTGCCGCCTTTTTATTGATTTGTACATCAATGGACTCAAAACAAAGAATGAGGACATTAAAATAGAAAAAAAAACTTAGAGACAGTCGACTGAAATGCAAATACCCTTTATCTCATCCTGCTCTGTCAACAGGGCCTAAAATACACCAATTGCTTCCTCTACTGTGGAGTAAGACCACCCCCTTGCAACACCAAAAAAGGGTATGCTAGATAAGACACTAACCTGAGTTTTGTGGTGAGGCTTTAGATCTTGAACTCTGAGAAGTGTGAAATTACTATTTCATTGCCATCACTCCCAGGTCCACTTTGAATAGTGGTACCTGTTAGAATCCCATCTATGGGGCGAATAGGTCTAAAAATTTGGAGCATTCAGTTGGAATACTTGAAATAATATAATCATGCAACTCATTTGCATTAGATAGGAATGATTGAATTGAATAACTGTGTACAAAATTATTTCTATTTGATAAGAATACTTACTAGACGGAGCCTCTCTGAAACTAGTCGACAAATTCACCTACCTAGGAAGCAGCGTCTCATCAACCGAGAAGGACATCGACACACGACTGACGAAGGCATGGACAGCTATCGATAGGCTCTCGATCATATGGAAGTCGGACCTAACAGATAAAATGAAACGCAGTTTCTTCCAGGCAGCGGTTGTGTCGATACTGCTATATGGATGCACCACATGGACGCTTACGAAGCGGCTGGAGAGGAGGCTGGACGGAAATTACACAAGAATGTTGAGAGCAGTATTAAACAAGTCCTGGCGACAACACCCCACGAGACTCCAACTATACGGACACTTGCCCCCCATCACAAAAACTATACAAGTTCGACGAACCAGACACGCGGGACACTGCTGGAGAAGCAAGGACGAGCTCATAAGCGATGTACTCCTGTGGACCCCCACTCATGGATGTGCAAGAGTGGGACGACCAGCACGAACTTACATACAGCAGCTATGTGAGGACACGGGTTGTAATCCTGAAGACCTGCCGGAGGCGATGAATGATAGGGAGAAATGGCGAGAGACGGTCAGGGATATCCGCGCAGGCGGCGCGACATGATGATGATGAAATATGCCAATTATTTGTTTTTATTTGGGATACTTGAAACCTTATAAGTGTGCAAATTATTTGTTTTGGATTGGAAAACATGAAATTGAATATGTGTGCAAATTTTTGTATTAGATAGGAATACTTTAAATTATATACTTGTGTAAAAATTTTTATTTTAGATAGGGATTCATGAAATCGATTTACTGTGTACAAATCTTTTATATAAAATACAAATACTTTAAGCTATAAAATTGTGAGAAAATTATTTCTTTTACATAAGAATACTTGAAACCATGTAACTATGCAAATTATTTGTTTTTACTAGGGATACTTGAAACCATATATGTGTGCAAATTATTTGCATTGAATTGGAATACTTGGAAATTGATATGAGAGCAAATTATTTCTATAAGATTGGAATACTTTAAACTACATAATTGTGAGCAAATTATTTTTTACGTAGGAATACTTGAAACCGTATAACTATGTTTACACTAGGGAAACTTGAAACCATAGATGTGTCCAAATTGTTTTTATTGGATTGGAATACTTGAAACTGTATAATTGTGTGTGAATAACGAATGTTGATATGCCACCAAACATTGCCATTGAACCAGGAAGATTGATATGCCATCAATCAAACAAACTATAAAGGAACGACAGTAACCTGAGTTCAAATCTTAACCAAGAATGTCTGACATTCATTTTTGTGTTAGTGTCCTCAGGAAAAGCATAAATCCATCTCTTTTTCTCTCTCTGCTATGGGTAAATAGTTGGGCTGACTGGTGGAATAAGAGGTCTAGAAGACGGAAAACTGATTTCAAACCAATTCTACTCAGCTAAAAAATTGACCTTATGTCACATCTGCCTCTGGTGGAGGGGTTGGATAAATATTTATATTTCTTATGATGTTGAAACGCAGTTTCTTCCAAGCAGTGGTCATGTCAATACTGCTATATGGATGCACTACATGGAAGCTAACTAAACGGATGGAGAAAAAACTTGACGGCAACGACACAAGAATGCTGCGAGCAATGTTGAACAAGTCCAGGAGGGAACACCCTACAAGGCAGCAGCTATACGGCTACCTACCACCCATCACAAAAACTATGCAAGTTAGATGAACCAGACATGCGGACACTGCTGGAGAAGCAGAGACAAGATCATAAGTGAAGTTCTCCTATGGACCTCCTCACATGGATGCACTACATGGACGCTAACAAAACGGCTGGAGAAGAAACTAGATGGCAATTACACAAGAATGCTGCGTGCAATCCTGAACAAGTCCTGGAAGCAACACCCCACAAGACACCAACTGTACGGCCACCTGCCCCCTATCACGAAAACTATTCAAGTTAGACGAACCAGACATGCAGGACACTGCTGGAGAAGCAGAGATGAACTCATAAGAGATGTACTCTTATGGATCCCCATACATTGCCGCGCAAAAGCAGGGCGACCAGCTCGAACGTACATTCAGCAGCTATGTGAGGATACGGGGTGTTGTCCTGAAGACCTACCTAGGGCGATGAACGATAGGGAGGAGTGGCGAGAGAGGATCAGGGATATCCGTGCTACCAGCACGATATGATGATGATGATATTTTACAAAACAACAGTGTTGTGTCTGGCGCAAGATCAGTGAAATTAAGCAGCAATGTGGCTGTTCAGTACTTAGATAGGTAACTATTTAGGAGCAGAAGATAATACAAGCAACCTGAGTATGTTTGTTTGGTTTTTTTTTTAGTTTTATGGCATATCAACCTTTTTAGATGATTTAATGCCAAATCCATTTGATTCAAAGAAACAGTTCTATTTCAAACAATTCAGTTTAGCATAAGTATGTGATTTCATTGTTACAAACATTTCTTTTTCTAGCTATTCAATTTAGTGAAACATATCCATTTCAAACAATTCAGTTTAGCATACAAAAACAATTCCATTTCAATCAATTCCATTTAGCTTACGTACACAGTTTTAGTTTCTCTTGACCCATAGATAGGACCCTATCAGGTGCTATCACTCCATGTGAAAGTGGACCTGGGAGCAATGGCAATGAAGGGGTACTCTGCATTACCCAAAGCTCTAGCCTTACTGAAGCCTCACCATCAGATTGTTTAGTGTCATATCTAGAACACTCGTTGGTGGTGGGGGCTTACCCCTCTGCAGAGAAGCCGTCAGTGTATTTTACAGCCTCAGCCAGCTGGGCAAAAGCAACCTGGTCTCTCAGCTAGACTAAGTGAAATTTAGTGAATAACACCACAGAAGTTAAGTAATTATGTCATTGTTCAGTACTTAGATGGGTTGCCAAATCGGCTGGGCAGTAGAATAGACTGACTGCATCTCTGCAGAGGAGTAAGACCCCTACCCAATGAGTGTCCTGGGTATGATACAAAACAATCTAATGGTGAGCTTTCAGTAATGCTGGAGCTTTGGGGAATGCAGAGCACCCCTTCATTGCCATTGCTCCCAGGTCCACTCTAACCCAGAGTGGTCGTATCTGATTGGGTCCAATCTCTGAGTTAAATAGTATTAAACTGTGGTTTCGAGAGTTTACTGTTTTTGACATTTAAACAGTGTATTTATGCTTAACTGAATTGCTTAAAATAGAATGGTTTGACTTTTAAACTCATGCTAAACTGAATTATCTGAAATAAAACTGTTTTTACATATAACACTGTGTATTATCCTGTTGGCTGGGGCTGTAGAATACACTGACTGCACCTTTGCAGTGGGGTAAGACCTTCTTAAAATGAGTGTCCTGTTTATGACACTAAACAATCTGATGGTGAGCTTTCAGTGATGCTGGAACTTTGGGGAATGCAGAATACCTTTCAACTGCCATAGCTCCAAGGTCTGATTTTTTGTATAAAAAAAGGATTTGGCATTAAATAACCTACAATGGTTGATATGTCATAAAACCCAAACAATCAGCTTAGATGGGAAAAGCTTTTATGCCAGACCAATTAAAGTTTAAAGAATAAGCCCACTCTGAGTTAAGCAATGATATTCTGTTCAGTACTTAGATGGGTGACTACATAGTTAAAGCAGGTACCTTCTAAGACTTGTAAGGTTGACTTACCCTAGCTGAATAAATAACAAAACAAACATATAAACAAAGTTCAATTTCTGTAAAAAAAACAAAAAAAAAAAAACATTGGGATATCAATCAATACTTTTAAAGAATAATTTATTTCAGACAATATAAACTCCAATTCACACAGATAGACCATTTATTAACATAAATTTGCATAATTGCCAGCGGACAGTTTTTAAAGACATTCCTGACACATGTTGCCATTAACCCCCATGAAACAAGTTATTCATCAATTAAATACCAGCTACCTAAAATGAATATTTATGTTTCTTGCTTCAAACAGAGTTTATGAGTACACAAGCAAAGTACCCATCAAAAATTGGTGTTTTTTTTTCTCGATTCAAACAGACTTCCTGAGTACACTAACATAGTACCCATCAAGAATGAAGGGATTATTTCTTGATTTATGCAGACTTTTGTGAACATTAGCATAGTACCCATAATTTTTTTGCAACTCACCTAACTCTGATTAATTGGTTGATTGATTGATTTTGATGGTATATCAACCTATCTATGGTTATTTAATGCCTAGAGGTTAAGAAATCATGTTCATGTTACTTTCATATTCACATTTGTTGTTTTTTAAGGATTTTCTTGCATTCCTTTTTTTTTGGCACACAATCCTATCAAATACAAATAATTTTCAAACAGATTGATCTGATCCATTGATGAAACTCTAACAGGTATTACCACTTCAGGTGAGAGTGGACTTGGGAATGATAGCAATTTCGGAGTACTCCACACTCTCCAGATCTCCAAAATTGTATCAGATACAGTTTAGTGTCAAACCCTTTTTTAGGGGTTGGAGTCTTACCCCTCCACAAGAGATACAGTGAGAGTATTCTAAGACCTACCAACAGATGTGTAAACCTAGATCAGTTAGTCTTTTTTCTTAAACTGAACATTTTTTTCAAGGATAAGATTTTAGGTCATTAAAAGAAGAATAAATATGAAGCTTTACACGACATGAAAAGAGGAGTTTCAAAGATGCTTAAATCAACAGGATGCTTAAATCAACAGGATTTTTTTCAAGGATAAGATTTTAGGTCATTAAAAGAAGAATAAATATGAAGCTTTACACGACATGAAAAGAGGAGTTTCAAAGATGCTTAAATCAACAGAAATACGATATAAACTTTGAATTAACAAGATAACAATGTCAAGATAATGAACATAAAATGAAAATATATTTAATTCATGTAGCCGAAGCAGTTCAAGCCACTGAAGTTACCCTCTGTGGTTGGTTGCGTTGTGCTAGTTGGTGTGCTGACATGTTGTGTATTGCTTCACTCTGTGTGCGATTTGAAAGTCACACAGATGAATGTGCAACATAGTCTAATTCAGTAACATATTTTACAAATACAAACTAAGCGATAATGTCAAAGAAGCAGCCAAAACCATCTGTTGTGCAAAAGTTAGAAGGTCCATGAAATTTTGCTTGCGTTACAAGAACTTCAATGATCAGACAAGTTCAGGTAGGCCTAAAACCATGGATTCCGAGCCATAGAAGCAAATCCAGTGAGTAGCACTCAGAGAGGGTCAGGTGAACTGAGCATCTAACTGTCCGGAATTTTGCTTGGATCTTAAGAACCTAGTAAGTAGCATTCAGAGAGTATCATACAAGCTCAGCATTTTTCAGTCCAGTACAGTTCATCACTTTAACAACCTCAGCACTTGGAGTTGCTGAATTATGCCTCATGATACAAAAATATCACAAATTTTTTACTCGCTCTTGAATATATATATATATATAAAAAGGATGTTTGTTGTAGGTCCAAAGAAAGAATAAAAATATATTTTTTAAAATAGGTAGGTCCACAAAAAAATTTGTACTTTTTTTGAATTTATTTATTTTGTTCTGATAGACCGTTTCGTTGTATCACTACTCTTCAGTGTGGTTAGATGCATGGGAAGCTACAAGCCTGGATCAAAACCCACCTAACTTTACATCAGGCTGATGATATATATTTATATATAAATGATAAAAATAAGAGTACAAGTGGATAAATCAAACACTTACAATGGATTTAGAAGTAATATTTTACTCTTGATTCAAGAAAGAACTTCTTCAGATTCTCTTCCTTAAATAAAGAACAAAATTTTACGACTA
This sequence comes from Sepioteuthis lessoniana, assembly GCA_963585895.1. Taxonomy (NCBI): domain Eukaryota; kingdom Metazoa; phylum Mollusca; class Cephalopoda; order Myopsida; family Loliginidae; genus Sepioteuthis; species Sepioteuthis lessoniana. Next base: position 52,781,667 of record OY757939.1, read on the forward strand.
AACCCGTTGTAAGTGATTGATTTATCCACTCTTCCACTTATTTTCATCATCTTGTCAGATTTACCAAAATCTACCATTTCTCCATATATATATATATATATACACACACACATACTCCCTCACACACATACACATGCACACAAACACACACATACACACACACACACACATATATTTGTAAACACATCTAAAATTCTTTTAATAGGAAATCAATTTTCTTCAAAACTAAAGATACCAGAATCTAATTATTTTTTGAAGAATATTATCCAACAAAAACTTATATCATTAGGTGTTATTTATTACCAAATTCTATAGTATCAAAACTCTTCAATCTGGTAAAAAAGGAATACTGCAGCATTGAAAATTTGATCCTATATAAAATTGCAACTCCTTTTTAACCAAAAATAAAATTGTATAAGTATATATAAGGTATATATTTGTCTGAATTACTCTGATGAAGCTAGATCATTTTTATTCTGGGGTATATTTGTTTTTTTAGACGGCAAAAAATTCATCTTTTTCATTTCAGAGTTTCAATACTGCAAAGTTTGGTAATGAATGATACCTAATAATATCTGTTTTGATTATGCAATATCTGTTTATAGTTCATTTCTGTCTGCGTAAATACATCTTTAGTCTAAACAATTTTTAACACATTTTGGATGCTTATTCTTTGCTGTAAAATATCTTCTCATTAACACTTCCTCTGTTTTTAAGTACATGCTTATCGGATTTCAATTATTAACAAAATGATGGTGTCTATTTACTTGTATCAAGTCTCTGTAGAGATGAAAAGTAACCGAATGGGGTTATTGAAACAATCCTGCCATCCTTCCTCTTGGAGAGGAGTCAGATTAAATGACTTCTTTAATCAATAAAAATAAAGGCAGCCAGGAGTTTCCATATTTGTGGTTGGTAATAGAATTTGCATTAAGGTCTTCCATACATAATACATAGAATTTAGTAACCATATTTTCTCATTTTTTATGTTCTCCATACACGTCTTCTTTCTTTCTTTCTTTCTTTCTTATTCCTTTGTTTCTTTTATTTTAAAGAATTTTAAACTTCTTTCTTTCTTTTTCTTTTTCTTCCTTTTTGTCTATGAAGACATATTTCTTTCTTTCTTTCTTTCTTTCTTTCTTTTATTCAGTCATTTCCTTTCTTTCTATGTATTTACCCAAACCCTCCACAATAAACGTTTCAAGTGGAGTTTAACAGGTTTCAATTCAGAGTTTTCCTTCTCCTAGACTGGTTGTCATACCAAGGCTACAGAGCCCAGTTTGCCCTACTATTTGCTCATAGCTGGAGGAAGAAGAGTTGGATTCTTATCTTTCCCAAGGCTTTTAGCACAATGTGAAATGCAAACATCTACTTTTTATCCCTTTTTTTCTGTTTTCAAAGACTTTTTTTCTTCATTTCTCTTTCCTTTGTTTTTAAAGACCTGTTTCTCTCTCTCTCTCTCTCTCTCTCTCTCTCTCTCTGGCAATTTCTTTTTTCACCTAATCAAAGTGAAATGCTTTTATCATTTTCCCTTTGAACATTTTCTTTTGTTCATATAAACACTAATAAGTTTGAAAAAACAGACACTGCAAATAGAAATAAAAAGGTGGGTGAGTAAGATAGACAGACGCAGACAGATAAAGAAGACATTAGACATGGTGAAAATCAAAGGGAAAACTGGTTCAAATAAAGTGAAGAGAAAAGATTAAGAAGTAAAGGGGGAGAAAGAATGAAAGAAAGAAAGAAAGAAAGAAAGAAAGAAAGAAAGAAAGAAAGAAAGACTAAAACTGGTCAAAAGAAAAAGAAAGAAAGTAAAAAGAAAACTAAAACTAAAAGAAAGAAAGAAAGAAAGAAAGAAAGAAAGAAAGAAAGAAAGAAAGAAACTGGTCAAAAGAAAAAGAAAGTAAAAAGAAAACATTAAACTAAAAGAAAGAAAGAAAGAAAGAAAGAAAGAAAGAAAGAAAGAAAGACTAAAACCGGTCAAAAGAAAAAGAAAGAAAGTAAAAAGAAAACTAACACTAAAAGAAAGAAAGAAAGAAAGAATGAAAGAAAGAAAGAAAGAAAGAAAGACTAAAACTAGTCAAAAGAAAAAGAAAGAAAGTAAAAAGAAAACTAAAACTAAAAGAAAGAAAGAAAGAAAGAAAGAAAGAAAGAAAGAAAGAAAGAAAGAAAGAAAGAAAGAAACTGGTCAAAAGAAAAAGAAAGTAAAAAGAAAACATTAAACTAAAAGAAAGAAAGAAAGAAAGAAAGAAAGAAAGAAAGAAAGACTAAAACCGGTCAAAAGAAAAAGAAAGAAAGTAAAAAGAAAACTAAAACTAAAAGAAAGAAAGAAAGAAAGAAAGAAAGAAAGAAACTGGTCAAAAGAAAAAGAAAGTAAAAAGAAAACATTAAACTAAAAGAAAGAAAGAAAGAAAGAAAGAAAGAAAGAAAGACTAAAACCGGTCAAAAGAAAAAGAAAGAAAGTAAAAAGAAAACTAAAACTAAAAGAAAGAAAGAAAGAAAGAAAGAAAGAAAGAAAGAAAGACTAAAACTGGTCAAAAGAAAAAGAAAGTAAAAAGAAAACATTAAACTAAAAGAAAGAAAGAAAGAAAGAAAGACTAAAACTGGTCAAAAGAAAAAGAAAGTAAAAAGAAAACATTAAACTAAAAGAAAGAAAGAAAGAAAGAAAGAAAGAAAGAAAGGAAGATTAAAACCGGTCAAAAGAAAAAGAAAGAAACTAAAAAGAAAACCTTAAACTGAAAGAAAGAAACAAACAAACAAACAAAGAGTATGTGTTGAAAAATAAAGGAAGAAAGAATATAAGAAAATGAGTTCAAGAAAAAAGAAAAAAAAGAGAGACAATAGAATGAAAACACGATAAAACATTTCGGAAAATCTAATGACGCAGCTACTCTACGAAGATAAGGCTTGCTTTGGTCAACTTTGGTTTCTTTGTTTAATGGCATATCAACTTTATGGGCTACTTAATGCCAAGGGCATCCTTGCTGAAGAACAGTAATGGTACTATTTAACCCATAGCTTGGAGGATAAGAGGGTTCATACCTTTCTCAAGGGCATTAGTCTGAAAGTGATTGTCATAGCACCACTGGGGTTTGAACTCACTAAAATTTTGCAGTCCAGTATTTTAGCCATAACACCCAAGAGACTTCTCTCAACAAAGATAAGTTCCTATACAAACAAGTAAATTACTATATATATGTTTAAAGAACCCACTGTAATATACGCAAGCCACTTTAAACCCATGCACAAACACATCTACATATATATATATATATATATATATATATAGCGGAAGTAGTAAGTAAATTGAACTCTAGTAGCATTATTATGTCCACTTTCAGACTAATACACTAGGTGCCCATGGTGTAATGGTTATCGTCTTAGGAAGTGGACACGGTGACACGAGTTCAAATCCTGGGCGAGACTGATTGCATTTCACATAGCACTAATACCCTTGAGAAAGGTATGAATCCAATTATTCTCCTTCCTGCTATCGGTAAATAGTAGGGCAGACTGGATTCTTCAGCCCTGGTTAGGCAACAAGTTTAGGAGAAAGAAAACTCTGAATTCAAACCTGTTAAACTCCACATAAAAATTAACCTTGTGTTATATCCTGCCCAAGTGGAGGGGTTGGTAAGTATGAATACACTTGGTGAAGGTATGACCGCCTTATCCTTTTAGCGATGGGTCAAATAGCCCTTTGCCCAGTCGGCTGTGGCGGCAGAATTCACTGACTACTTCTCTGCAGAGGGGTAAAGCCCACCCCCAATGAGTGTCCCAGATATGAAACCAAACAATCTAATGTTGAGGTCCTGAGTAATGCTGGAGCTTTGGGGAGTGTGGAGCACTCTTTCATTGCCATTACTCCCAGGTCCTCTCAGATCCAGAGTGATAGCACCTGATGGGGTCCTATCTATGGGTTAAATAGAACTAATCTGCGTACTTGTGCTAAATTGAATTGTTTGAAATCGAACTGTTTTTGACACTGAAACTGTACTATGGCTAAACTGAATTGTTTGAATTAGAACTGTTTGCTAAACTGAATAGCTTGAAATAGAAATGTTTTTGACAATTAAACTGTGTACTCATGCTAAATTGATTTGTTTGAAATAGAACTGATTATTTGTTTGAAAATGGATTTGGCATTAAAAAACCTACAAAGTTTAATTTGTAATAAAACCCAAACCAACACAACCAACTGTTGTATCGTTGGTTCAATAGCGGTATTCCACACGTCCAGATTGCAATTTTGAAATTCACCAGCTGTGACAATCAGGCTTTAGTAGGGTGTATTCCAATTGCTGCTGTAACTGTTCATTTGAACCTGAAATTATGAAAATTGGTCTGCCATCTCATAAGATGTATAGCAATAACATAGTGAATTTTCAAGAGTTTATGACAATTTTAAATGCCTGTACAAAGAAGTCTGGAATATTATTGAATTCACCATGTATATATATACATATATATTGTCATCCACAGACAGACCGTTTTTTTATATCACAACTCTTCAGGGTGTCTAGACACACAAGATGCTTCAAGCTGGAATCAAAACCTGGTTGACTTTACATCCTGTAGATATCTTACCCCTGAGCTATCGGCATTCTCAGCGTAACTGAAGGAATTTTTTAGGTATATATTCACATATACACTTTCACTAACCGCAGTGCTCAATTTAGGAAAAGATCTTTGACTTTTACACATATGTGGTAGCCGGCAATAACTCACTGAAGTGCTCAACCCACAAGGGGGGAGCATATATATTGTTATCCACAGACTGACTGTTTTTATTGTAACACAACTCTTCAGTGTGGCTTGACATGCGAGATGCTTCTAGCTTGGATCGAAACCCAGTTGACTTTATGTTAGTCGGATATCTTACCCCCGAGCTATTGGCATTCTCAGTGTAAGAGAAGGTATTTTTCAGGTATATATTTACATATACACTTTCGGCTACCAGATTGCTCAACTTGTGAGATGAAATTAGCATTCTACATGTATGTGCTTTTGGATATATATATATAAATATATATATATATATATATATATATATTTATCCAAAGGCAAGTCCACATATCACTGTATTTAGTTAGCAGCTGTTAATTAAGAAATAAATTTATTAATTAACTACGAAAGAAAAGCAATTGGTTGACTTTATGTAAGTTGGATATCTTACCCCTGAGCTATTGGCATTCTCAGTGTCAGTGAAGGTATTTTTGAGGTATATATTCACATATACACTTTTGGCTACCAGATTGCTCAACTTGTGAGATGAGCTTAGCATTCTACATCTATGTGCTTTTGGATATATATATATATATATAGAGAGAGAGAGAGAGATATTTATCCAAAGTCAAGTCCACATATCATTATATTTAGTTAGTAGCTGTTAATTAAGAAATAAATTTATTAATTAACTACGAAAGAAAAGCAATTGGTTGACTTTATGTTTGTTGGATATCTTACCCCCGAGCTATTGGCATTCTCAGTGTAAGTGAAGGTATTTTTGAGGTATAAATTCACATATACACTTTCAGCTACCAGATTGCTCAACTCGTGAGATGAACTTAGCATTCTACACGTATGTGCTTTTGGATATATATATATATATATAGATAGATATATAGATATAGATATATTTATTGAAAGGCAAGTCCACATATCATTATATTTAGTTAGTAGCTGTTAATTAAGAAATGAATTTATTAATTAACTACGAATGAAAAGCAATTGGTGCCTTGCTTGATGTTACAGTTAATGGGCTAGGCTAGCAGACCATTGTTAGTGCGTTTCATTATTACTGGTTGCTACATGCTTTTGGCCTTGTGCCAAATCTAAGCTAAGCATAGTACAGAAATACCTCGAAAAAGCAAGTTAGAAAATAATGATTATGCATAAGTGTCCAGACATGCAATGAACAGTTTTAAATATTTTCCTCACCGTACAGATTAGTTTATATCATGAAATAGCTAACACGGGGTGCTAATTTAAGTTTGGCCACAAATTAAACCACAAATTGGCAGTAAAAATGGTGGGAAATATTCTAATTTCAAATGCTTCATCAATATATCATTAATCTAATATATTATTATTAGTTTATAATCATTAATATTAAATAATACAGTAACGAAAATAAGAATATATTATTTCTAGCTGAGTTGAAAAATAAACTAGTAATTTTAGTCACTGTATTCATATAGAATACACAGACCATATCCCTTTCAGACCCCACCTCCAAAAAATGTATCCTGGGTATGACTCTGACTGTATCTGATGGTTAGGCTCCATTTCTAGAGATCTAGGGAGTGATGAGTATCCCTTCATAGTCATTACTCCCAGGTCCACTCTGACTCAGAGAGGTAATTCTGATTAGGGTTACATCTATGGTAAAATAGATCTGTTGAAAATTATTTATATTCTATACGACCATGTACAAAAAAAATCAACAACACAAAACGTAATATTGTATGTACATACAATGAATGCAATTCCCTAACCTCTCGGCTTAAAATAAGTCCAGACAGATTGACATGACATTAAAATCAAACAATCAATCAATGATTATAATTTTAAGGTGAAATATATTTCTATTATTTTGATACCACTTCCATTAATCTATCTGGTCTAAAATTTATTTTATAGGATTAGAGACCTTATTTATTAATCAAACCTCATGATTCATTTTGATACAAATTTTATCACTCTGTTTCATCTAACACCTGCTTTACAGAACTGGAAACCTTATATATCGAGCAAACTTTGCACTCAATATTGTCTAAAACTTACAAGATAACATTTATCAACCAACCTTCACATTGATATAGAAAGTAATTATTACAATAGTATGTTGTAGAAAATATACGTTCAACTTAAAGAGAAGTGTTTAGTAGATAGCAGAAAATGGTGGACAAAATAGATTGATGGATAGATTTGGTAAAATGCATTTTTAGAACAAATCTGTAACTTAAGAAAACATATTGAAGTCAAATTTCATTGAACCTGTCTAATTATTATATTAACTGTGCCATGGTGTGGTTTTGTTTTTTCTGTGAAGATAGAAATAACTTGATTCTGTTTACGAGAAAGCAAATAATATTGATCAGGCTGAACTGAATTAGGAGCTTATTGGTAGCTTAACCGACTTATTCAATCAACTGGGTCTGATGTAATGATTCTCTTGGTACCTGCACTAAAAATATGACCAAGTTATAAAATAAAACTTTATTACTACTCATACATGCTACCATGTAATTAAACATTTTCTATTTGAGGCTTTGGACTGATTTAGTGCACTTTCATTTAAAAAAGTAAATACTGAGTTTATGGTTCTGGTTGGTTGGTTGGTTGGTTGGTTGGTTGGTTTTATTGGATAACAACCCTTGTATGTTATTCAATGTCAAATCCCATCTATAAAGTTTCCAGACTTTTTTCGTATGGGCACTTTTATTGATAGTACACACACGAAACTCTAGTCCCCTTTGAAGTAATCTCCTCCAACTGCAATGCACTTGTTCTACCATTCCAACAACTTCTGAAAGGCCTCA
>OY757939.1:52794210-52869210 GCA_963585895.1 Sepioteuthis lessoniana
GTCTAGTTCGTCTAACTTGGATAGTTTTCCTGATGGGATGCAGGTGGCCGTATAGTTGGTGTCTTGTGGGGTGTTGCCACCAGGACTTGAAGCAACTTCTTTCTTAACTCATACAAACAAACATGAAAGCAAATGAAAAAAGACATAGAATAATAAAAAAGAAAGTTTGGTAGGGTCCCATCTATGGGTCAAATAGAACTGTTCAATCATTTGCTAAAGTATCATCATTAGTAGCTTGACCCCAGTTAACTATGTGCAAACAAATGATTAATATTAAAATGAACTATCAGTGTTGGATAATTATACTTGAAACCATTTAACTGTGTGCAAACAAATAATTGATATTCAATTGAACTATTATTATTACAAGTAATACTAGAAAATATTTAACTGTATGCAAACAAATAAGTGGTGTTCACTTGAATTATTAGAGTTTGATGGCAATACGTGAAATCATTTGTTATATAATTACGGAATGATTTTTTATATTAATCATTTTCCGTTAATGATATTCTATCATTCAGTTTGGTTGGGCTTTGAACTATTCGGCTTGGTGCAGGTGCACACATTGAGTACAGTTCACGCTCGTGTGCAGAGGATATGACAATCACAAATGTCATAATAAAAACCCCAGATCGGAAATGGGACTGGGGTGTGAATGACGTCATGCCCAGAAGCGATGGGCTGAGATTTTGGGGGATTTCGGAAAAGTCAAGAGTTGAGATTTGACTCTGAGCCAAGCAGTCCAGCTGGGGAGTTGACTGTGGGCGATGTAGGAACAGTCAGCATAGTAAAAATTGTGTCTCTCTCTCCTCGTGTCGAAAGACTAAAATTCAAGAAGTGAATAAACATTTCATACCTGAACAACAGAGAGTTGTCAGTGTTTCGTATTCCGCGTGCATATGTATATGTTACACATTTAGTGTCCTGGGTATGACATTAAACCATCTGATAGTAATGCTCCAGCCCTCGCACTTTGAGAAATGTGGAGCCCACGTTCATTACTATTATTCTTTGGTCCACTCAGAACCAGAGTCACATCTAGGGTGTAATATACTAACGTGACCTGTGGGTGTGAATACGGTGGATGTTGTTGACAGATAGATTGATAAGACCAGTGTGATCACCGAAATGTCATCATGTCCACAGGGGCTGTGTATCAGAGGATGTTGACAGAATTATATCCGCTCAAGGATAATATCAACAAGGTGATTGCTGAAATGTCACCATGCCCACAGTTGTTATGTTGAAAACAGGTGCATCCTGTCGAAGATATCGGAAAATCACCTGAACAGTGGGCGTCATTGAATTCAATGATAGTGGCAGATGCGTACGTCCACAGAACCGGGCTTGGGCAAGTAGCCAATGGGAAGCAAACAACATAACCAATAGAAAGCAAAGAAGTGAGATGTGGGCATAACCATGGTTAACGAAAAAGAGGAATTGCTGCAGTTCACGTGAGAGTTGTAGATTATGTAAGTTCCTGAATTTCGGCTAAAGTCAGTTGTTCACTGGCTCGTCCGTCTCCCGACAGCTCCTCCATGTGCACGAACTCTCTGCGATTGCTTTCTGCTCCACACAAGTATCATCGCCGAAAATAAAAATACAATCTTATATTTTTATATATATACGTGTTCCTCGTTAATAACGACACAGTGTACTATACAACATAGGGATCAAATTAAACAGTTTAATCTTTTACTCAGGATTATTATTAATCTTGAACAAGTCCTGGCGGCAACATCCCACAAGACACCAACTGTATGACCACCTGCCTCCTATCACGAAAACTATTCAAGTTAGACGAACCAGACATGCAGGACACTGCTGGAGAAGCAGGGACAAACTCATAAGTGATTTACTCTTATGGACCCCCACATATGGCCGAGCAAAAGCAGGACGACCAGCACGAACATACATTCAGCAGCTATGTGAGGATACGGGATGTAGTCCAGAAGACCTGCCAGAGGCAATGAACGATAGGGAAAAGTGTCGAGAGAGGGTCAGGGATATCCGTACTACCAGCACGACATGATGATGATGATGATGATTATTAATATTAGAGAGAATTTCTAGAGTTAAATACTTAAAACCATTTATTAGTTTGGTTTGGTTTGGTTTGGTTTGGTTTGATTTCTTTGTTTAAAGGCATATCAACCATCGTAGGTTATTTGATGTCAAAGCCATCCTTCGAGAAGAACAGCAGTGATGCTATTTAAACTATAGCTTGGAGGATAAGGAGGTTCATGCCTTTCCCAAGGGTATTTGTCCCAAAGTGAACATAATAACATGACTGGAGTTCAAACTCGCTTACTACGATTTTACAGTCCAGTGCATTAACCATTACACTACAAGTACTCCCACTTATTGGTTTGATTCAGATTGGTCTGGTTTTATAGCATATCAACTTTTGTAGATTATTTAACGTTAAATCCTGTTTATTTTTATTCATGTATATATTATATTTGTCAGTTTGTTGGTAACATTTTTTAATGAGCCTATTTGTTTGCATACAATCAAGAGGTTTCTATTAGACCCGTAGATGGGACCCAAACAGGCACTACTACTATGGATCAGAATGGACCTTGGAATAACGGCAATTCTCATTGGTCTAGTGGGTAGAGTGTTTGTCAATGGTCTGGGAGACCTGGGTTCAATCCCAGATTGCTTCATACCAAAGATTTTAAAAATGGTACTTGATACCTCCTTGCTTAAAACTCAGTAATATAAGGTATGTATCGAGGGTAAAGTGGAGCAATCCAGGGAAAGGAATAGCGCCCTATCGTACACCTCAGTATAGTAGTAATTGAAAAGGAAGCCTTCTGGGCGTCCTCGACTACAGTCGCCAGCTTTACTTACTTACTGATTGAAGCAAGATCTTCTCCATTATTTCACGATCTATACCTCTGATGATTGTTCCTTCAGTGATATATAGAGCACTCGTACCTTCAGAAGAAAAAAAATCCTCAATTCATAATTATATGAGCAGCACTTGTAGAATTATTTTTTATTCATCCCATGAAGTGATATTGTAAAAGTTATAAAATACGCTGGCTGTATTCCCCTCCCTCAAAAAAGAAGGGTTGTTCTGAATATGACAATAAACTGCATCTAATGGTGAGGTTCCTGTTCCAGTTCTGGAGATCCAGAGTCTGTAGTGGTACAACTTTATTGCCATTATTCCTGTATCCACTCTGACCTGAAGCGGGAGTTGCTGTGAGGGTCCCATCTATGAGTCAAATAGATTTGTTTAAAGTTATTATGTATTCGATTGAAGCGTGGGCAAAAAAGTTCTAAAGAAACAACTACACAAAAATGAAAATATGAATGACCAATGGTGTAGTAGCTATTGAAAAGGGATCCTTCAGGTCACCCTCGACTACGGTCGCCAACTTTTCTAAGAGGTACTCCTCATTCTTTAAAGTGCCAGGACTGCAATAGGTCAAAGAAATTGCATTTATTTTACTTGTAGGGGTTAAAAAATCAAGTACATTCGGCATTTATATTTATATTTACATTGTTGTGTTGTTGTTTCTTCATTTTAACAATTTGTCAAAATTCTTGGGTTTATTTATTGATTTTAACAGCATGTCAATCCATTTCAGCTTATTTTGTACCTTGAAGTTTGGGAATTACATTTATTGTATGTTCATATTTACATTTCTGTGCAGTTGTTTCTAAGAATATTCTTGTTGTTGTTGTTGTTTTTGTACACCTAATTATATAGAAGATAAATAATTTTCAAACAGGCCATTTTGAACCATAGATGGTGTCCTAACAGGTACTACCACTCTGAGTCAGAGTGGACCTGGGAGTAGTTGCAATGATCGGTTTGGTTCGGTTGGCTTGGCTTGGGTAGGGTTTTATAGCATATAGACTATCACTTTATGGCATATCAACCATTGTAGGTTATTCAATACCAAAGCCTGTGTATACATATATACTAAATACATAGGATTTGTAAACACATTTTGTAAACAACATTCTTGAATGAGCCTGAGCTCTTCTTTGCACACTGTTAAATGGTTTCAAGTACTGCAATCTAACAGACACAATTTAACATCAGTCATTTGTTTGTACTTATATTTTGTTCGATCTGACCCATAGACAGGACCCTCTCAGGTGCTACCACTCCGGATCAAAGTGGACCTGGGAGCAATGGCTATGAAAGGGTATTCTATATTCCAAGTTTGGAGCCTCGCTGTCAGTTGGTTTAATGTCATAATGGCAATGAAACTCCAGAACTGAGTCCCCACCATCAGATGCAATTTAGTGTCTTATTCAGGACATCTTTTTGGGGTGGGATCTTACTCCTCTGCAGGGGATACAGTCACTGTATTCTAAGCCCTACTGACTTGGTATATTGATTAAAAAAAAGAATATCAGCACAAAACTTTCACAATCTCTTTCACACACCTATTTTCTTTCTTTCTTTCTTTCTTTATTCATTTATTTATTCTTTTATTTTTTCATTCACTCACTTTTTCTTTCTTTCTTCTTGCTTTCATTCACTAAGTGTTTGGGGAAGTCCCCATGGCATAATTGCTTAAGTGCTCGATTGCAGCCTCTGAGTATGCAAGTTTGTACTCCAATCAAGTTATTATGTTCAATTTTAGACTAATATTTGCCCAGTCAGCTGGGGCTGTAGAATAAACCAACAGCTTCTCTGCACAGGAGTAAGACCCCACCCCCAACGAAAGTCCAAATAGAACTAAACTATGTACTTATGCTAAACTGAAATGTTCGAAATAGAACTGTTTTTAAAATTTAGACTGATAAACAGAATTGTTTGAAATAGACCTATTTATATGTGTAAAAATGGATTTGGCATTAAATAAAATATAATGGTTGATGTGCCATAAAAGCAAAGCAAACCAAAGCAAACAATCAGACTGGTATATTTATCTCCCCGTAATGGGTTAGATATTATCACTGCTGTTCTTCTACAAAGATGGCTTTGGCATTTAATATCCCACAAAAGTTGATGTACTATTAAAGAAAGAAACCAAACTAAGTCTCTCTTACTCTCTTTCTCTCTCTTTCTTTCTGTTGTGAGAGAGATGATTTTATAATAATAATGATGATAATATATATATATATATATATATATATATATATATATATATATATATATATATATATCATCATTATTATTATAAAATATATTATATTATATTACAACAGTGTATGGTTGTTACTATCTCACTTGGTGGGTTTGTGGCAGACCAAATGTAGTATAATTTGGAGAGTGCTCAATATCTGTGATAGAGTTATTATATAATAATAAATAAATATATGTTTGGTTTTATATATGCCAAATAGCATGGATGATTGTCTGCAACCACTTTTTATGCCTGATAAACATCCAAGCCATTAAATATATATAAAAACTGATATATATTTATTTATTATTATAATATATGTATATGTACATATATATTGTTGTTCACAGACAGACTATTTTATTGTATGACAACTTATCAGTGTGGCTAGACTCATGAGATAGCTTCAGCTGGGACCAAAACCCGACCAACTTTACATCAACCTGATAACACAACCCCACTGCCAGCAATGGTCTTAAAATAATTTAAGGAATTTAATGTATATGTATTAAATTTTCATTTGCTTAAATTTTACACAAATGGACACCAGAGTGGTCAGCTTGTTAGAAGAGCTTTGCATTACATGAGTGCAAACCATTAATTCCTTTGTGAGAGTGCTGAACCCCCAGGGACGAGTAGCATATATTGTCATCCACAGACAGACTGTTTCATTGTATTACAACTCAGTGTGGCTAGACATGTGAGATGCCTTCAGCTGGAACCAAACCCAGCCAACTTGATGTTCGCTTGACAACACAACCTCATATTTATATATATATATATATATATATATATATGAATATATTTTTTTTTTTCAAAAAAAAATTGATAAATGAATCAAAATTTGAATTATTATTCGTAATTTTTGTTCTATTATTGTAATTGGGAGTGGGGATTTTACTATGAATAATATGAGTTTTAGATTGTTTTATTTCAATTTAATGATTGAAATTTGATGTATTTGTTGGGGGGGGTATCACCTACCTTTCCGACATAATGAGCTGTGCCAACTACCATATATGGCAGTAGCTCTAATACCAGAAGATCAGACTGATCTCAGACTGATCTTCTGGTATTAGAGCTACTGCCATATATGGTAGATGGCACAGCTCATTATGTCGGAAAGGTAGGTGATACCCAACAGTACTAAAATAAGATATGTCTGAATAATAATTTTTTTTGTTTAAATGTTATTATGTTTAGACATGTATTTTTGTTGCTGTAAATTTTTCCTATTAAATTTGAAGTATGATGAAACTGGATATTTCCTTAAAAGCCAAAATAAGTTGATACTTATTGCTACTTAAATTGGAAGGATTACTTTTATATAGGAGAAATAAGTTTGCCTTTTTGTTTTTTCTGGGTTTTTTTAAAATCTGGTTGTATTTGGGAAAGAGTTATTTTAATCCATTTTCTTGTTTGATCTGCAGAAGTCCCATTAATTTTTTAGAGCATTGATTTATATCAATACTTTTTAACAGGATAGAAATAAATTTATTATCTTAATGTGAAGGATTATTGGTAAAAGATCAACGAAAAACATTTGGTTCAGAAAATATTTATATCACTTTTCTTATAGTAGATCAACTCCTTTGGGAAAATTTCTTTTTTTTGAATCTTTAAAAACTTTATAAAAATTTTATTCCATTGTAGGTTATTTAATGCCAAATCCATTTTTATACATATAAACAGTTCCATTTCAAACTATTCAGTTTAGCATAAGTACAGTTTTTTTGTTTACACAGTTAAATCTTAAACCAGTTCTATTTCAAACAATTCAGTTTAGCATAAGTACACAGTTTAGTTCTATTTGACCTTAAGATAAAGATCATATCAGGTGCTACTACTCCAGGCCAGAGTGGGCCTGGAAGGGATAGCAATAAAGGAGTACTCCAGATTACCCAAAGCTCCAGCATTACTGGAGCCTCACCATCAGATTGTTTAGTGTCATATACAGGACACTCATTGGAATAGTCTTACCCTTCTTCAAAGAAGCAGTCAGTGAATTCTGCAGCCCCTGCCAACCGAGGCAGTGTGTTCTGGATACACACATATATATATATATATATATATATATATATATATATATATATATATATATAACTCATTTCTTTTTCTGAGAAAAGAGGGTGGGGGATAATTTGAAGAATCTCAGCTGCTTAAGAATTAATAGTCAGAAGAAATGATTGCAAAAATTGAAAAATCAAGCCTTCACCTTAGGTTATTTATTCTCAAAATTTAAAGGGGTGGGGGTTATTCCACAAATAGACACACTAAATGCAACAATGTTTCTCAGTTCACTTATACTTATATGAACCCTCTTATCCACCCACCCAGCTATGGGTTGAATAATACTACTACTGCCCTTCTACAAGGATCGCTTTGGCTTTAGATAATCCACAAAGGCTGATACATCATTAAACAAAGAAAACAAGAAAGCAATACATATACGAGGATCATTCAATAAGTTTCCAGACTGTTTTCGTATGGGTACTTTTATTGATAGTACACACATGAAACTCTAGTCCCCTTCGAAGTAATCTCCTCCAGCTGCAGTGCACGAGTTGTACTGTTCCAACAAATTCTGGAAGGCCCCATGGAAGTCCTCATGTGTGAGCATGTCAATGACCTTCATCACAGCCTCTTTCATCTCCTCAATTGTCTCATAACGACAGCCTCTGAGCTTAGGGAATAACCAAAAGTCACAGGGAGCAAGGTCTGGACTATAGGGAGGCTGAGGAACTGTCATGATGCCCATCTTGGTCAAATAGTCTGTGATAAGGATGGAGTTGTGGACTGGTGCATTGTCCTGGTGGAAATGGCTCTGACCCGATTTGAAGAGTGCTGGCCTCTTCCGACGGAATCTCTCCCTGAACTCCCTTAAAACCTCAACATAGTAAACCTAACCCTAACTCTAACCCTTTGGCCAATTAACTCTGGTGTATTGACTTCCTTACTCCTGCCACACCTCTCATCATCTCTCACAGACTCCCTGCCTTCCTTGAATCTCTTATGCCACTCAAAAACTGATGCTTGATTCATGCAAGATGCTCCAAAATCAGTCTAAAGCATTTCATACATTTCTGTGGCATTTTTTCCAAGTTTAAAACAGAATTTTATTGCATATCTTCTAAAGTGTCTTCATATCCAGATTGCATTTTTGAAATTCACCAGCTGTGACAATCAGGGTGTTTTCTAATTGCTGCTGTAGCTGTTAATTTGAACCTGGAATCATAAAAATTGTTCTATCATCTCATAAGATGTATAGCAATAACATGCTGAATTTTCAAGAGTCTACGACAATTTTAAATGCCGATACAAAAAAGTCTGGAAACTTATTGAATACACCACGTATATATATATATTGAAGTCAGACCAGACTGATAAAATGAAGCACAGTTTCTTCTAAGCAGCAATTGTGTTGATACTGCTATATGGATGCACCACATGAATGCTAACTAAATGGATGGAGAGAAAGCTTGACGGCAATTACACAAGAATGCTGCAAGCAATATTGAACGAGTCCTGGAGACAACACTCAACAAAGCAGCAGCTATACAGACATCTACCACACATCACGAACACTATCAAAATTAGATGAACCAGACACACGGGACACTACTGGAGAAGTAGGGACAAGCTCATAAGTGATGTACTCCTGTGGACCCTTTCACATAGACGAACAAAGGCAGGATGTCCAGCTTGAACCAAAATACAGCAACTCTGTACTGATACAGAATGTAGCCCAGAGGATCTGCTGAAAGCAATGGACAATAGGGAGGTGTGATGAGAGAGGGTCAGGAATATCCGTGTTGATAGCGTGACATGATGATGATGATATATATATATATATATATATATATATATATATTCACTGAATGACATGATGATGATATATATATATATATATATATATATTCACTGAATTTTATTTTAGTCCTCTATGATGTCAAGATAGGAGTCCCCAGGGTGAAGTAGCTATTATGCTAGACTGCAACATCAACGAGTTCAAACTTCACTCGTACAATTACATTCACATTTGAACTAATGCCCTTGAGAAAGGGCATGAATCCCTATATCCTCGCCAGCTGTTGCTTAAATAGTACGACTACTGTTCTTCTACAAGGACAGCTTTGGTTTTGAATAACCCACAAAGGTTCATATGCCATTTAAACAACCAATCCTGGTTATAACAATCGAGTGCATCTGATGGTGAGAATTTAGTATCCGAGATTTGGGGAATGTGGAGCACCCTTTCATTGCCATTATTCCCTGGTCCACTCTGACCTTTAGTGATAATGCCGGTCAGGGTCATATCTATAGATCTAATATAACTGTTTAACCTGTTGTTAAATAGCAATATTTGAAATCCTTTAACTGTGCGCAAACAAATAATCAATATTGAATATTAGTGATCGATAGCGATACATGAAGCCATTTATCTGTTCTCAAATAAATAATTAATATTAAATAGAAATATTCATGTTAGATAGGAATATATGAAATCTTTTAACTGTGGGCATACAATTAACAAATATAATTTTTTTTTTTTAACATACAACGGGTAAAAGCACGTGCAATACCATGTCCTCATCAGCCACCAACCAGGGATGATAACACAGTTTCGGTAGCTCAAGGCGGTACTGCCACTCCTTGCGCTACCAAGCAGCTTTTGCCACCGGACAGGGTATTAAAAGAATTATATATATATATATATATATATATATATATATATATATATATATGCCAGATCAATTAATAGCAGAGACTACATTGGATGTTAATCTTCATTTTTAGTGAGCAGTTTGTGATTTAAAAAAACAAAAACAAAACAAAAAAATGCGTTTACTTTCGGCGGTTGATGTTATTACGCGTTTACAGTAACCGTTTCTTAAGTAATCACACGGGAAAGGTGGTTCCGCGTGTATTTCCTTCATGCTGAAAACTTCAAATAGAATTATAAGTATAAGACAGCAATACTTGAACCCATTCAACTGTGAGCAAATAAGAGTTGTGGCTCATTTAAAAAGGTTACCAACAAACTACTTCTTTGCAAACCCTACATGTTTAATATATCGATATAAACAGGATATGACATTAAATAGCCTACAAGAGTTGATATACCATAAAATCCAACCAACCAACCAACCAATCAATCAAACCAAATCAAACCAAACAAAGCCAATGTCAGCCCATTTGGCTATAGAATACTCTATCTCAGAAGAGGGGTAAGATACCCTAAAGTGTCCCGGATATGACATTAAACAATCTGATGGTGAGGCTTCAGTAATATTGAAGCTTTGGGGAATGTGGAGTACCTCTTCATTACCATTGCTCCCAACTCCACTCTGTCCTGGAGTGGTAGCACTTGAAAGGGTCCTATCTATGGGTCAAATAGAGCTGTTTGGCATTTAAGCTGAGTGCAAACAGATGACTTATGCAAAATTGAATCGTTAGAAAGAGAACTGTTCGAGCATTTAATTGCATGTGACAAATTACAAATTACTAATGTCTAATTGAATTTTCATCGATACATAACAATACTTGGAGCTATTTAAGTTTGTTTTCATATATATTCAATACATATGTATTAAGTGAATTCGGCATTAAATAACCTACAATG
Organism: Sepioteuthis lessoniana; assembly: GCA_963585895.1. Taxonomy (NCBI): domain Eukaryota; kingdom Metazoa; phylum Mollusca; class Cephalopoda; order Myopsida; family Loliginidae; genus Sepioteuthis; species Sepioteuthis lessoniana. The sequence continues at coordinate 52,804,936 of OY757939.1, forward strand.
GTTGATATGCCATAAAACCAAATCGAACGAAACCAAACAAATCAATCTTTGTTAGTGCTGACTCTTCTGAAGAGACTTTTTCTTTTCACTCTTAAAATGAAAGCAGTTTTAATTCCCATCGACGATTTTTCTGTAAAAAAAACAATTAAGAATTTAAAAAACAAAGGCAGAAAGAAAATAAACCATCAAGAAGACGGCTTAGATATTTACCCTGCATTAAATATTGTTCAAAATGTCAGTTCACATTTAAAGAATCGATTTACATTTTACTTTCGCCTCCTTGGCAAAACATTATTTACTAAAATAAATCGACAATGGAATAATGACACTTTGTGGAGGGGTGAGGGAGTGTGTTCTGGAATCTGATATAAAAAAAATAACTACTCTAAATACCTATTCTAGAATCCGATATAAAAAATATAACCACTCTAAATACCCGTTCTGGAATCCGATATAAAAAATATTACCACTTTAAATACCCGTTCTGGAATCCGATATAAAAAATATTACCACTTTAAATACCCGTTCTGGAATCAGATATAAAAAATATAACCACTCTAAATACCCGTTCTGGAATCTGATATAAAAGATATAACCACTCTAAATACCCGTTCTGGAATCTGATATAAAAAATATAACCACTCTAAATATCCGTTCTGGAATTCGATATGAAAAATATAACCACTCTAAATACCCGTTCTGGAATCTGATATAAAAAATATAACCACTCTAGATACCCGTTCTGGAATTCGATATGAAAAATATAATCACTCTAAATACCCGTTCTGGAATCCGATATTAAACTTACCACTCTAAATACCTGTTAAATCATTATCATCATCTTTGTTCTTGTCTGTGATGGCTGCCATTTTGTCTCAAGTGCTGGACAAAAACTATTCCAAATTCCTTCCAACTTAATTGAAAAGACCAAGAATATTCCGACTACATCCTCCACACCAAAAAAAGTTGGTGTCCCAGCTATAATACTAAACCTTATTTAGTGGTGAGGTTCCGGTCACTCCTTCATTTATATTACTACCAGGTCCACCCTAACTTGGAGTGTTAGAACTGTGACGTTGCATAAATAATTATCCCAGAACGAGAGCCTATTTTATGCGCATGTCTCGTTGAATTCTACTCTAACCTGAGGAGATCGATATCTCGGTCATTGTCCTCTGTAGAAGGCTGTTACGTAGAATGTGTATCGCCGAGAGCAGCCTGGCACTTGACACTTCACAAAATAAATCCCGGTCAAGACTCCTATTTCGGGCATATAATATACAGACAAATAATGTGGAGGTTGATTCGGGGCTAAACTGATCTCAGACGTTGGTAAGGGGGTGCCAATTTACTTTCACATACACCACCAAGTCCTTTGTCTTCCTACCCCGTCAGATCACGGAAGAACGAACTTCTAGGTTAGATAATATTAACTGTAGACAGATTTCCAAAATTCTCTTGTAATGTTTTAAGGAGGCAATAAGACGTTTAGCGAGAATTAATGAAGTACGAGGCTGAGACTGATACATGCAAAAGAAGACAAATCGATAGAGGAAAGAACACAACCAAAAGATTTCAACACAAGGGTGCCTTTAAAATATAACAAAATTCTAATATGCGACAACCAAACAAATAATGATGAGATTTAAGAAACAGTTCTTTTTTCTTCTCCCTTTTCTTTTTAAAATACCGGCAATATTAAGCCAACAGGAAATGTCAAACGAAAATGTCTCTCAACAGTCCCTTTTCTTCTTTCTCTTTTTTCTTTCTTTCTTTTTCCCTTGCTTGAATAAAAGTGTCTAAGTCACCGGACTGAGGCATGTAGCAATGTTCATTCAATAAATTTAACTATTGATCAAACAGAGCCTTTACAGTTTCTCTCTTTTTCTAAATACAAATAACTTTCCATGGCTTAAGAATTGTTGAAGGAAAACGGTTTGAGTTGTACTTATCTTTTACGGGTTTTCAATGTTCAGATTTCTTTCTCTCCTTTTTACGGGTGAGTGACCTTCCCGGGGTCGGCTAAATTCAGCATGTGGTTCTAACGCTGTCTTCTGTCCAAACTAAAATTCTTCTTCAAATTTCTCTAACGCATGCTGGCCTTTTTGGCGCGAAGAGCCTATGAACCAATCATTCGACTTTTCCTACTTCCACCACCTCGTCAGGTCACGCCACTTGATTGACCAAGGCCTCTTTCGTTCAACACACTACAGATCACAGAGCGTAGATAGCTTGACCTTCTTTCCCCTACCATTTTAACGGTTAATCTTAATGCCTGTTGATTCAAATAAAGGGGTAATATAGCATACCACGTTACAGAACCTGTTAGGCTCTTATCAATGGGTCAAATAGATCTGTTTAAAGATTATTAGTATTTGACTGACATACTTGATGCCTTATAACGATAATTTTTTGTATTAAGAATAATTAATTGAAGCTGTAATTGTTTATTGAAGATTATTATCAATTACTTGAAACCATATAACTGCATGCAGACTATTATCTATTATTACATAGAAATAATTACTTGAGACGATATGATTATTAGTATTTGATAGAAGTACTTGAAACTATATTGCCGAGTCGGCTGGGGCTGTAGAATACACCGACTGCACCTCTGCAGAGGGGTAAGACCCCCCACGAGTGTCCTTGATATGACACTAAACAATCTGATGGTGAGGTTCCAGCAGTGCTGGAGCTTTAGGGAATGCCGAGTACCCCTTCATTGCAATCACTCCCAGGTCCACTCTGGCCCGGAGTGGTAGCACCTGATAGGGCCCTATCTATTAGTTAAATAGAATTAACAGCATACTTATGCTAAAATGAATTGAGTAAACTGAATTGCTTGAAATAGAAACGTTTTTGACAATTAAACCGTACTTACATTTAAACTGCGTGCTTATGCTTAACTGAATTATTTCAAATAGAACTGTTTTTCGACTTTAAAAGTGTATTTACACTTAACTGAATTATTACATATAACTACTTGAATAGTTTGAAATGGAAATGTTTTTGACAATTAAACCGTGTACTTATGCAAAACTGAACTGTTTTCAATAATTATATGAACTGCACTTGTAGAATTATCTTTATTCATCCCATGAAGTGATATTGTAAAAGTTATAAAATACGCTGGCTGTATTCCCCTCCCTCAAAAAAGAAGGTTTGTTCTGAATATGACAATAAACTGCATCTAATGGTGAGGTTCCTGTTCCTGTTCTGGAGATCCAGAGTCTGTAGAGTTACAACTTTATTGCCATTATTCCTGCATTCACTCTGACCCGAAGCGGGAGTTGCTCATGGTGTAATGGTTAAAGCTATGGACTGCGGAATCGTAGTATGCGAGTTCGTACTCCAGTCGCGCTATTACGTTCACTTTCGGGCAAATATCCTTGAGAAAGGTATGAACCCCCTTATCCTCCCAGTTATGGGTTAAATAGTACCACTACTTTTCTTCTAGGAGAATGGCTTTGGCATTAAATAACTTACAAAGGTTGATATGCTATTAAACAAAGAAACCAAACCATGTTCACTTTCGGGCAAATACCCTTGGGAAAGGTATGAAACCCCTTATCCTCCCAGCTATGGGTTAAATAGTACCACTACTGTTCTTCTCGGAGAATGGCTTTGGCATTAAATAACCTACAAAGGTTGATATGCCATTAAACAAAGAAAACAAACCAAACCAAACTTCATTCAATTATTAATACTTACAATACTGTGTTTAACTGTTGAGATGGTATTTTGAAAGCCATACAAAGGGCACTTTTTTCTTCAGGCACGTATTGAAGTGTTTCCACCGACGAATTTAACATTTGTCTCGGCGGACCGTAATATTTTTCTACTGAAAAAAAACCCAAAAACAGACGATTGTTTGCAAAGAGACGTGATTTCGTGTGACCGGGCTTCAAATGAAAAGTTTTCCTTCGAAAGCGAGAATGTTGCCTTAAAAGAGTTAAATTTCCGATTAATTGTATCTTCGCACATTTCTGTCCTGGCTGCCGGAAGATCCTTCTGAAGGTTCTTCCCAGATAGTGAAGGAATTTCAAATTTCTTCCCAATAAATGGATATAACAGCGTATTTACTTAATTCTCGATGAAATCCTCTTCATGGCATATCAGTTGTCAGGCCATGTTGCTTTCATTTTTTAATGATGGTTCTTATCGTGCAAAGAGAGATATCGACATCATTGAAGATATTTCGATATACCATCCACAAATATGATAGTCACTTATCACTCTACGAACTTTTTGAAAGTGCTCCTTGGCTTTCGCCATTGGGAAAACCTTCACACGCGCCAACTAGTACATTCAAATTACACCAAGCCCTTTTAAATTGTCGGTCTTTGCGCGAAATCTAATCTGCTCGGCTTGATCGGTGAAAATTTGCAAATTTATAATTTGAATAGAAATCAATTCCAAACAGCTAATTTTATTCTGTTTTATCCATATTTTTGAAATGGATCCAAAACTTATACGCGCCACTTCTATCAATAAATTCATACGCAAATATTTCCTCTTTTTTTTCTCCTCTTATACCAAGTATATCATAGGTACGAGGATCATTCCAGGTTTTTTCGTATGGTCGCTTTTATAAATAGTACACACATGAAACTCAAGTCCCCTTCAAAGTAATCTCCTCCGGCTGCAATGCACTTCGAGTATCGTTCCAGCAACTTCTTCAAGGCCCCATGGAAGTCCTCTTGTGTGAGCATGTCAATGACCTTCGTCACAGCCTCTTTCATCTCCTCAATTGTTTCATAACGATAGCCATGTTAGCTGAGGGAATAACCAAAAGTCACTGGGAGCAAGGTCTGAACTATAGGGAGTGTGAGGAACTGTCTTGATGCCCATCTTGGTCAAATAGTCTGTGACAAGGATGGAGTTATGGACTGGTGCATTGTCCTGCAGGAAATGCCACAGGCCCGATTTGAAGAGTGCTGGCCTCTTCCGTCAGAGTCTCTTCCTGAACTCCCTTAAAACCTCAACACAATAACCCTAACCCTAACACTTTGGCCAATCAACTCTAGTGTATTGACTTCCTTACTCCTCCCACAGCTCTCATCAGCCCTCACAGACTCCGTGCCTTCCTTGAATCTCTTATGCCACTCAAAAACTGATGCTTGATTCATGCAAGATGGTCCAAAAGCAGTCTGTAGCATTCCATACGTTTCTGTTGTATTTTTTCCAAGTTTAAAACACAATTTTATTGCATATCGTTCTTCTTGAGTGTCCTCATGTCCAGATTGCATTTTTGAAATTCACCAACTGTGACAATCAGACTTTAGTAGGGTGTATTCCAATTGCTGCTGTAGCTGTTCATTTGAACCGGAAATCCTAAAAATTGGTCAGTCATCTCATAAGATGTATAGCAATAACATAGTGAATTTTCAAGAGTCTACGACAATTTTAAATGCCGATACAAAAAAGTCTGGTAACTATTTCAAGGCACCACGTATTTATTAAATTAACGTGAAGTTTGAAGTAAATTGATTGATTTTACATGCATGTCAACTCATCAAGTCTTTTTTCATACCTAGAAGTTAGGGAATCACAGTCATTAGACGTTCATATTCACAATTTTATGTAGTCGTTTCTTTAGGGTTTTCTTTTGCACACTGTCCTATTTAATGCAAATAATCTTTAAATAGATCTATTTGACCCATAGATGGATCCCAACAAATAGAATACGCTCATCTTGTTCTATAAATAAGTAGTATATGAAAGGGGTATTACATCTTTTCTTGTATTCACACATAACTTTATTACTTTAGACCTTTGTTTTTAATTATATAACCGGTCCGTACGATATACCGGGAGCCCATTCCCTGGGACATTGCTGACCTGAAAGCTTCAACAGCTTCCAACGAGCTAATTCACAGCTAAAATCTTCATTCTAACTTTTAGAATTTTAATCACATTTCAGCTGAATGTTGGGTTACAACTTGTTACACTCACTGATTTGATCCCAGCTCGGCAAAATAGTTTCTAAGCGCAACGGTTTAATTATTTTCAAAATACAACACCACGCACCAAATAAAAGATTCAGCCAATCTATTATTCAAAAGGGAACCAAAAACAAGAAAAGTCTTTCTTGAAATAAATGCTAGTGAAAATAATAACAGCCATGTTAGCTTTACGGTAAAATCTGACTTAGCAGAAGACAATGTCTTTACTATTCAAAGAACTTGTCTCCTTACATACGCAAACGTAACAACTATTATCGCTCTGCAGGGGCTATAGAATACAATGACTTCATCTCTGCAGAGGGATAAGACTCCCCCAACGAGTGTCCTGGATGTAAGATTACTCCATCTGATGGTGAGGCTTCAGTTCTGGAGCTCTGAGGAATTTGGAGTTCATTTTTCCATTACTCCCTGGTTCATTCTAACCTATTCAATCATTTACTATATTCGAAACCATCTGTGTCCAAACAAATGATTAATATTAAATAAAATTATTAATGTTAAATAACAATACTTGAAACCATTTAAACGTGGACAAACAAAATACCTCTTGCTCGTTCAAAAATAAAGTTACTTTTAAACTATTCGTTTATAACCATATATATTTAAATATGCGCATAAAGAGGATTTGGCTTTAAATAACCGACAAGCGTTGATATGCCGTAAAATACAACCAACCAAGTAACAACTATTATTTATTTTTCTTTTTGCTGGATTCTGTAAAGGAAATTATCCTTAAGCAATGATTCCTTTGATTAAATTTCCCCAAAAATATGTCTTTAATTGGATTGCCAAATTAATATATTTCATTTATATTTTTTCTAGGGTTTGTCTTGGACCGCAGTCAAATTCTTGCAAGCTTCCAACCTTATCTTTACCAAATGCTTTCGAATGCTTACAATCAGCAGACGTACCTGCTTTTCGGGGGTAAGTTTTTATATCCCTTTTAAATCCTTTCATTACAGATAAAAAAAAACATTGCAGATATCGATCGTGACTGCTATGTACAATCTTCTTTGTATATATATATATATATATGTGTGTGTGTGTGTGTGTGTGTGTGTGTGTAACTATATATACACACACATATGTATTTATGTGTGAATATATATAATAGTATATAAAAAAATGAGGAAATCTTGATTTTTTGAAGCATAAAAATCAGTGTTCTATATTTATCATACCCACCTCGGTGTTTTTATGAATATACTCTGCGGGAGGATTTCTTTAATATATATATATATATATATATATATATATATATATATATATATATATATATAGTTGTATTTGCGTATATCATACATGTATGCGTGTATATATGCAAACTTATGGATGTATGTATTTGTATATACGATTCATATGTCTAGAAGATGACACCTGGTAAGTTTAATATCTAGTTAGAAGGTGCTGCCCAAACGTTGGTCGCCCCCAGTAGCAAATTTGCTTTTGTTTTTTGCTGTGTTTCATCTGGACACAAAGACAAATGGCTAAAGAACAGATTCTATACTTTGATCCAAGCCAGATCATTAGTCAATCTTAAGGGGCTTGAATAACGTCCTTAGGATAGAGAAAAGGGTTAGATAATTTACTGTATTATGAGACCATTAGGTAATGATATGTTTCAAAAAGTTGTTACTTGATCGTAACTTAAAAACTATTTTTCATCAATCTACTTTCGGGTGATAAAAAGAATTGACATACGAGGTGCATACGATAAGTTTCCAGACTTTTTGTATCGGCATTTAAAATTGTCGTAGACTCTTGAAAATTAAGTATCTTATTGCGATACATCTTATGAGGTGACTGGCCAATTTTTATGATTTAAGCTTTAAATTAAGAGCCACAGCAACAATTAGAATACACCCTACTAAATCCTGATTATCACATCTGGTGAATTTCAAAAATGCAATCTGGACATGAGGACACTTTAGAAGAACGATATGCAATAAAATTCTGTTTTAAATTTGGAAAAAATGCCACAGAAACGTATGGAATGCTTCAGACTGCTTTTCGATCAGCTTACATAAATCGAGCATCAGTTTTTGAGTGGCATAAGAGATTCAAGGAAGGTACGGAGTCTGTGAGGGATGATGAGAGCTGTGGGAGGAGTAAGGAAGTCAATACACCAGAGTTGATTGGCCAAAGGGTTAGGGTTACAGTTACGATGTTGAGGTTTTAAGGGAGTTCAGGAAGAGACTCCGACGGAAGAGGCCAGCACTCTTCAAATTGGGTCAGAGTCATTTCCACCAGGACAATGCACCAGTCCACAACTCCATCCTTATCACAGACTATTTGACCAAGATAGGCTTCAAAACAGTTCCTCACCGTCCCTATAGTCCAGACCTTGCTCCCTGTGACTTTTGGTTAATCCCTAAGCTAACATGGCTGTCGTTATGAGACAATTGAGGAGATGAAAAAGTCTGTGACGAAGGACATTGACACGCTCACAAGAGAGGACTTCGATGGGGCCTTGAAGAAGTTGTTGGAACGGTACCCAAAGTGCATTGCAGCCGGAGGAGTTTACTTCGAAAGGGACTTGAGTTTCATGTGTGTACTATCAATAAAAGTGTCCAAACGAAAAAAGTCGGAAACTTATTGTATACACCTCGTGTGTCCATCATTTTTAGAACAATTTAACTAAGAGGAGGAGTGAGAGAAAACTAACAGGATCCAAGTTTCAATGACGTAAGCACTACGTCAAATTTGACATTTGTAAATAAAGCCATAAGAAAGATGACTGGTAGACATGTGTGTCAGAAGGTCAGAGATCGTTTCGATATAGTATTTATATTGCAAACACCTAAATTCCAATAAAATCAATATTTTCGAAAATGACAAATTGTCTCAGTAGGGGTAGGTTTTGTGTATTTTTCTCGACAGGAACCAGGAAGCAATCAAAGTTCGTTCATACCAATCATAGGCTAAATTGCTCCCCTCGGGCCCCACGTTGCCTACTGTGCTTTTCAAATGGTCCAACTAATTTACGAGGGGCATACGATAAGTTTCCAGACTTTTTTTGTATGGGCACTTTTATTGATAGTACACACATGAAACTCTAGTCCCTTTCGAAGTAATCTCCTCCGGCTGCAATGCACATCGGGTACCGTTCCAACAACTTCTTCAAGGCCCAATGGAAGTCCTCATGAGTGAGCGTGTCAATGACCTCCGTCACAGCCTCTTTCATCTCCTCAATTGTCTCATAACGACAGCCTCTGAGCTTAAGGAATAACCAAAAGTCACTGGGAGCAAGGTCTGGTCTATAGGGACGGTGAGGAACTGTCTTGATGCCCATCTTGGTCAAATAGCCTGTGACAAGAATGCAGTTGTGGACTGGTGCTTTGTCCTAGTGGAAATGCCACTGACCCAGTTTCAAGAGTGCTGGCCTCTTCCGACGGAATCTCTTCCTGAACTCTCTTAAAACCTCAACATAGTAACTGTAACCCTAACCCTTTGGCCAATCAACTCTGGTGTATTGACTTCCTTACTCCTCCCACACCTCTCATCATCCCTCACAGACTCCGTGCCTTCCTTGAATCTCTTATTCCACTCAAAAACTGATGCTCGATTCATGCAAGATAGTCGAAAAACAGTGCGAAGCATTCCATACGTTTCTGTGGTATTTTGTCCAAGTTCAAAACAGAATTTTATTGCATATCGTTCTTCTAGAGTGTCAGATTGCATTTTTGAAATTCACCAGCTGTGACAATCAGGCTTTAGTAGGGTGTATTCCAGTTGCTCTTGTAGCTCTTCATTTGAACCTGAAATCATAAAAATTGGTCAGTCATCTCATAAGATGTATAGCAATAAGATGCTGAATTTTCAAGAGTCTACAACAATTTTAAATGTCTGTACAAAAAAAGTCTGGAAACTTATCGTATGCTCCTCGTAGAACGTTTATTATGATATGCTCTTGGAATTCAAAGAAAACTATTTTAACAAAATTTGGATTTACAGATGATGGAAGTATTCAATTTTATTTTTGATACACGATCTGATTCTTATTAAATAAACTGATTTTTTTCAAGTTTTCATTTTTTTTTTCTTTGAATTATTACGTAATATATCACAGCAGCAGTATGTGTTAATTATATTGATATCAGTGATGATATTATACCAAGGCTACAATTTTTTAAAGTTCTTTTTACCGAAGAGGGAAAAAAATCATCTTTTGTCAATTTCTGTAGTAGAATGGCTAAACACCTCTTCAGCACTCTACCAGCTGGACAGACTCATAGCCATAAATAGCCGACGATTAAAGACTTCGAGGGTTGATTTAATCAGGTGGATTCAGTTGATGGGTCACACTTCGGCCGGCCGTAGATCAGCAGCACGGATCTGGTCGGGTGTGTCACGTCTCTAGGTGAGGTAGTCATCCGGGCCTGCCTGGTACGGGTGTCGGGGAAGCCTAGCATTCACGTCACGCGGCCAAGACTGACATTCCTCGAGCCTCAGGGGGCCGTCCCCACCCCCGGGCTCTAATCCTCCGCGGAGGGGCTAGGTTTATCGTTGGTGCCTGAGGCGCCTCTTTTTAGGAGAATGCCGACAGGGCCCGATGCATTTTGGGGAATGCCAGGTGCGTCTGAGCTACAGCCTTGCGTCCGGTCCCACTATAATACTTGTCCGTTTGGTGGGGCGTGCGACAAATACCGTTAATTTAATAAGGTGGATCCAGTAGATAGGGCACACTTCGACCAGCCGTCGTATCAGTGACACGAATATGGTTGGGTGTGTCACGTCTCTGGATACGGTAGTCACCCGGGGCTGCCTGGTACGGGTGTCGGGGAAGCCTAGCATTCACGTCACGCGGCCAAGACTGACATTCCTCGAGCCTCAGGGGGCCATACCCCCAGGCTCTTACCCTCCTCCTCGGAGCTAGGTTTATCACCGGGCACCTGAGGCGTCCCTTTTTAGGGGAATGTCGACGGGGCCCGAGGCATTTTTGGGAATGCCGGGCGTGTCTTGGCTACGGCCCTGTGCCCGGACCCATCTTAAAAAGGCCTTGTGCCACACTCACCTGTTTCATGGGGCGTTCGACAAATACTCTTGATTTATTAAGTTGATTAATATTCGAATTGATCTTACTTCGTTTGGCTATACAGCATTTTTACCCTCCTCAATATCTTGTGAATTCTCTATGTCTGCTTCTCTCTCTCTCTCTATCTATCTATCTATCTATCTATCTATCTATCTATCTATCTATGTCTGCTTCTCTCTCTCTCTCTTTCTTTCTCTTTCTCTCTCTCTTTCTATCTATCTCTGCTTCTATCTCTATCTCTATCTCTCTCTCTATCTCTATCTATCTATGTCTGCTTCTATCTCTCTATATATATCTCTATCTCTCTCTATCTATGTCTGCTTCTATCTCTCTCTCTCTCTATCTCTATCTCTATCTATCTATGTCTGCTTCTCTCTCTCTCTCTCTTTATCTCTCTCTCTATCTATGTCTGCTTCTCTCTCTCTCTCTTTCTCTCTCTCTCTCTCTCTATCTATCTATGTCTGCTTCTCTCTCTCTTTCTCTTTCTCTCTCTCTTTCTATCTATCTCTGCTTCTATCTCTATCTCTCTCTCTATCTCTCTCTATCTATGTCTGCTTCTATCTCTCTATCTCTATCTCTATCTATCTATGTCTGCTTCTATCTCTCTCTCTCTATCTCTATCTCTCTCTATCTATGTCTGCTTCTATCTCTCTCTCTCTATCTCTCTCTCTCTCTATCTATGTCTGCTTCTATCTCTCTCTCTCTATCTATCTATCTCTATCTATCTATGTCTGCTTCTATCTCTCTATCTCTATCTCTATCTATGTCTGCTTCTATCTCTATCTCTATCTCTATCTATCTCTATCTATCTGTGTCTGCTTCAATCTATCTATCTATCTATCTATCTATGTCTGCTTCTATCAATCTCTCTCTCTCTCTCTCTATCTATCTATCTATCTATGTCTGCTTCTATCTCTCTCTCTATCTATCCATCTATCTATGTCTGCTTCTATCTCTCTCTCTCTCTATCTATCTATCTATCTATCTATGTCTGCATCTATCTATCTATCTATCTATGTCTGCTTCTCTCTCTCTCTCTCTCTTGCAACTTACTATACTGTATTTTTTATGTATTCATTAGCATCGGATACTAGAGCTGAATAAATATATTAAGCACTCATTTTTTTTTTGTGTATCGTTCACCTCGACGATACAACAATTTCTGGGGCAGAGATACACATAAACAGTTCTATTTCAAACAACTCAGTTTAGTATAAGTATAGTTTTTGTTTACACATAGTTAAATGTCAAAAGCGTTCAATTTCAAAGAATTCAGTTTAACATAAGCACACAGTTTAAACGTAAAAAACAGTTCTATTCTAAATAATTCAGTTTAGTATTTTTATAGTTTTTATTTACACACAGTTTATATAAAAATGTTCTATTTCAAACAATTCAGTTTAGCCTAAGTACACAGTTTAGTTCTATTTGACCTATCAGTTGCTACTACTCTGGGCCAGTGTGAACCTAAGAGCAATAAAGGGGTACTCCACATTCCCCAAAGCTCCAGCATTACTGGAACATCACCATCAGATTGTTTCGTGTTATATCTAGGACTCTCATTGCGGGAGTTTTATCCCTCTGCAGAGATTCTGTCAATGTATTCTGCAGCCCCAGACGACTCAGTCAACCCTATCAGGTGATATCACGCTGGGCCAGAGTCAACCTGGGAGTGATGGCAATAAAGGAGTACTCTGTATTCCCCAAAGCTCCAGCATTACTGGAATCTCACCATCAGATTGTTTAGTGTTATATCTAGGACACTCATTGCAGGAGTCTTACCCCTCTGCAGAGATGCAGTCAGTGTATTGTGCAGTCTCAGCCAACTGGGCCATTTAACTGGGGATAGTTTGTGAGATGAGAGGTAAGTGGCTGTACGGTTGTTGTTTTGTGGATTTCTGCTTCCAGGATTTGTTCAAAACAACATTTTCGTGCATTTCCCATCTAAATTTTTCTCCATGCTTTTTATTTGCATTTAGATGGTGTATCATTATGTTCCGATTGTTCCAATAATAACCATGCATGCTAGAAAAACTTGGATGAAGACAACAGAAAACGGAACATATTGGATAGCGATTGCCTCCAGACTATGAGTTTCTTGTATGAATCACATCAAAATGGACGATATAAAGAGGGGCTTTTCAATACGAAATGAAATCTCTGAAACAAGAAGAAAAGATTGAAGTGGTTTGGTCTTGTAGGGGGACATATATTTATGGTAGTTATGCTTAGTCCCCCAAAATTTAATGTTGATAAAGTTTATATAAGTTTTGCTTGGAATAAGGCACATGGAAAAAAGTAGTAAATGGATGAAGCCAATGAGTAAACGAATGAGTAAAAGATATGAAACGGCGCGGACAAAAGGAACATTCAAAACAAGGCGACGAACAAAACAAATTTATACACTATAATAAAACACAACTAAACTACAAGAAGGAAAACTCTGAATTCAAACCTGTTAAACTCCGCTTAAAAATTGACCTTGTGTCATATCCTGCCCAAGCGGAGGGGTTGGGTAAATATGATTAATGCCATAATAACTAACAACGTAAAAGCTAGTATAGATAAAAATATGGGAAATAGTGATTGTAGGCGATGCACAGAGAGAGAGAGAGAGAGAGGAAGAGAGAGATGAAATAATAAACAACATAACAAGCAAATGTAGCAAACTAACACTGGTGTTTAAGAGTAGGCACAACTAGGCGGAGAAGGTGATCCAAAGAGAACTGTGCAAGCAAGTAAAGTCTGGCTGTACAGATAAATAATATATGCACAAACCATAATCTGACCCAAAGAATGAGAAAAAAATTTTCTGGGATTTTAAGACATAAACAGATCATGCAATCCCTGCCAAAAGACCAAATCTAGTTTTAGCCTGTAAAAAAAATAGAACTTGTCAAGTAGTACACTTCACCATTTTAGTAGATCACAGAGTGAAAGTAATTAGAAATGAAAAATGAGATGAATACCTGGACCTAGCCAGAGAGCTGAAAAGTGATACCAAACATTGTTGGAACAATACTAAAAACCTAGAAAAGAGACAAGGAGAACTAAAACTCCAATGAAGAATTGAGACTATCCAGACAACAGCATTGCTGAAATAAGCAAGAATACTGAAAAGAATCCTGGAAAGCTGGGAAGACTTGTTGTAACTTGGACCTCAGCAAAAACCACCAGTACACTTCCTATCAAATTATGTTTAAGAGCACATCAACATGATTACTTTGGTAAATGGCTTGTCAACCTCATTTCATTGTTTAATGGCATATCAAACAAATTTCTTTTTTTGATGGCATCCCAACCTGCTTTCTTTGTTTAATTACATATTAACCTGATTTCTATGTTTAATGGTACATAAACTTAATTTCTTTGTTTAATGGCATGTCAACCATATTTTTTTTTATGGCATCCCAACCTGATTTCTTTGTTTAATGGCATATCAACCTGATTTCTTTGTTTAATGGCATATCAACTTAATTTCTTTGTTTAATGGCATATCAAACAAATTTCTTTTTTTGATGGCATCCCAACCTGCTTTCTTTGTTTAATTACATATTAACCTGATTTCTATGTTTAATGGTACATAAACTTAATTTCTTTGTTTAATGGCATGTCAACCATTTTTTTTTTTATGGCATCCCAACCTGATTTCTTTGTTTAATGGCATATCAACCTGATTTCTTTGTTTAATGGCATATCAACTTAATTTCTTTGTTTAATGGCATATCAAACAAATTTCTTTTTTTGATGGCATCCCAACCTGCTTTCTTTGTTTAATTACATATTAACCTGATTTCTTTGTTTAATGGTACATAAACTTAATTTCTTTGTTTAATGGCATGTCAACCATATTTTTTTTTTTTTTTTGATGGCATCCCAACCTGATTTCTTTGTTTAATGGCATATCAACCTGATTTCTTTGTTTAATGGCATATCAAATTAATTTCTTTGTTTAATGGCATATCAAACAAATTTCTTTTTTTGATGGCATCCCAACCTGCTTTCTTTGTTTAATGGTATCTCAACCTTTATGCCTAAACTATCCTCGTAGAAAAAATGTTATAGTTCTTTTTATCTCATAGCTCGGAGAGATAAGGAGGATCATAACTTCCCTAGGATAGTTGACCAAAAGTGAAAATCATCTTATCATATTTACCCAACCCCTCCACTCGGGCAGGATATGACACAAGGTCAATTTTTAAGCGGAGTTTAACAGGTTTGAATTCAGAGTTTTCCTTCTCCTAGACTAGTTGCCATACGAAGATTATCCTATTTACCCAACGCCTCCGCTCGGGCAGGATATGACATAAGGTCAATTTTTAAGCGGAGTTTAACAGGTTTGAATTCAGAGTTTTCCTTCTCCTAGACTAGTTGCCATACCAAGATTATCCTATTTACCCAACCCCTCTGCTCGGGCAGGATATGACACAAGGTCAATTTTTAAGTGGAGTTTAACAGGTTTGAATTCAGAGTTTTCCTTCTCCTAGACTAGTTGCCATACCAAGATTATCCTATTTACCCAACCCCTCCGCTCGGGCAGGATATGACACAAGGTCAATTTTTAAGCGGAGTTTAACAGGTTTGAATTCAGAGTTTTCCTTCTCCTAGACTAGTTGCCATACCAAGATTATCCTATTTACCCAACCCCTCCGCTCGGGCAGGATATGACACAAGGTCAATTTTTAAGCGGAGTTTAACAAGTTCTAATTCAGAGTTTTCCTTCTCCTAGACTAGTTGCCTCACCAAGGCTGAAGAACCTAGTCTGCCCTACTATTTACCCATAGCTGGAGGGAGAATAATTGGATCCATACCTTTCCCAAGGGTATTAGTGCTATGTGAAATGCTATCAGTCTCGTCCAGGATTTGAACTCGTGTCGCCATGTCCATTTCCTACGATGATAACCATGACACCATGGGCACCACCCGTGAAAATGATATTATGACTGGAGTTTGAACTCATTTCCTATGATGTTGTAGTCTGGCGCATTAACCACAACAACACAAGGTCTCCCTTCTTATTGTAAGTTTTGTTTCATTTGGATTTTTTGTTCAGTGGCCGACCAACCTTCACGGATTATTTAATACCAAAGCAACCTTCTTAAAGAACAGCAGTAGAACTATTTTTTGATGAGGATAAGAGGTTCATAACCTCCTCTGGGGTATTCGTTCAAACATTTTCAAAATAACAAGAGTGGATGTCACAGCTCGATCATGGTAGAGAGGTTATGTGAATACAATCATATTCCGAGATGGGGGAGACTTGCACATCTCCAGGAAAAAGGAATTTGTGTATTCTAATCTCAGTAGACAGAGCAGGTTCTTGAGTTCAAATGATCGCAAGCTGCAATCAATGGTATTGGAAAAAACAAGTCACAACAGATTTGATAATGCAGAAGTATTTTCGAAAAGAGATATGATATCTATTATTAGATAAATTGGGCATAATGAATAACAATGTTGGCTTTTTTTTCTTTTCTCTCTGTTTATTTCTCTGGCTACCATATGATTCTATATGAAGCATAATGGCTTCTTATTATATTCCTAACAAAAACTGGGGAAATGTTTTTTGTGACAAAAATCAGCCAAATATTTTGAAGTAAATCATATTTGAACAGGATTATCTGATTATGTTAGTCATGTAATTATTCAAGATTGCGACTTCAGCCTTTGGGTTTTGTTTCATTTTTCTGTCTTTCTCAATATGGTTATATCTATCTATCTATCTATCTCTCTCTCTCTCTCTATATATATATATATATATATATATATATATATCTGATCATATATATCTCAATTTGGTTATATCTTACTTAATCTGATCATATCTATCTATCTCTTTCTCTCTCTCTCTCTCTCTCTCTCTATATATATATATATATATCTGATCTTATATATCCCTATTTGGTTATATCTTACTTAATCTGATCATATCTATCTATCTATCAATAAATCTCTCTCTCTCTCTCTCTCTCTCTATATATATATATATATATATATATATATATATATCTGATTATATATATCTTAATTTGGTTATATCTTATTTAATCTGATCATATCTATCTATCTATCAATAAATCTCTCTCTCTCTCTCTCTATATATATATATATATATATATATATATCTGATCATATATATCTTAATTTGGTTATATCTTATTTAATCTGATCATATCTATCTATCTATCAATCTCAATTTGATCATATCTTTCCCACTCTTATCTGGGCTGAATAATGGCTAAAATAATTAGCATAATGGCTAAAATAATTAGCATAATGGCTAAAATGCTCAAAGAATGTAAATTGAAACTCAATTCCTGCTATTACATTCACTTTCAGACTAATAGACTTCTATGGCTTTGACATTTAATAAACCATGAAAACTGAGATGCCATTAAACCAAAGAC
Organism: Sepioteuthis lessoniana; assembly: GCA_963585895.1. NCBI lineage: Eukaryota > Metazoa > Mollusca > Cephalopoda > Myopsida > Loliginidae > Sepioteuthis > Sepioteuthis lessoniana. The sequence goes on from OY757939.1 coordinate 52,822,347, forward strand.
ACAAAACCAAAACGATTTGATCATATCAATCAATCTGTCTATCTATCTATCTATCTATCTCAATCGGATTCTATCTCTCTATTTATTTCAGTCTCAGTCTGAAATATATATATATATATATATCATCTTCATCAAGTCATTCTTGCATATATATATATATATATATATATTTATTATACATATATATATATATATATATATATATATATATATATATATCACATTTTATATATATATATTTATATATATATATATATAATTGAGAAACAAGAAAATCAATAAGTATATTCCATTATAAATCTATTTCATCCATTCTTGATGGAATCTTTGAATGGATTTGAAAAAATTATTTTCTTTTGATAACTCAATTTGGATAATTCTGTTTAAGTATATCTATAAAATTAATTGATATAATATAATATGATATAATATACATGTGTGTGTGTGTGTGTGTGATTTGGTTTGGTTTGTTGGGTTTTATGGCATATCAACCTTTGTAGGTTATTTAACGCCAAATCCATTTTTATGTAAATAATCTGTTCTATTTAAAACAATTCAGTTTAGCATAAGTACACAGTTTAATTGTCAAAAACATTTCCATTTCAAACTATTCAAGAAGTTATATGTAACAATTCAGTTAAGTGTAAATACAATTTTGATGTCAAAAAACAGTTCTATTTGAAATAATTCAGTTAAGCATTAGCATGCAGTTTAAATGTAAGTACAGTTTGTCAAAAACGTTTCTATTTCAAGCTATTCAGTTTACTCAAACAATTCAGTTTAGTATAAGAATGCTGTCAGTTCTATTTAACCCATAGATAGGGCCCTATCAGGTGCTACCACTCTGGGCCAGAGTGGACCTGGGAGCTATGGTAATGAAGGAGTACTCTGCATTCTCCAAAGCTCCAGCATTGCTGGAACCTCACCATCAGATTGTTGAGTGTCATATCCAGGACACTCGTTGGGGGGTGGTCTTACCCCTCAGAAGAGAAGCAGTCGGTGTATTCTACAGCCCCAGCCGACTGGGCAAGTGTGTGTGTGTGTGTGTGTGTGTGTGTGTGTGTGTGTGTGTGTGTGTGTGTGAATGCAAGTTTGGCTAGAAAATGCCAAAAGAAGTACAAAAAAAGACAAAATACATTTGGGCATATTGGACATTAGTTTATCCTGTTAATAGTATTTATTTTACTTAGAAAACATGGTATGAGTGTCAAATAATGGCTACAACATTGATATATATATTTTATATAGGGAATGCACTAACCATTATTGTACAGAGTTAGCATAAAACTTTAATTTATCATATTAGCATTTACTTCCCTTGTAAAACGTCTATTGTCTCTGTCCAATAATCATCATCCTCTTCATCATCAACATTCAGCAGATAGCATGGAGTTTCTTTTGCCATTCATCCCTATCATTCTTCACTCTTGGCAGGTCTTCTAGACTGCATCCAATGTCTATACAGTGCTGCTCATCTAACCCTTGCATGTCCATGCATAGGAGTCTATATGAGAAATTTACTTATGAGTTTATTCTTACTTCACCAGCAGTGCCCAGCATGTCTTGTCCATCTTATTGGATGGTTTGTGAGATTGGAAGTCAGTGCTGTTGTTTTGTATCTGCCTGTTCCTATCAAGTTACAGCAATTATCTATCTCTCTGTCATATTCTGTTCATACATATCTATTTATTTAACGGTTAGTATTTATATAACTGAATTTTTTCCGATGTTTGTCTCTATGTATGTATATGCGAGAGTGAGTCAAAAAGTAATGCCTTCCCAACAGATTTATTTTTTATGGCATCAGCCATTATGCTACAACTATGATTGAATCTGTACAGGAATAATTACCAACACAGGAACATATAACATACATCAAAATGAAGCCGGTCTTTTGAGGATTACATCCCTACTTCTCAACATAGTCACCATATCTCTCAATGGCAATGTTCTAATCTTGAATGTGAGCATGCATCCCTGCCTCATAAAATTCTATTGACTGTTTTTTAAGCCACTATTATCTTCCTTCTGTATGACAATGCTCGACCATACACAAGCATCAGGACAAGAGAGACAATTGCTTTGTTTGAATGGACAACTTTACTGCATCTTTCATATTCACCAGATTTAGCACCTTCAGACTATCTTCTCTTTGGCCCCATAAAAGGGTGTTTAAGAAGCAAACACTATGTCAGTGATGAGGAAATGAAAACAGCAATGATGAATAGGAAATGAACATGGCACACAAGTTCAAATCCTGGGCGAGGCTGATTGTATTTCACATAGCACTAATACCTTAGGAAATGTATGAATCCAATTATTCTCCCTCCAGTTATGGGTAAATAGTAGGATAGACTAGGTTTTTCAGCCTTGGTGAGGCAACTAGTCTAGGAGAAGGAAAACTCTGAATTCAAACCTATTAAACTCCGCTTAAAAATTGACCTTGTGTCATATCCTGCCCGAGCGGAGGGGTTGGTAAATATGGTTATTTGAAGGTGGAACATTGCTGTTGAGAGAAATGGTGACTAAGTTGAGAAGTAGGAAGCATTATTTTTTGACTCACACACGTATGTATGTATATTTATATCTATCTTTCTATATAATGCCTTCACTACTTTTATGGATATGGGTCTCTGGTTGATATTCTATTCTTTGGTTTTATGAAGGAAACTTTGACAAATGAACTCTCATATGATGTTTACGATAGGATTTTACCACTCATACATATATTTGTGTAGCATAATGGCAGGCGTCATAAAAAATGGACTTTTTTGTATCAATTTCAAATTTGAACTAGGCAGTTTTTACGTCACTTCATGCCAAGGCCACTTAAAAGGCATGAATCTATTTCTTCTCATGTCAGTTATGGGTAAATAATAGGGCAGACTTAACTCTTTATTCTTAGCATGACAACCAGTCTGGGAAAAAAAAACTCTGAATTTAAACAATCATTTTTGTTCATAGAGCAATCTCAAGATTTTACTAATTGAAAACACTTTTAACATTAATTCTAATATTCACTATATATATATATATATATATATATATATATATATATATATATATATATATTATCATCCACAGACAGACTGTTTCATTGTATCACAACTCTTAAGTGTGGCTAGACACACAGGACACTTCAATCTACAATTGAAACCCACCTAACTTTATGCTAGACTAAGTATCTTACCACTCAGCCACTTTGATAACATACTTCAACTCAGGATTTATAACGCATTTTATATTAGTTTTTGTTTGTTTACATTTCATGCTATCGGATACTAGAGTGCTCAATTCCTTCTCCAGTTGAGATAACATTCACTTTTTGACTGATTCACTTGGAAAAAATATAAACCCCCTTATCCCCTCAGCAATTGGTTGAATATTATCGCTACTAATCTTTAAGAAGGATGGCTTTGGTATTAGATTAACCATAATGGTTGAGAGGCCATTAATAAAAGAAACAAGAAACAAGATATATATATATCTGTTCATATCAATCTATGTCAATCTATTCATATCAAGTTATAGCCATTATCTATCTATCTATCTATCTATCATTGTCTGTTCCTACATATCCATTTATCTGTCAGTTAATATCTATTCATCTCAGTGTTTTATATGTATGTATGCATGTCTACTTAAATACTTATGAAACACAAAGAATAGATATATATGTATGTATGTATATATGTATGTATGCACGTATGTATGTATGTATGCACGTGTGTATGTATGTATGCATGTGTGTATGTATGTATGCACGTGTGTATGTATATATGTATGTATGTAAGTATGTATGTATGTATGTATATATGTATGTATGTACATATGTAAGTATGCACGTATGTATGTATGTATGTATGTACGTATGTATGTATGCACGTGCGTATGTATGCACGTGTGTATGTATATATGTATGTATGTATGTATATATGTATGTATGTACATATGTATGTATGCACGTATGTATGTATGTATGCACGTATGTATGTATGCATGTATGTATGTATGCATGTATGTATGCACGTATGTATGTATGCCTGTATGTATGTATGCATGTATGTATATACGTATGTATGTACGTATGTATGTATGCACGTATGTATGTATGCATGTATGTATGTACGTATGTATGTATGTATGTACTTATGTATGTATGTATGCACGTATGTATGTATATATGTATGTATGTACGTATGTATGTATGCACGTGTGTATGTATGCACGTGTGTATGTATGTATGTATGTATGCACATATGTATGCACGTATGTATGCACTTGTGTATGTATAGATGTATGTATGTACGTATGTATGCACGTATGTATGTATGCATGTATGTATGTATGTATGCACGTATGTATGTATATATGTATGTATGTATGTATGCACATACGTATGTATGTATGCAAGTATGCATATATGTACGTATGTGTGTATGTACGCATGTATGTATGTACGTATATATGCATATATGCATGTATGTATGTATGTATGTATCAATCTATTTAATGCCTCCACTGCACTTGAATATATGTATATATTTACTTACCCCTCCCCCACAGACAGGATGAGACACAAGGTCAACTTTAAGTAGAGTTTAACAGGTTTGAATTCATGTTTTCCTCCTGATAGACCAGTTGCCATATTAAGACTAAAGAACGCAGTCTGCCCTACTATTTTACCCGTAGCTGAAGGGACAATTATTGAATTCTTACCTTTCCCATGGGTATTAGAATTAAGTGAAATACAAACGGTCACATCCAGGTTTGAACTCATGTTGTCATATATATTTCATATCATAGAAACCATTTCACCGCAAATGCCTCCATCTACATACATACATTCATATGTACATACACATGAAACAATGAGAGAAATAGATATGTATGGGCATTGTATAGAGTGTAACGATAAAATTGTAGCCCTGGAGAAGACGACATGGTTCCATTTCCATTAAATGAAAACCGGTTTTCTTTTTTTGTTGCCGACCATCTACTAGTTGACCAGTTGTGTACAAATCCCAAGAGCGATAGGAGCCTTCTATCATGTCTGAAAATGACACAATGTTCAACGAGCAAGATCGGAGATGCGCCGCTGTACAACTCATGCTCTCTACCGATCCAAGTTATGACAACAGGACCATTGCCACCACCCACAAAATGCAAATCTGGATTGCCACGAATAACAGGGACATGCCCAGGGTGATGAAAACAAAGTTTCCAGCAACGATTATGGTCTTTGGTGTGGTTTCAAGTGAGGGCCACACCATGCCACCTCACATCTTCGAAGTCAGCTTGAAAGTCAACACCAAAGTGTTCCTGGATGTGCCGAAGAGTGCGGTGATCTCCTGGTGCAATCAGGTGGCCAGTGGCAGACCCTGGGTGTGGTAGCAGGACTTGGCTAAGTCCAAAGAGACCCAAACTTGGCTTCAGAAGGAGTGCTATGACTTTGTACCCTTCTCTCACTGGTCCCCCCTCCTCCCCCGACCTGAACCTGCTGGACTACTTCGTTTAGTCATACGTCGAGAACATCACCAACATGACCTCCCACAACACCAAAGCCAGCCTGATCGCCGAGTATTCGCCGAGTACCCACCGGCGCTTGTGGAAAAGGCATGCTCCCAGTTCCGGATCTGTATCGAGTCGGTGATAGAGGCTGAAGGCGGCTACATTGAATAGATGTCAGCTCTACTACATAATCAAGTTAGCTGAATTTGTTTTTTCAATAAAAGTTTTAAAATAAAGCTGTAGTGTTGTTTTCTTTAGGATGACAATTTTATCGTTCCACCCTGTAGATGTCAGCTCTACTACATAATCAAGTTAGCTGAATTGATTTTTTCAATAAATGTTTCAAAATAAAGCTGTAATGTTGTTTTCTTTAGGACGACAATTTTATCGTTCCACCCTGTTTTTTTGTATGTATCTATCTATCTATCTATCTGTCTCATCTCTCTATTGCATATATACATAGATATGTATATAAATATATAGATATAATAATAATTATAATAATAATAATAATAATAATAATAATAATAAATATGTATTAGATATATACATTTAATACCATGGAATATATATATCAAAAATATATATATATTGTCATCCACAGACAGATCTGTTTCATTCTATCTATAAATAAATATATATTTGATATATATGTCTATCTATAAATAAATATATATTAGATATATATATCTAAAATAAATATATCTAATATATATTTATTTATTTATCATTATTATATAATCGCTCTATCCTTCATATTGAGCACTCTCCATATTATATTGCACTTGGTTCGCCACAAACTCACAAAGGGATTTAGTGACAACCAATACTGTTATAATATATATATATATATAGGTATAGATATATATGGGGCAGATGTTATATATATAGGTATAGATATATATGGGGCAGATGTTATAATATATATATATATAGGTATAGATATATATGGGGCAGCTGTGGTGAAAGTAACCCATCTAAGACAAATGAAAAAGTCTGATATAAAACCACACCATGATATTCAAGTGTGTACTCCATTTGGGGTAGATGTGGACGCATTAACCACATTGGCGGCGACCTGTCATGGAGAGGGAAAGCTCAGAAGCAAAACCTGAGAATCTGGAGTGAACTGATCATTTCATTTCAGATACCATTGGAGATTCTGCACCTTTCTCAAAAAGTGAAGAGAGTGGAGTGCGAGCTCAGTTCACATGCAATAAATTCACAAACATGTACCTCTTAAGAATCCCGAAACTCAATTAGTGGTCACACTTAAAACTGAGAAGACAGCCTATATCTATCTAATGCCTCCACTGCACTTGAACTTATAGACCATTGACAAGAGATCAGATCTGAATTGCTGATTGATATCTTATCAGCATTACTGCGTCAAAAGAATTTTGTTTCTCAAGGGTGAGAATGTCTAACTCATACCCAGTCCTCGTCCTTTATCATCTATCAACTGGACCAATCCTGGAAAAGTTAGTTTTTTTTAAAAAATGATCAAATCCATGCATCAAATCACAAACCAGGAAGCATAGACGCAATGAAATTATATATACATGGGTATCTGCAGTCACAGTCAGTCAGTCAGTCAGTCGGTAAAGAAGTTCAGAGAGCAGTCAGCAAGTACTCAGAGGCAGGGGTAGGTGGCCCTGGTGGACCCCAGTTGAGAATCTCCTCTCAAAGAAGCAAAAATGTAAGGCTCTAAATATAGAATTCACAACATGGTAAAAAAATATGGTCAGTATAGCAGTCTTTCATCAGCCTGTGTCCTTATCTTTTGTCTCAGTTTCTTTCTCTCATACTTACAGCCAATTTGGACCTGTCAAGATAAGACCCATTGATAGGACCCGATCAGTTGCTACCGCTCTGAGCCAGAGTTGACCTGGGAGTGATGGCAATAAAGTGTTACTCCACATTCCCCAAAGTTCCAGAATTACTGGAGTCTCACCATCAGATTGTTTAGTGTCATAATCAGGACACTCATTGAGGGAGTCTTAACTCTCTGCAGAGAAGCAGTCAGTGTATTCTGCTGCCCCAGCCAACAGAGCCAAATGAATTCCAATGATAAAAACTTTTTCATTACATTCCAATTGTAAGAGAGACTTATATTTTTTTAAGAAAAGTGTAAGTTTCATCATTTCTTCACTATGCCACTACATAACATAAAGAAACGAGTAGATAGAAAATGTTTTCGTGCCTTGAGATGGCCCTGTATGAGACTCACAAAAGTCAAGAAGCAAGTAGAAATTAAAATGATTCAGTGGCTTGAGGTGGCCCTGTACCAGAAAGCAGAACAAAGAAGAAGCGGTTCACTGAAGATTCATATCTCACCCAATGTGTGCATCACATCTGTCTTCAACTCTCTTCCTCACTCTACCATTTCATCACAAAAGAAAAGTGGGGGATTATATTTTTATACATCAGCAGTTGTTCTTCCCTGTATACAACAAATGTTTCAGAGAAATAGACTTCAAGTCTCTGAATAATGAAGATTGTTTGGAATCTTATGATATCACAGGAAAAATAAACAATAAAAAAAATCATTTTCAATATATTCCTATGCCAAATTCATTTAGAATATGTTCCTACAGTAAAAGCATTTCTAAGGTATTTCTAAAGAAAAACAATTTCCCATTCATTCCTTTCGTAAAATCATTTCCAGTACATTCTTAGAGTATATTTATTTACAATGAATTCTGGTTGGTTGGTTGGTTGGTTGTTTTGTTTTATGGCATATCAACCCTTTTTGGGTCATTTAATACCGATTTAAGTCATTTTGGTTTGGTTTGGTTTTATGGCATATCAACCATTGTAGGTTATTCAATGCTGAATCCATTTTTATACATATAAGCAGTTCTATTTCAAACTATTCAGTTTAGCCTAAATGCACAGTTTAAATGTCAAAACCAGTTTCATTTCAAAACAATTCAGTTTAGCATAAATACATTGTTTAGTTCTATTTAACCCATAAACTGGACCCTATCAAAGTTAAATGGTTCCAAGTATTGCTATGTATCACTAACGATTCAATTGAGAATTTTTCATGTATTTTCACACAGTTAAATGTAAAAACAGTCCTACATGAAACAATTCAGTTTAGCATAAGAACACAGTTTAGTAATATTTAACCCATAGATAGGACCTGATCAGATGCTACCACTTTGGGCCAGAGTGGACCTGGGAGTGATGGCAATAAAGGGGCACTCCACATTCCCCAAAGCTTCAGGATTGTTTAGTGTCATATCAGGACACTCATTGGAGGAGTCTTACCTCTCTGCAGAGAAGCGGTCGGTGTATTCTGCAGCCCCAGCCAACTGGGCCAAATGAATTCTGATGATAAAAATCTTCCATTACATTCCAATTGTAAATTCATTTACAATATATTCCTATTGTAAAAGCATTTATATTCTTATAGTATTTATATTGCTATTTCTATTCTGAGAGTAAAATGATGTACAATGCATTCCCATAGTAAAATTATGAGGTGCCTTCAATAAGTTTCCGGACTTTTTTTGTATGGCCATTTAAAATTAGTGTCGACTCTTGAAAATTCAGTATGTTATTGCTATACATCTTATGAGATGACTGGCCAATTTTTATGATTTCAGCTTCAAATGAACAGCTACAGCAGCAATTGGAATACACCCTACTAAAGCCTGATTGTCACAGCTGATGAATTTCAAAAATGCAATCTGGACATGAGGACACTTTAGAAGAACAATATGCAATAAAATTCTGTTTTAAATTTGGAAAAAATGCCACAGAAACGTATAGAATGCTTCAGACTGCTCTTGGAGCATCTTGCATTAATCGAGCATCAGTTTTTGAGTGGCATAAGAGATTCAAGGAAGGCAGGGAATCTGTGAGGAATGATGAGAGGTGTGGGAGGAGTAAGGAAGTCAGAACACCAGAGTTGAGGAGATGAAAGAGGCTGTGACGAAGGTCATTGACATGCTCACACAAGACGACTTCCATGGGGCCTTCCAGAAGTTTTTGGAACGGTACAACAAGTGCATTGCAGCTGGAGGAGATTGCTTCAAAGGAGACAATAGTTTCATGTGTGTACTATCAATAAAAGTGCCCATACGAAAAAAGTCAGGAAACTTATTTAATGATCCTCGAAATTATTATAGTAAAATCATTTCCAATGAATTCCTACTGTAAAGTCATTTGCAATACATTTCTATAGCAAAATCATTTGCAATACATTTCTATAGCAAAATCATTCCCACTGCATTGCTGTAATGAAGTGAATTAAATGATGGAACTCTATTTTCCTTTTTCTACAGTGAAAGCTAAACCATAAAGCAAAATTTAAATGATATAAAACATCTATTTAAACTCTAATCATCTCTTGTGAATGAGGCTAACAATGAGCCGTTTACTATTAACACAGCAGCCATTTTCTTCTGTGGAAGAATTACTTGATATCTACCTAAATCCCTCAACAGAAAAAGCTCTAAGGAAATAGCTACTCCAACTGGGTATATGTAGCATCATCACTTTCTTTTCACCACCCGGATGTGGGTTGATGCTCAACAGCATACTACTAATCATTTCCCACCCGCCTAATGGCAGGTACATTTGTTTACTTTGCATACAGATATCAGTTAATAACCTCAGTGAATTCCATTCTCCAAGCTTCTCTGTGTTTATAGATGATTTTGTGAATACTCATGACAATCGAGTCTGGAGATTTTTTGAGCCACTTAGGTTATATGAACCACAAAGCTTAAATGCTTGTAAAGTGTATAATTAAAATTTTTAAGACAAAAACAACTCAAGAAGAAATTGTTTTTACTATGTGCAATTTCAAAAGAGATATAGAATCTTGCTTTTTTACTATACTCACATTATATATATATATATATATATATATATATAGTAAGTAAATGTATATTAGTTTTTATATATATTTAATTGCAGACAAGCTTCCATGCTATTGAATATCCATAAAAACTAATATATATTTACTTATTAATATATAGGTCTATCTCAGATATTAAGCACTCTCCAAATTATATCACATTTGGTTTGCCATAAACCCACAAAGTGACAACCAACACTGATATAATATATATATATATATATAGATGACGATGTATATATGCTCCCCTACCCCCGTAGAGTTGAGCTCTCTAGCAAATGAAGTAATCGCGTTGCCATTAGCGATATGTAAGGCTCTTCATATGAATTGAGCTCTTGGTAGCCGTTAAGCGGATGTATGTAAACAATAGTAATTGTGATTCATAATTGTTTAAAATTTACTTCGCTGCTGCTGGTTTCTTCATGGCTGAGGGGTAGAGTCTTGGATTGGCGTTTGAGTCAACCAGGTTTCGATCCCAACAACGGAAATCTAGCCTGTCTAGCCATGCTGATGAGATCTGATAGAACGAAACAGATCTGTCTGTGGATGACAATATATATATATATATATATATATATATATATTTACCAAACTCCTCCACTTGAGCAGGGTGAGACACAAGGTCAATCTATTTAAGCAGAGTTTAGCAGGTTTGAGGTGAAAGATTTCCTTGTTTTACACTGGTTGGCGTACAAGGGTTAAAAGGCTGTTCTGTTCAACTATTTACCCATAGTTGGAGAGAGAATGGATTCATACTTTTCCATAGGGCCTGAGTGTTGAATAGCCGTGATACAACTATACTCACGCATATGCATGCAGAAACATATTCAACACAATAAGGACGAGCGGACACAGTTCTTTAGAATAATATACCTCTCACTTTATTCGAAAGGTTTACAATTGTGTGAGAGGTGAGTTGGAGACTGAACAGAACTGCAACACATTGACCCCCACTCTTCTGGCCATAGCAGCATTTCTTTCCCGTTCTCCTGGGCTGCTCATTCAGGATCCTAGGGGCCCAGCCTCTACAGGGACATGGTTCTCATTCCAGCATCTTCTCTCTAACTGATCTGAACTACCTGTCGCTGGGGTTATATAATAATTTGACCCCCACCTGCTTCTTGCGAGCATCACATTTGTACTCAATTCAACCCGACAATAGTCTTCGACCGGATGCATCTGTTATTTACACAGGTACATTTCTTATTTTGACAGCTCGGCCAGGGGCCAATATATAGCAAAGAGCAATATGTGAAATACAAATAGCCTTGTCCAAGAACTCAACTTTAGTTTCTATATTCATTTCCTATGATGCTAACCTTTACACCATTCAGGCTTCCAATAAATATATGTACAGTAATATACATGGGTATACTAAAGCAGAAAGATAGAGAAATGATGAATAATATGATAGATTTAGAGGTTTGGTTTGGTTTGGTTTTATGGCATATCAACCATTTTGGGCTATTTAATGGCAAATCCATTTTTATTCATATAAACAGTTCTATTTCAAATAATTCAGTTTTGTAAAAATATATTTTTTGTTTGCATTCAATTAAATGTCAAAACAGTTCAGTTGAATGTCAAAACTGTTCTATTTCAAGCAATTCAGATAAACATGTAACACACAGTTAAATGTAAAAACAGTTAATTTCAAACAATTTAGTTTAGCATGGACAGGTATCGATAGGCTATCGATCAAATGGAAATCAGACCTGACCAATAAAATGAAACGCAGTTTCTTCCAGGCAGCGGTCGTATCGATACTGCTGTATGGATGCACTACTTGGACGCTAACTAAACAGATGGAGAAGAAGCTAGACGGCAATTACACAAGAATACTGCGAGCAATATTAAACAAGTCCTGGCGGCAACACCCACAAGGCACCAACTATATGGCCACCTGCCTCCCATCACGAAAACTATCTAAGTTAGACAAACCGAACATGCTGCACACTGCAGGAGAAGCAGGGACGAGCTCATAAGTGATGTACTCCTATGGATCCCCGGGCAAAAGCAAGACGACCAGCTCGAATATACATTCAGCAGCTCTGTGAGGATACGGGATGTAGCCCTGAAGACCTGCCAGAGGCGATGAACGATAGGGAGAAGTTGCGGGAAAGGGTCAGGGATATCCGTGCTACCGGCACAACATGATGATGACGATGAGTTTTGCATAATAACATAGATTATTTGGACATGATCAGATGCTATCACTCTATCCCAAAGTGGACCTGGGAACGATGGCAATGAAAGGGTACTCTGCATTCTCCAAAGCTCCAGCATTACTGAAGTTTCATCATCAGATTGTTTAGTATCATATCCAAGACACTCATGAGGGGAATTTTACCCTCCGCAGAGATACAGTCAGTGTGTTCTACAGCCTCAGCCAACAGGGCAAATAGAATTAGAGAAAGACTAAGAGATAATTGATAATATAATAGATATGAATATACCTATCAAAGTCTTCTTGCAAGTTTCAAGAATTTGTTTCCTTTTCTTTCTTTGTTTAATGGGATGTCAACCTTTGCGGGTCATTTAACATCAAAACCAACCTTGTAGAAAAACAATTGTGGTGCTTTGTAACCCATAACTGGGGGACATTTTTCGTTAATTATATTTGATCATTCAATTTGGTTGGGCTTTGAACTATTCAGCTCTTAGTTCAGGTGCTCAGACATTGGGTACAGTTTACACTCGCGCGCAGAGGATATGACAATTATAATTGTCATAACAAACCCCAGATAGAAAATAGGACTCGAGTGTGAATGACGTCATGCCCGGAAGCAATGGGTTGAGAATTTGGGTATTTTGAAAAAGACATCAGTTGAGTTTTACTGTAGGCCAGTTGAGTTGGGTACTCAACAGGGGCCAGTCCAGTTGGGAGTTGACTTTGGCTATGTTGAGAGTTGAAGTTGAGTTAAGACCATGGTGTTGAGAAGTTGAAATCTGAACATGGAGCTCTGCAGATCTCTACCAACTGAGATCTTAAAGAGTACGAGATGTGCCAAGCGTTTGAGTTTTGTTAGTATAGAATGATTAAGAAATGTGTCTCTCCTTGTGTCGAAGAACTGAACTCAGAAGTCAAGAAGTTAATAAACGTTCGTACCTGAACAACGGAGTCGCCTGTGAATGTGAGTCTGCCTATTGGGTTTTTTGCATATGTATAATGTTTGATATGGCTATACAATATAATGGTCCAATTCAAACTCATAAGGCATAAGTCCATAAGTTAGACTACATTATATGTTCATCTGTATGCCTTTCAAATCTCATGTAGAGTGAACCACTGCACAACATGTCAGCACACTAATTACCACAATACAACCAACCACGGTGGGTACCTACTATGGCTTGAACAGCTTCAATCAGGCAATATAAATGCCACAAACTACCACATACCAAAATATGGCAAAACTTTTGACTCCCCGCAAGTAATATGCTCAACTTAAAAGATAAAAAAAGAAGATATTTTTAATTTTGTATGGACTGGTTTTTATTTGGTAAGCAATGAATACTTTGATTCTTAAGAATACATGCCGCTACTGCCAAAGAAGCCTAGAGCACTTCTTGACTGAGATAGAAATATTCTAAGAATGATGCTTAAAAGAAAGCAGAAAATAGTAGAACCAGTTGGCACTCGTGTTGTTCAGTAAAGTTAATATCTAGAATAATAAATAATTTCTAAATCAGATTTTTCAACATTGTTCTGGTATCACAACCCCAGCTGTTATTTTAGGGTTCGAATTTTTTTTATCCTTTCTTAGACCAGTTGCCTTACAAAGAAAAGGAAAGAATTTTTTAAACTTGCAAGAAGACTTTGATAGGTATATTCATATCTATTATATTATCAATTATCTCTTAGTCTTTCTCTAAATCTATTTGCCCAGTTGGTTGGGGCTGTAGAACACACTGACTGTATCTCTGCGGAGGGGTAAAATTCCCCTTATGAGTGTCTTGGATATGACACTTAACAATTTGATGGTGAGGCTTCAGTAATGCTGAAGAATAAAGAACTCAGTCTACCCTCCAATTTACTCATTGTTGGGAAGAAAAGAGGGATTCCTGCCTTTCCCAAGGGCATTATCATGAAGAGTACAATGCAAACAGCCTGATTTAGAATTTGAACTTGTCTCATCCTTATTCCTCATGCTTCTATTTATGGCTTTAACCAAAGTAAAAGAGAGAGCATAATTCTTGACAGGCCTCAATGCAATTGTCGTACAAAAGATATAAAACATCTGATGTAATTATGAAATGACACACAGAGAACAATAGGAAATATATGCTAAAATTATCTATCATCTTGTTTCCTGTTTGTTTGTTTGTTTGTTTTGGTTTGTTTTGGTTTGGTTTTATGGCATATCAACCATTGTAGGTTATTTAAATCCAACTTCTCTTTATACATATATATTAAATATATAGGATTTGGTTTGGTTTTGTTTTATGGCATATCAACCATTGTAGGTTATTTAATGCCAACTCCTCTTTCTACATATATATTAAATATATAAGATTTGATTTGGTTTGGTTTTATGGCATATCAACCATTGTAAGTTATTCAATGGCAAATCCATTTTTATACATATGAACAGTTCTATTTCAAACAATTCAGGTTAGCATAAGTTCACAGTTTAAATATCAAAAACATTTCTATTTCAAGTTATTCAGTTTAGTCAACAAAGTTAAATGGTTCCAACTATTGCTATGTATTACTAAAAATTCAGTTGAATATTAGTCATCTATCTACCCACAGTTAAATGTAAAAACAGTCCTATTTCAAACGATTCAGTTTAGCATAAGCACACAGTTTAGCTCTATTTGACCTAGAGATAGGACCCAATTAGATGCTACCACTCCGGGCCAGAGTGAACTAGGGAATGATGGCTAAAAAGGGGTATTCAACATTTTCCAAAGCTCCACAAATCAGATTATTTAGTGTCATATCCAGGACACTCATTGAGGGAGTTTTACCCTTCTGCTGAGATGCAGTTGGTGTATTCAACAGCCCCAGCCAACTGAGCCATTTGCTTCTTTTGTTTTTGGTGTGTTTTTTTTTTTTGCCCAATGGCACATCAACCTTCACGGGTTATTTACTTCCAAAGTCATCATAATAGGAGAACTGGTTTGGTTATTTTGGCCATTTGGTTTAATGGAAAATTAACCCTTCATGCCAAAACTTGTTTACATACATACATACATACATACATACGTGCATGATTTGTAAGTGAATAGTTTGTGGTTAATTTTTTTAATTTGTTTGCACACAGTTAAATGGTTTCTAGTATTGTTGCATAACAAGAACAAATCATTTTCACAGTAGTCATTTGTGATCACACAGTTAAATGATTTCAAGCATAGAAAAGGATTATATATCTCTGTTTGATACACAGATTGGACCCTAATAGGAACTCCCACTCCAAGCTAAGGTGGATCCAGGAGTATTGGCAATGAAAGAGTACACCAAATTTCCCAAAGCTCTTGTACGGAAGCCATCAGATGTAGCTTTGTGTCATATTAAAGACACAAGTTCTATTTGATCTATAGATGGGACCCTAACAGGCACTACCTCTTTACTCTGGGAGTATTTACCCCATAAATCCGATACTGAAGCCTCACTATCAGATGCAGTCTATTGTCATAACAGGATATTCATAGGGTCTCTTAACCCTCTGGAATGGTGTAGTTGGCATATTCAACAAAACCAGCCTCAGAGGAATTGTAGTGGTACTATTTAACCCATCGCTTGGAGTGGGGTTAGAGGGATCATACCTTTCCGAAGTCCAAAGCTGTACCTAATAGTATGATAATAGTATGATAATAGTAGCAGGAAGAAACCAGATGAGGTAAAGATGGTACTATATAGCAGAGGAGTGTGGAATGCCCTGTTTTCATTGGCTCTTTACTAAAAGACAGATGTCTATAAGAACGGCCGAAGTCCGGCTTTTTATTTATTTTTTCTTTGCTTTGGTAGAGGCACGAGTGTAGCATGTCGCGATCACGGAGGCAGCTTGGCTCTTTCAGAGTCAAGCCGGGGTTACTGTCGGAGTTGATATGATGCAGAAATACCCGAAATCGGCAATGAAGACAGCGCATCACTGAAGACCTCCCTGATGCATCTAAGATGTATGATTGAAATGATTGGAATTCGATCTCACTTACCATGATATTGCTGTCCAGCACATTATCCATGATTCCATGAGGACTCTCCCCCATGTTTTGTTGTGTTATTTGGGTAAATGTTTCAAATAAAAATAAATCTTAAATGTCTCCTTCTTTGTAATGCTATAAATTCTATGACATAACTGTGGTCATTGAGAGAAGATACACAAATATCAAAAGGATTTTAGAAAATAATCAAAAAAATCTTCTTCTTCTTCTTCTTCTTCTTCTTCTTCTTCTTCTTCTTCTTCTTCTTCTTTCGAAAGTTGATCACCACATCTGTTGAAGTTTCTGTGGAAATAGCATGTCAACCTGTTTTATGTCGATGTTAGTGTTGTATATTGACCTTCGACCCGGTCAAACATGCCATTCCAAAGTGATGCACCAGAAGGAAGAGACACATTCCGATGGCAGTTATGAGAAGAAATCACGTAGGTGGGCTGGCTGAAATATGGGACAAGGTAAAAATCCCATGGTACTCTCATAGACTGATGCACCGGAAGAGATTGACCTGTGAACTGTATGACAGTTATTTCCGCTTGATGATGATCAATCATGCCATTCCAAAGATTGAGTGGGCGATTGAACTATTATATAACTCGGTGAAGACAGGAAGTCAGTGAGTTGGAGATAAGATGAGTTAGAGACAAGATACGGGAGAGAAGGCCCGCACTCAGTAGAGTGGGCCCACGGGCCTCCGGTTGAGCAGCCCTGGAGAATGAGAAAGGCACAATGCTGATGGCCATAAGAGTGGGGGTCAATATATTGCAGTTCTGTTTGGTCTCCAACTCCCTCTCACGCACACAACCCTTTCAAATAAAGTGAGAGGTAAATTTTTTTAAAGAAGTCTTCACTCATCTTTATTCATTGCGTCAATATGTATTCCACATGTATATGTATTATGTGTTTGTATAGTTAATCATGGTCATGGCTATACAACATTAGAGAACTGCATTAATTATACATTCATATTTACATTTTTTATGTATTTCTTGAGAGTCTCTTTTTTTGGCTCAAAATCCTATCTAATACGAATAATTTTCAAACATATCTATTTGACCCATAGATAGGACCCTAACAGGTACTTCCATTCGGAGAGAGAATGGACCTGGGTGTAATAGCGAAAAAAAGTACTCCACATCCCCCAGCTCTCCAGAACTTGAGCCTCACCATCTGATAGAGTTTAATATCATACTCAGGACATCCTTTTTCGGAAGATCTTACTCCCCTGAAACGGATACAACCGGTGTATTCTAAGAAAAGTGAGGAAATAAAAATGTAAGATTACTTTTGAGCATTGCTCGTATTTTATTTTTTATATTGTATATAAAATATTTATGTATAAGTCATTTATATATTAAATTAGATACAATTATATGTTTCCAATAAAGATTAACAAATGTTCAATTAATATTTTATTGTTCGTATAAAAACAATAATTTGGCACTGACTTACAAACTGTTCTTGATATATTGGAAAAAAAACAAAGCCTTGCCAAGATCAAATATTTTTAGTAAGACTGGTTTAGATCATCAAAGAAAGGCTATAGTCTGAAAAAATTCTCTTCCGCATCTTATTAAATTTTTTCTCAGTCCACTGCTTGACTCAAACCTTCCTCAAGGTCTAGAAGATAGGGAAAGTAATGTGCCTTATACAACCATGCTGGCCCAAGAAATATTAACGGAGAGTCCAAATTCAGAATTATTCTTCACCCAGACCTATCCATTAGCTTGCACTTAAAAGCTCACCCTGCCCTACTATGTATGTTATATACTGACCTACGACCCCGCCGGGTTGTCAAAATAGGAAATGCACCTATGTAAATAACAGGTGCATCCGGTCGAGGAAGAGCAGAGTGTAGCCTTGACCGTGGATGGGTTGAATGAGTGCAAATTGTGATGCCCACAAGAAAAAGGTGGGCATTGAACTATTATATAACTTGGTGAAGACAGGAAGTCAGTTAGTTTAGAGACCAGACCACTTGGAGACAAGATGCGGTAGAGAAAGCCAGCACCCAGCTGAGGGAGCCCTCAGCCCCCCGATTAATCAGTTTGGAGATCAGACGAGTCGGAGAGAAGATGCTGGAATGATAACATGTCCCAGAGAGGCTGGGCCCCCAGGTCCCCAGTTGAGCAGCCCAGGAGAACGGGAAAGAAACGCAGTTATGGCCAATAGAGTGGGGGTCAATATGTTGCAGTTCTGTTCAGTCTCCAACT
Source organism: Sepioteuthis lessoniana (assembly GCA_963585895.1). NCBI lineage: Eukaryota > Metazoa > Mollusca > Cephalopoda > Myopsida > Loliginidae > Sepioteuthis > Sepioteuthis lessoniana. The sequence continues at coordinate 52,841,109 of OY757939.1, forward strand.
CCCTCTCACATACAAACCTTTCAATAAAGTAGGAGGTATATTTTTCTAAAGAACTGTGTCGCTCGTCTTCATTGTGTCGTTGTGTTCTGCATGCATATGTAAATGTTTATGTATTATATGTTTGTATAGTTGGTCATGGTTGTGACGATACAACATGTGTCCACAGCTGAAGACCAAAACAGATTCATGCCTTTTCTTTGAGCATCATAGGAAAATGAATGTGGTTAGTGAAATGATCATCTCCACTAAAAACAAAATATGTGACCCAAGTTCAAATCTTGAATGATGCTTTTTGCATCTCACTTCAGGCTAATACCCTTGGGAAAATGTGAATCTATTTATTCTCCTGCCAGCCTTGGTTCAGCAACCAGTGTGGGAGAAGGAAAATGCAGATTCAAACCAGCTTTATACTGATTAAAAAATGACCTTTTGTCACATCCTGGCAGTAGTGAAGGGGTTGGGTAAATACAAGCTGAAAAATTCAAGCCTGTTTTATTTGCTGTCAATTTAAATAGCCTCAAAACAAATAATTTGGCCAGATTAAAATAATTTTTCCAGTAAACTAATTCTAAACAATATAAACAATTTATGGAAAAAATTTAGAAAATAAAAATCTATTTATATTTTTTTTAAATAAATTCTTTTGTCCAAGATTAGTTAAAAAACAGAGGTTGAGTTGGCTTACTTTGGTTTTTTTTGTTTAATGGCATATCAACCTTTGTAGGTTATTTAATGCCAAAGCTATTCTCCTAGAAGAACAGTAGTGGTACTACTTAACCCATAGCTGGGAGGATAAGGGGGTTCATACCTTTCCCAAGGGTATTTGCCCGAAAGTGAACATAGCACGACTGGAGTACGAACTCGCTTACTATGCTCCTGCAGTCCATCGCTTTAACCATTACACCACGAAGACACCCCCATTAAGTTGGCAATAATATATATATATATGTATATATATAAAATATTCTTTTATTTACTTTACAATTTCTAGGTTTGTCAACTGTTTGAGGCGATGGAATATTTTTTTAAATATTGACTCAAAATAAGATTATAATAAAAAATGAATGAATCTCTATTGTTTGTTTTTTTACCTCTTATATTTTGTTCACTTAAGTAAATCTTCAGAAATATTTTATTGTTTTTCTCTGAATGAAGAAGCATAAAAAATAATTTGTTTACTTGAAGCAAATTCCCAACTATTGATTTTAATGAGATAATTTTTTATATAAAGAATTTATTTCTTTAAATACTTCATTTTTTAATTCACTTAATGCATTTTTTTCCTATGCTGTGGGATCCAAGATGGAGGAATCCAGTGATTCTACGAAACTACAAAGCAAGTTTTAGTCTTTTAGTTTCCCACTTATTTTGAGTACAAATTTGGTAGTGAAATTTTCAGCCTAACTTTTACATGAGATACTAAAAGACACTGAAAACAAAAAATATGAATTTTTTGTTGAGCTATACATACATATGTACAGACATACACACTTGCATATATATATATATATATATATATATATATATATATATATATATATATATATACACGAGTATATATATATATATATATATATATATATATATATGCACGTGTATATATATATATATATATATATATGATTATATATATATATATATATATATATATATATACATGCACGTGCATATATATATATATATATATATATGTGCACGTGTATGTATATATATATATATATATATGATTATATATATATATGATTATATATATGTATATATATGCACGTGTATATATATATATATATATATGTGATTATATATATATATGATTATATATATATATATATATATATGCACGTGTGTGTGTATATATATATATATATATATGATTATATATATATATATGATTATATATATATATATATATATATATATATATATATATATATATATATATATATATATGCACATGTATATGTATATATATATATATATATATATGATTCACACCTATGAACGAAGGAATTTGTAACTTTGTAATTTGATTTCCACTTTATGTTTTTTATTTTTATTTTTATTTTTATTTTTATTTTTATCTTTATTTTCTGATTTTTAATTTATTTTTTTAATTTCTTTAATTTCCTTATTTATCTTCTGAATACGAACTGTAACTCCTCATTCGCATCTCTGCGACAATACAGAGCATGTAAAAGAGTCATCTGACGAGACGGAGAATATACCAACAATTTTCTCCGCCGAAATAAATTTATTATGACAGCTTAACCGAGTTTGAGTCTCCATTTAATTGTACTATATATGATTATATATATATATGATTATATATATATATATATATATATAAAATAAATCTATCACTAACTTTACTTATATCAAGACACACATATGCACATACACATATATATGTATAGTAAAGTTTGTAACACATATATATATATATATATGTATGTATGTGTGTGTGTATGTGTAAAATTTGTTATATGATATATACAAGAGTAAAGTTTGTGAGATATATATATATATATATATATATATATATGAAATTGTGTGTAAACAGACAAACTGTACTTATGCTAAACTGAATTGTTTCAAATAGAACTGTTTATATGTATAAAATGGATTTATATATATATATATATGTGTGTGTGTGTTTGTGTGTGTGTGTGTGTGTGTAAAATTTGTAATATTATATATTCAAGAGTAAAGTTTGTAATATATATATATATATATATATATATGAAATTGTGAGTAAGAAGAAAAACTATACTTATGCTAAACTGAATTGTTTGAAATACAACAGTTTATATGTATAAAAATGGACTTGGCATTAATAACCTACAATGGTTGATGTGTCATAAAACCAAACCAAACTAAATCATATATATATATACATATATATATATATATATATACATTAATAAAAATTGTTATATATATATATATATATATATATATTGATATGTATGCATGTATGTATGTATGTATATGCACTCACGTACATATGAGTAAAGTTTGTAATAAAATCTCATGAAATGGGAAAGGAAAGAATTCTTTTGAAAAGCATATCAATGTTTCACTATTGGAATACCACCATCGGAATGAATTTATTACAATAAAAAATACTTTTTTTTTCACTCTATTGATTTGGCATGATCATTATTTTTAGAGGATGTATTGGCCATATTCTGAGTCCCACCAATAAGTCCATAGGGATGATGACATCCCCCAAAGCTCCAAATCTTACTGGGTACACTTTAATTTTATAACTAGGAGCCTTTCTTTACCTACACTCAAATATATATAAATAAACAGGTATAAAATATTAGAGATGATAAAAGATATACATGAATTGATAAAACATAAGGTACCTGCTGTAACACAAAGAGCCAGATAGATAGATAGATAGATAGATCTGTACAGAAGGAGAGACTGTTTGATAAATAGATAAATAGATAGATATTAAGAGACTAAGATAGATAGATAGATAGATAGATAGATAGATAGAGAGAGAGATAGATAGATAGATAGATAGATAGATAGATAGATTTGAATAGACTGAGCTAGCTAGCTAGATAGATAGATAGATTTGAATAGACTGAGATAGATAGATAGATAGATAGATAGATAGATAGAGATAGATTTGAATAGACTGAGATAGATTTGAATAGATAGATAGATAGATAGATAGATAGATAGATAGATTTGAATAGACTGAGCGAGCTAGCTAGATAGATAGATAGATTTGAATAGACTGAGATAGATTGATAGATAGATTGATAGATAGGTAGATAGACAGAGATAGATTTGAATAGACTGAGATAGATTTGAATAGATAGATAGATAGATAGATAGATAGATAGATTTGAATAGACTGAGATAGATAGATAGATAGATAGATAGATAGATTTGAATAGACTGAGATAGATAGATAGATAGATAGATAGATAGATAGATAGATAGATGTGACTCCACACTTCCAAAATGTTCCAGAACTAGAGCCCTACCATCAGATACAGTTTAGCATCATACCAATAAATATCAGAGAACCTGCCAACTGGACACCTAAATAAATGATTTTCTAGAAAAAGATTTCAGTAGGAAACATTCTTCTGAAAAATCAATTTTGAAATCCAAATGAAAAAGTTTGTTTTTATCTCGTCATATTGTCTTTTATAGTTTGAATCTTTTCAAATATTTCATTGGATAAAGTTAAAATGAAAAAATGTTCATGTGTCATTGTTGAGTCAGACATTTATCTTTCATCGATTAAATTCCAGACTGAGTATTAACAGTCAAAACAAATTCTTCTGTCTGACACAAACACAATTCATTTGCCATTTGTTTATTTATTTAATGTTCATTGACTGAACACTTCAAATAAAAGCGAAAAGCTTTGTTTTTATTCAAAATGGCGATGAAGGGAGGTTATAAACAATTGTTCACTCTCAGATTTTTCAGGAGAGTTCCTTTTTGCACTGCTTATGATCATGTAAGAATACACGTATCCTTTCTTGTTCATTTTTATCATATTTACCAACCCCTCCCCTTGGGCAGGATACGACACAAGGTCAACTTTTAAGCGGAGTTAAACAGGTTTGAATTCAGAGTTTTCCTTCTCCTAGACTAGTTGCCTCACCAAGGCTGAAGACACAGTCTGCCCTATTATTTAGCTGGAGGGAGAGTAATTGGATTCATACCTTTCCCAAGGGTATTAGTGCTATGTGAAATGCCATCAATCTCATCCAGGATTTGAACTCGTGTCGCCGTGTCCATTTCCTACAACAATAACCATTACACCACGGGCACCTCCAAAACCATTACACCACATGCACCTCCTTCTTGTTCATTTTTATTGCCATTCTTTAAATGGTAAAAATGCCTTCTTTTTCATCCCTCTTCTTTGAACATAGTGAACTGGCTATTTTTTATCACTATTCATCAAACAGAACAGATACTTCTATCTTCAAACCTGGCAATAGACTTTATTTAGCCTCTGCATTGAAACATGCCCCCCACCAAGAATCCAAATAAGATGTATCCTTTTTATCTCTGTTCATTGAAAAGAAGAGAAACTTTCTCTCCAAACCTGGCAGCTTGTCATGTTTGCCATCCCATATATGCCTAATAAATTTCAATGAAATGAAGGTGGAACTATAAAAAGGAACAAATACTTAAACAAAAAAGAAACATAAAAACAAAAACTAAAAATGAAGAAAAAAGAAAAAAAAACTGTGAAACACAAAAAAACAAAAATAAAACTCAATGAAATCCAAAAAATAAGATGAAACAGTGAAACACAAAGAAACATAAATAAAACTCAATGAAATGCAAAGAAATACAATAAAGCAGAGAAACACAAAGAAACAAAAATAAAACTCAATGAAATGCAAAGAAACACAATAAAACAGCGAAACACAAAGAAACAAAAATAAAACTCAATGAAATTTTTAAAAAAAGACTAAATGAAACTGTGAAGCACAAATAAAATTCAATGAAATTCAAAAAACAAAATCAAATAGTGAAACACAAAGAAACAAAAATAAAACACAGTGAAATACAAAGAAACACAATAAAACAGCAAAACACAAAGAAACAAAAATAAAACTCAATGAAATTTAAAAAAAACTAAATGAAACTGTGAAGCACAAATAAAATTCAATGAAATTCAAAAAACAAAATCAGTGAAGCACAAAGAAACAAAAATAAAACAGAGTGAAACATAAAAAAACAAAATGAAAACGTGAAGCACAAAAAAAATTGAAACACAAAGCAAAAAACAATTCGACAAAACAAAGAAAAAAGAAACAGTGAAACAAAAAGATATCATGACAAGAAAGTCGAAACTCTAGTCACACTGCAGTGATCATAATAACAATGTATGGATTACATCTCTTTTCTGTCGTTGATTTTGACTATTTGCTACGAGGTAACTCAAAAGGTCCTGTATCTACCAAAATAGTTCTACTAATGACCACAAAAGAACGGAGTCAAGATAGTATATAAGAAGAGAACAGTAAAATCAAATCCTCTCTTTCCATCAGCATCACTCCAAGAGACACATGCCTTGATGACTTGATAGGTTCTAGGCCCCAGTGGAGATAGGATTACATGTAACACACACACACACACACACACACACACTTGTTGGGGTTGTATGTATTTTGGTTATTTCAGTAGATGTGCGTTCGTACTTTACGGGTATTGCTCTCTAAATTATTTCCACCACAAATACAACACAAAACTTTACAATCGCGTGAAAGAAATGGAATAGAACACAACGAACATTAAACAACAAAAAAATTAATAAGCATATAACAGAATATGAAAACAAATAAAATACATGATGTGTAAATGGCGTTTTGGAAAATAAAGTTTGGCAAGAAGAAAATAAATTTGTTTAAAGGTGTGTGTATGTTAACGGAGTCCGTAAATAAGTCGTTCTTACTTACATTAAGTTCATGTCTTGTTTTATGATTGTGGCGACGTCGGGTTGCGTTGATGAAAGAAAGTTTGTCGGGTTTTTCTTTTGAATGTGATTCGCGGCCATCTGAAGCTAGGTCATGAACTTTAGTTGAGGAAGGAAAGGAATTTGCCGGACATAGTATCGGCTACTGCTTTTCTGGCTTAGTGGTTTGTTGTTTAGTCTTTGTCTTAGTGAATGGCTCCCTAACTCTGTATTATTTATACCGAAATAGTGGATCAAAGAATCGTCCTAAAATTTTGGCGTGTAGACATTTATTGACCAATCAGATTTGTATTTTACTATTTTATTTTCGAGCCTAAATATTTTCTGTTAGTTCACTTCCGATCCTATTTTTCTAGAATGTTCTATTCTATGTTTTTAGCTGATTGGTTGAAAAATATAAAAATGTAACTTAAATGCAAATGCAGTTTTGATCCTAAATTTCTAGAATGATCTTAAGTATGTTTTTATTGCTTATTTTAAGACTAGAAAAAATGTGTATCCTATAAATTCACTAAAGGAGTTTTTTTCCTTCTATTGCATTCACACATATTTGTTCTCTGTCTTTAGTTGTACATATTTCTGTAAATAAATTCTAAGTTTTCAAATTGTATTCACTTCATTTATTATCCACAACCAATAAGTAATGGCAATGAGGGAGTACTCTACACTCCCCAGATCTCTAAAACTAAAGTCTCACTGTTAGAGGCAGTTTAATGCCGTACCCTTTTGGGGGGGACATGGGATACAGGTAGTGTATTCTAAGTCCCTTAGACCGAGTGATCATCAAATTTAGTCATCTGTTTTATTCCAATTAAAATGTTGAAAAAAAGATTGATAGAAAAACACAAAAAATTTTAAAATTTGAAATTAAAAAAATGTGATCTCACCAGGTGAAATATAGCTGATTTATTGGTTGGTGTTTTACGGCATATCAACCTTTATGCGTTAGTTAATACCAAATCCTGTTTTTATAAATAGGATTCATAGAAATGTACCTAGAGCATTAACCAAGATATAGGTATACTTTTTTCTTTGCTTATATTTACTGAGCTTCGTAAAAAACACTTGTGATGTAATGGATATCAACGAATCAAATACAAATCCTGGATGGGTCTGTTTACATTTCGTATAGAGCTAATACCTTTCCAGAAACGTATGTATGTGGGGATTCAATAAGAAATTTAAATACAAAAATGATGTTATATAATGACCCTTGACCGAGCCATCAATCAAGAGATGCACCTGTGTAAATAAGCGGAAGAACAGCGGAAACAAGTGGACATTAAACAATAATATAACCAGGTGCACAGACGGTTTGAGTCAGTTGGAGACAAGATGACGAAGTGAGAGCTAGCGGCAGACAGAGGGCTTTGGGCCCTCAGTGACCCACGGTTGAGCAACCCAGCCAAGATGAGAAAGAAGTGCTGCTATGGTCAGAAGAACTTGGGTCAATGTAGCAGTCTGTCCCTGTCTCCAACTCATCTCTCACACACAGCAAACATCACCCTTTCAAGAATAAAGTGTGAGAGATATGTTTTTATTAAGAAGTGTATTCGTTCGTTATTGAAGTCGTCATTATTGTTGACTATGTTTCCGCATATATTTGTATATGGATACATGCAGTTGAATGGTTGTGAGTATACAACAATAAGATAAAAAATAAAAATAGAAATAAAGTTAACACAGAATAGAATAGATAAATACAAAAATTACAATCTCCCAGGGGGCCTCTAACAGGAAGCACAATCCATGCATGCCTGAAAAAAGGGCTTTCTGGCACCAAAAAGAAACCCCACTTCAGAATCCTTTATCATCTCGTCTAAGACAGACGGATCATTTTTTCTCTCGACGGTCAGTTAGAGCACAAGTGTCTGCTCAGGCCTCTGGCCGAGCAGCGCATGATGTCTCCAGCTCATAGCAGTATCAGTTGGACACAGCAACATACATGGAAGACCCTCAAACCCCTTATACTCAATATAATTTCCAAAAATGATTCCAAATATTCCTCTAACATCTCGACCAAGAAGCATTGAAATTACTACTGTTTCAGGAAAACATTCTTTCTTTCTTTCTTGATTGCTTTGTTTTTAATGGCATATCAACCTTTGTAGGTTGTTTAATGCCAATGTAGGTTATTTAATGCTATTCTCCTAGAAGAACAGTAGTGGTACTATTTAACCCATAGCTGGGAGGATAAGGGGTTTCATGCCTTTGCCAAGGGTATTTGCCCGAAAGTGAACGTAATAGCGCGACTGGAGTACGAACTCGCTTACTACGATTCCGCAGTCCATCGCTTTAACCATTACACCATGAAGATACCCCCAGGAAAACATTATCACAACAAAATAGTCATTAATCCCGAAAATGAAATAGAGTTTGAAGGTATTCATGTTTCTTTCCTTTCCCTCAATCACTCTTTAGAAAAAGAAGATAAAAAATGAATGAGGCTAAGAAGAAGAAAAAGTCAGTTACCAATGTCATAATTTCCCCAAAACACCACCAAAACCTCCTTACACTCCATATGTATCCAACTATTGTCCCTCCAGTTATGAGTAAATATTGTTGTATAGCCACATACAACTATACGTATACATATACAAATATAAGTGGAAACATAGTCAACAATAACATACGAACGAACACACTTCTTTATAAAAATATACCTCTCTAACTTTATTCTCGAAAGGGTTGCGAAAGGGTTGATGTTGGTTATGTGTGAGAGGTGAGTTGGAGACGGGGACAGACTGCCACATATTGACCCCAAGTTCCTCCGACCATAGCAGCACTTCTTCCTCGTTCTGCTGGGCTGCTCAATCGGGGTTCTGAGGGCCTAAGCCCTCTGTCTGGAGCTGGTTCTCACTCCGGCATCTTATCCCCGACTGAAACTGCAACTTGAACTCCAACTGACTGGAACTCACTGCCTCAAACTGCCCGGAACTTACTGTCTGCCTGCCTCGAACTCCAACTGACTCAAGCCGTCTGTGGCACCTGGTTATATAATTGTTTGACATCCACCTGCTTCCTGTGGGCGTACGCATCTGCACCGAATTCAACCACGTTCACAGGTCAAGGTGATATTCAACCGGATGCAACTGTTTCTTGATTGACGGCTCGGTCGAGGGTCAATATGTTACAATATTAGGACAGACTCCTGAATTCAGCAGCAAGACTTTATCAGTAACAATTGGTCTAGGATCAATTGCAGTGAATGTGTGTAGCATAGGACCAAAATACGTTATGTCTAAAAGAAAGGAGTTCACAGAAAAGAAACACTCAAAACTCGAATTTTAAGGAAGAAAATAGTAGTCGCTTTTATTTATGGGTAGTACAGAGGACTGTAGTTAAAAAAGTTTGTTCAAAAGCGTTCTTCCTCCCTCCTCTCCTTGACGATGACAGCTGCGTCGTTATAGCTGGCTTGTTGATACTTTCATATTAGTCGTATTGCTGACTGGCTGGGTATGGCATGGGTTGGGTGTCATGGACCTCTGCTGAACCTCTTTAGAAACCTACCTTGAACTCCCAAAATCTCGCTACCTGGCTTCCTTCTATAGCGATTTGATGGATCAATTCGTAGGTTCGATCATCACCAGTGAAAACAGTAGTGCACGCGTGATTATATTAAAATCACGCTTGAACTCTACTGGTCATTCGGCCTGCACGAGCGAGGTTCGTGACATTTTGGATCGTCAGACCCATGAACCCAATGATTGATAACAGCTGATGTGCTCGCACGTTCTCCAACCTTAAGACCGCCGCATCTCAGCGACAGCGCCCGTCCGTAATATTACATGTGTAAATAAAGCTTTTAAGTGTGAAAGGCATTGTACAAGCCAAGATCTTCATCCTCTCAGCATCTCTGCCAAGATCCAATAGCAAGAAGCAATCCATAATGGTTGTTTTACTGTTTCTTTGTCTTTCATATGTGGCCCTGTCGGTGGGATCTTAGAATACGGTGCAGAGGGATAACCCCTCCAAAAAAGGGATGTCCTTGATATTGTCGTATATTGATCTCCGACCCGGGCCAGAGATTGTGTTGGCGAGCTTGGCTGATAATATGGGACAGGGTTAAAATCCCACAGTACAGTCAAAAACTGATGCACCGGAAGAGGGTGACCTCTTAACTGCATGACAGTTATTTCCGCTTGATGACGATCAAACATGCCATTCCAAAGATTGAGTGGGCGATTGAACTATTATATAACTCGGTGAAGACAGGAAGTCAGTTAGTTGGAGAAAAGATGAGTTAGAGACAAGATGCGGTAGAGAGAACAGCACCCAGTGAATCTGATAGTGAGTCATCTGTTCTGAAGCTCTCAAGTGTGTTAAGTACTCCTTCAGTACTATGGCTTTCAGGTCCACCCTAGAGAAGCAGTACCTGTTAGGGCCTCAACTATGGGAGAAATAGATATGTTTGCAAATTATTTGTATTTGATAGTAATAATCGATACCATATAAATATGTACATATTTTTTGCATTAAGACTATTTACTTGAAATTGTTGTTTACTAAGGATAATTATTATTACTTAGTTGAAACTATATCATCATTATCATCATATCATACCGCTAGCACGGATATCCCAGACCCTCTCTCGCCACTTCTCCCTATCGTTCATCGCCTCCGGCTGGTCTTCAAGGCTACATCCTGCATCCTCACATACCTGCTGTATGTATGTTCGAGCTGGTCGTCCTGCTTTTGCTCGGCCATATGTGGGTGTCCATAGGAGTACATCACTTATGAGCTCGTCCCTGCTTCTCCAGCAGTGTTCCTGCATGTCTGGTTCGTCTAACTTGGATAGTTTTCGTGATGGGAGGCAGGTGGCTGTATTGTTGATGCTTTGTAGGGTGTTGCTGCCAGGACTTGTTCAATATTGCTCGCAACATTCTTGTGTAATTGCCGTCCAGCTTCTTCTCCAGCCGTTTAGTTAGCGTCCAAGTAGTGCATCCATACAGCAGTATCGATACGACCGCTGCCTGGAAGAAACTGCGTTTCATTTTATCGGTCATGTCTGATTTCCATATGATCGATAGTCTATCGATAGCTGTCCATGCCTTCGTTAGCCGTGTGTCGATGTCTTTTTCGGTTGATGAGACACTGCTTCCTAGGTGGGTGAATTTGTCTACCAGTTTCAGAGAGGTTCTGTCTAGTGTGGAAATGTCGCCTGTTTGATTATAGCACATATATTCAGTTTTGTGTGCATTAACATGGAGGCCAATGCCTGCGGCGGCTCGTTCCAAACTATGGAGTAGTGTTTCAGCCTGGTTGGGTGTATTCGCCAGTATCGATTGTTGGTGTTAGATAAAAAAATACTTGAAACTTTGCTTTAATTTGTTCATTTTTAGTTTTTGTTTATAGGTTTCTTTTTTTGTTTCAGTATTTGTTACTTTTTTTATTTCCACCTTCATTTCTTTCTTTCTTTCTTTTCTTCATTCCGTTTTTTCTTTTCTTAAATTTTTTGTTTTTTAAATATTTGTGTTTGTCTCACTTTTAAATTGACTACCAAAGTTTTTTTTCTATATCAATTCCACTCTCTCTCTCTCTCTCTCTCTCTCTCTTTAATAATCACACTTTCTTTCTCATAGTCTCTCTTTTCCTTCCACGCCATCAATTTAACCTTCTCTCTTTTCTTTCTTGCATATTCACCCCTCTCCTCTTCTTCCTCTCCTTCTTTATTGCTTATCTTCTCTTTCTCTTTTCCTGTGGAGATGGCTCCTTTTTTGTTTAAATTGCATGAACTGTTTTATTTGCATTCATGCAAAGGCCAATGCCTTCTGCTGCTTTCTCGAGGCAATGCAAAAAGGATTCTGCTTGGGTTAGTGTCTTTGCAGGAAGCACTAGATCATCAGCGTAGTCTGTGTCTGTCATAGTTTCTGCAGGATATTGTCAGATTTTTCCTTTCTTAAAACTGCAGCTGTCCAGCCTCCAGGCTCCCATTTCACAAACCATCAAAGTTAGACAAACAAAACACATGACACACTACTGGAGAAGTAAGGATGAACTTCTAAGTGATGTCCTCTTATGGACTCCTACGCCTGGCCATACCAGTGTTAGGTGACCTGCAAAGGCTAACATACATCACCTATGAGCTAACACAAGATGCAGCCAAGAGGATGGATATTAGAAATGGATGGCGAGAGAGAGAGAGAGAGAGAGAGAGTCAGAGAACTTCATTGTCCCAGCACAACCTCGTGATATATATATATATATGTATATATATATATATATATATAATGCATTTCCTCATAAATATGCATAAACGCATCCATAATTGTTTGGCTACATCCTTTACCATCCAGACTCCAATTAGTCCATTATAAGATACCACGGGATGATTATTTTATATGATTGAATTATTCACCAGGGGAATCTTTTCTATTGGGGTCAATTATGTCAAAGTTGGTGCAAACATATTTTATCTACTTTGCAACAGACATATTTCGTCAAATCTATCAAACCCATAATAATTACAACATCATAATAATTAAATCGAGTTATTGAAAAACATTGATCTTGCAAAAATAAAAATAATCATATTTACCAATCCCTCCGCTCGGGCAGGATATGACACAAGGTCAATTTTTAAGCGGAGTTTAACAGGTTTGAATTCAGAGTTTTCCTTCTCCTAGACTAGTTGCCTCACCAAGGCTGAAGAACCTAGTCTGCCCTATTATTTACCCATAGCTGGAGGGGGGATATTTGGATTCATACCTTTCTCAAGGGTATTAGTGCGATGTGAAATGCAATCAGTCAGGTCCAGTATTTGAAAAAAGAACAAAAATAATAGATGCCCAGGACATGACACTAAGATGCATCCGATGGTGAGGCTCCACTCCTGAGGCTTTGGAGTCAGTGGAGTACCTCTTCATTGACATTACTCCATGATCCAAAGTTTTATTTGTTTCAAATGGAAATAGTTGATACCATATACAGGGTGCGGAAGCAAAACATGGAATAATTTTTTTTTACTTTTTTTTTTTTAGTCTGATTAGTCCAATTTTTGAAAAAAACGAGACAAATCTAAATTTTTATCATTCAGGATTTTCGAAATATTGTCTTCATCTTTATTGCTATATTCACAACATTTCGGCTGATGTGTCCTCCGGCCTTCTTCAGGTGTTTCTTGTTGCACTCTGACGTCTACATGGAACTTCGAACCAAGTTCTTTATTTAATCCACGGGGGTCGTTGGCTCTGATTCCGTTAACCATAACCAAGTAAAAGTGTTAAGTATTCAAAGTAATCCTAATCTAAATATTAAAGATTAACTCTGTTAACTTATGATTGCAACAGTTCAGACTGTCAGCACTTCCCCCAGGAAGATCAATTCACTTTAATCGGCCTTCGGGCTTTTGACCTTGTGTCAAGTCCTGTCTGGTGGGAGGCAGCGACAAATAGTCCCCTGTAAGATCAATTCTCCCTATAACCAAATTTATGCGCGTCTTAAGTAGCATCTGCTACAATCCCAAACTTGCTTCTGATTGGTTCAAAGAGTCCCATTTAAATTGAACCAACCTACAATTTGTCATAAGAAGATCCCATGTTCAAACCAACATATACTTTCTGAATGATATGAGCACTCAACAAACTCTATTATTCAAGCACTTTTTTTTTTTACTAAAATTCCGCCCAATATGAGTGAGCAAGAAAAGAAACGACTAAGAATCTATGATTTGCTTAATGCCGTATACAGAAAAAGAAAAGGGAGAGTGGATAATTGATAAAAAAACAAAACAAAAGAAGGCTTTTTAACTGCTCTCACTATGGCAATTAAGAAAGGGCCCCCCAACAATAACAACGTCAATAAGGAAGCATGCTAATGAATTGAAAGTTCACGAGAAAACTGCGAGGACAGAAATTAAACAAGATTCAAGCCCAGACTTTAAAACCCTTGATTTACGCTATATGGGGCGTTTTAGAAAACAAAACAAATGCAACTTTCCATCCAAATATTGGTTCGCTTAAGATTGCTGTTGAGGAGGAATGAAATAAAATATCTGAAGGATTTATTTTGAAGGCATACAAATCGTTTTGAAAGCGTGTTGATACAATATCTGAAAAAAAAAATGGTGGCCATATTGATTAAATTTACTGTTTTGTATCATCGTATTTTGTTGTTTATCTTTTTAAATAAAAATTAATCTTGTTTTATGATAGAGTCGTTTATTATTATACTAAAATATTCCTAATTTAGCTTCCGCACCCTGTAACAGTGGTCACATTTCATTTGATCATTGTATTTCTTTTTATGAAAAGAGATGAAACTGTAGCAGAAAGAATTTCGTATTTTTGTTTAGCGCGTAATTTAATTCGACCGTTAGAGTCGATGCATATTTTCACCCAATCCGGATGACTTATCCTATTTATCCCGGACCATCTTTCCTGGTAGCACAAATTGGGGAAAGCCACCAAACACTCTCTCTTTTCTCAGAACTCCTTTGTCCAGGACAGACGTAATGACTGTCCGCTCTCTTGAATAGCAGCACCACCACCACTATGAGGAAAGCCCTCTAATTTAGGGACCCCTTGCGTCTATTCTCTTTGACCAAGGGTTCCAGTTGAATATGAATTTGATGAATTCAATATGCCATACACAGGAACAACTTTTAGTCGCCTCCAGTATTGGCTATGTTGACTACGATGCAAAATATCGCTCCGACATCTAGCTACTTCATCTCTGGGCAATATTTTCTGGAGACATTCACGCTTCTCCCCGAAACAACCAGAACCACAAATTCATGGGTGACTATATCATTTCTGTCCTCAAACAGCAAGCACGACTTTTGCTACACCATGGCGAACATATCTCCTTCACACATTCAACAATGCCTTAACCTAACGATGCACTTTTCGCTCAGGCATTTAGCTGCTAAAAATCTTTCTCAACTCTAGAACAACTTCATTTCGTTTCCTTACTTCTTTCCTTCCTACGAGACTTGCAGCATAAACGTAAACTCTTTATTCTATGCTGCCATCAAAAATATCATATAAAAACCTTACGGTATCTTCATCCTCCTTTATTTTCCAACATTTAATGAGGGAATAACAACGTAACCAACACGCGCAAGAATAACATTCCTTCGCTAAAAAACTTTGTCAAAAGACAAACATGAGGAATTATGAAAACATTTATTCCTTTTAAGTTTGGGTTGGCTTCTTTGCCTAATTACATATCAACCTTTGTGGGT
This sequence comes from Sepioteuthis lessoniana, assembly GCA_963585895.1. Classification (NCBI taxonomy): domain Eukaryota; kingdom Metazoa; phylum Mollusca; class Cephalopoda; order Myopsida; family Loliginidae; genus Sepioteuthis; species Sepioteuthis lessoniana. Next base: position 52,856,759 of record OY757939.1, read on the forward strand.
TAGTTAATGCCATAGCCATCCTTGTAGAAGAATAGCAATAACACTATTTTACCGATAACTGGAAGGATAAAGGGGTTCATACCTTTCCCGAGGGTATTAGTCTGAAACTGATCCTAACAGCACAGCTATAGTTCATTCTCGCTTACTGCGATCATTTTAGGGTTTATCCTCTGCTACTGGCCAGAATATGAGCACTTTTCTGCTGAAAAAAAAAACTTTTTTATAATGATTTTCTTATTTCACTATCTATATAAGCGACTCAAAGGCTCCCTTTTCAATAGCTACTACATCAAGATGTAAGGGTGGGCGCTACTTCGTTCCCTGGATTGCTTCATTTTACTTTTGATACGAAAAGAAGTATCAAGTACCATTTTTGAGTGTTTGGTAAAACACGACCAAGGATTGAACCCTAGTCTCCCGGGTCATTGGCGGAATACATAAATATCAACAAATGGAAATAGATAACGGAAATGAATCCGACAGTATGGAGAAAATAGAAAAACAAAGTAACCCAAGAGTGATGAATTCATTACAATGTAAAAACGTTTCAGTTTTAGTAAACCTTCACCAGGGCCAAGATAGTGAAACAAGTGTTGATAAAACACCGATATATATATATATATATATATCTCAAAAAATGGTACTTGACGCTACCTTGCTTAACACTCAGCATAATAAGGTAAGAATCAAGGGTAAAGTTGAGCAATCCAGGTAAAGGAGTAGCGCCCTCCCCTACAACTTGGTGTAGTAGCTATCGAAAAGGGAGCCTTCGGGTCGCCCTCAACTAAGGTCGCTAACTTTCTCTATCATCGAAATGAAAATTTTCTACAAATGCTACAGTTATTAAATATGAATATTTTGGATTCCTTTACGATATATGTCTTTAAAAGTTAGTCATTGACAGTTGACATAACTCAAAATCTATGCATTTCTAAACATTATAGATTTTTACCATTCTTACATAATTCCAATCCTGTATTAAAATATAAAAATGTTAATTAATAAATTGGCGTAATCTATAATTGGCATATTGTACAATACACAAGAATGTTGAGAGCAATATTGGAGAAGTCCTGGCGACAACACCCCACGAGACACCAACTGTACGGCCACTTTCCTCCCATCACGAAAACTATACAAGTTAGACGAACCAGACACGCAGGACACTGCTGGAGAAGCAAGGACGAGCTCATAAGTGATGTACTCCTGTGGACCCCCACATATGGCCAAGCAAAAGCAGGATGACCAGCTCCAACTTACATACAGCAGCTATGTGAGGACACGGGATGTAGCCTTGAAGACCTGCCGGAGGCAATGAATGATAGGGAAAAGTGGCGAGAGAGGGTCAGGGATATCCGTGCTGGAGGCACGACATGATGATGATGATGATGACCATAGCTATGATATGGCTATGTGTGAAACGTACATCGAATGTCCATAAAGATAGAACATAGAAATCTCGAAACACGAAAAACACTTACGACTTCTTAGTTCAGGTACGAAACTTTTTATTACCTTTGCGTTTAAAGGTTCTTCGACATAAGGAGAGAGATACACATTCTTTCTATTCTGGCTTTTTAATCTGTCCCCCTCCCATCTCGTGCGACACCTGCCCAAGGCCTCCGCGAGCAAGCGAAAGTCAACCCTTCTCGTTCGGTGTCCAGTTCTCAACTCTACTAACTTTCTTCAAAATTCACAAAATCCTTCGTGCGCTTCCGGTGCGTGACGTCATTCGCACTTGCTAGCCCCGTTTCCCATCTCGGGCTATTGTGACATCTCTGAGTGACACGTCCGCTCCGCGCGCGTGCGTGAACACCTATGTTAATGTTGCACCTAAGTAACCCATGCACTGAGCCGAAAGGTTCTCAGCCTAACTAAACCCAAAAGCATAAAACGAAATCCCTCGGCCATTAGACAAGAAGAGACACAGCAGCAACTAGTAGATGAACGAGAACCAACACAACAGAAGAATGCAAGGGAGGGGCTGGACTACAGGCATTAAGTACACAAGCAAGAAGATATAACATAAAAACATATATATGTGTGTGTGTGTGTGTGTGTGTTTATATTTATGCATACTTACCTGGCACAGGAGTTAACGGCGATCAACTGGGCCATTTTCCCAGAGCGAGATTCTTTCATTGCACTCCAGTTGGGTTGACCTTTGCGATCGCCTCAAATGTGGACGACACGGGAGCGTTATTCTCTCACTGACTGTAGTGTCTCAGTATACATAGGACCCATGTGATTGCTTATAAATCTACTAATAATAATGTTGTGTTCTTTTTTGTTTCAGATTTGAATATAGTATACTATAACAACTATTAATTCTTAATCATAATGCCTTGAACAAGAAAGAAAAAATATTTTGCGTCACAACTTATTTGGAAACAAAATTATTCACAACTGTGCAAACAAAATATCGCAAGAATTCTAAGTTTATTCTAACAATTATCCCCAGAAAAGCCCAATTTATCGTTGGGTACACAAATTTCTTGCCACAGGGTTTGTAAACAACCTCAACAAGAAAGTTGAAAATCTCCGAACTGGCAGGAAATTTACAGCAAGATATCCTGACTATGTGGATGCGGTGAGAGTTTCTGTCGGAAGGAGTACGAAAAAGTCCCTCCGAAGACGTTCCCAAGAACTTGGTCTTTTGCGTGCATCGTTGCAAAGAATCTTAAAGAAGGATCTTAAGTTGTACCCATACAGAATCTAGATGAAACATAAACTCACTTCAGCTAACATGGAAAAACGTCTCAATAATAAATCATTATCATATTAATGGGTTGCATCTATTTTGAGACAACCAATATAGACATACATATATAAATGTATATGTACACACACACACACACACACACACACATATATATATATATATATATATATATATATATATATATATATATTCCCCATTTAAGTGGACTTATATTGTTATCTTCGTTCTCTAATTCAGTCTGCATTTTCAAAGTTATTTTTGATTTTTTACCGGTTTATCAACACAAAAGAAAAACAATTAAAAATCAAAATCTATCATTCTATGATATTGATCCTTTGATGGTATTCATCAATATAATGATATATTGATCTCCATCTCTCTCTCTCTCTATATATATATATATATATATACAGTGAATATATATGTGTATGTGTGCGTGTGTATTCACTGTAAATAAATCAATATATTTCAACAGAAGTAGATATAAACAAAAAGATCAATCAATAGATAGATAGATAGATAGAGATATCAGTGAAAGATAATAAACACTGAGATTGGAGAAAGAGACAGACAGACAGACAGACAGAGAGATACTGAACAAACAAACAGTGTAACTCTGATTTCTTTTGATTTAAATTTTTTTTATCAACTTGATTGTGGTTGACCACTTCTACTTCCTTCTTCATTTTTTTTTTTTTGTTTTTTTTTTTTTCATTTTTTCAAACATTATAGTCAATACCCTGAATAAATGGTGTGTCTCTTTTCGATAATAAAATTTTTAACAAATTATGCCTGCATTGAAATAACTAAACACGTGTTCCTTCAGACAGTTTCAACAATCCTCAAACAATCATGGGTACATATTTATTCATATATATATATATGGAAAGGGGAAATCATTGGAAACAATATGGAATATTTTTCAAGAAATAAAACAATATATATTTTCATCATACAACGTGTGAAAGCACGTGCGATACCCTAGCCGCATCAGCCGCCAACCAGGGTGATAACACAGTTTCGGTAGCTCAAGGTGGTACTGCCACTCCTGGCGCTACCAAGCAGCTTTTGCCACCGGATAGGGTATTTAAAAGAAATATATATCTATGTATACACAAGATCAACTAAAAGCAGACATTACATTGGACGTTCGTTCATCTTTATTTTGGTGAAGATGAACGAATGTCCAATGTAATGTCTGCTTTTATATATATATATATATATATATATATATATATATATATATTTGACCAATGCTATATCTATATATGTTATATTATCATAGCTTAGCGATAGGTAAAATTGTTATTTTTAACGAGGAAAATATTTGTTTGTGTTTTTAGCGAGAAGAAAGTTTGTAATTTTTAATTTTAGCGAGGAAAAGTTGTAACGTGCGTGTGTTTACGTTGAGTTGTTTCCTCACTAAGTTTGTAAGGTATGTAAAGGAGATGGTTCAAGATGTACGAAATGTTTTTATGATAGTTTTTTTTTCTGGCAGCAGGGAATATGGAGTTTGCGTTTGTGCTGCAAGCCTCGAGGAAAAGGAAAGAAGTAAAGAGATGAAAGTTGAGATAGCAGCGTGTGTTGTTGGACGTTCGATGGAAGTATTTTTGCAGTATGTAGCGAAAGGGATGTTTGCCGTTAGAGGAAATAAACTTGAGAATCACCGTGATTTTGTGTTTCTGGTTATTTTGGGGAGAAACGTGTGGTCTCGTGAAAATGTGGCCCAGAGGTGAAATAAGGGCTAGGTGTCGGAGCGAGATTCGGCATCGCAAGTGACATAGCCAATTTTGGGGGTGACGTAAAGTTGTTCCTGTGTGTGGCGTATTGAATGTATCTAATTCATATTCAACTGGGATCCCTTGGTCTAAGAGAAATAGATGCAAGGAATCCATAAATTAGATGGGTTCCCTCATGTGTCCATGCTGCTGCTGCTGCTGCTATTGAAGAACCGCCAGTAAGACGTCTGCACTGGACGGAGTTGTACAGCCAAAGAGACTGTGTTTGGCAGCTTCCCCAATTTCTGATGCCCGGAAAGGAGAACGGGTTGAATAGGATAAGTCATCCTAATTGGGTGAAATTATGCGTCGAATTAAATTACGCGCCAAACCAAAATACGAAAATTCCTACTGCTACAATAGCAATGAAAATAATTAGATTGATAGATATGATCATAACGAGATTGATAGATATGAACAGACTGAAATAGGTAGATATGAACATAGATAGATAGATAGATAGATATGAACAGACTGAAATAGATAGATAAGAACTGAGATAGATAGATAGATAGATAGATAGATAGATAGATAGATAGATAGATATGAACAGACTGAAATAGGTAGATATGAACAGAGATAGATAGATAGATAGATAGATAGATCGCAACTCAAACAGAGTGCTCCAGACTTTAACAGAGATCTATCATGAAATTTTTTGTGGCTAATAATGGCAAACCATGTGAAATTTACAGAAGAACGTATGATGTGTATGGAGAAGAATTCTAGTCAAAAGTGTTTACGAAAGGGCTAAACAGGAGTTTGCCACAGCCATATAGTGGCATAATGAAGAAATGAACGATTGAAGAGGTATAACACTTTTCTTTATAAAAATATGTCTCTCATCTTTATTTCTCGAAAGGTTCGAAATTGGCTGTAAGTGAGACAGAGGGAGACAGGAAGACGAAAGACACGGTCATAGACTGGCAGAAGACTGCTATCTTGACTTTTTCTTAACCAACGCTGTGATCCTATATTCAGAGCCTTACATCTTTGCTTCCTTGACGGGAGGTTCTCAATCGGGATCCGTCAGGGGCCACTTGGCCCCCGCCCCTTCCTGACTTTCGCTGGCTGCTCTCTGAACCTCTTGACTGCCCAACCGACTGACTGACAGACCACAACTTACCGTGACTCAGTGGGTACCTGTGTATATATGATTTTATAACGCCTACGTTTCCTTCCGGTTCGTGATTCACATGATCTGCTTACACCCACGCATCGCTTGTTTTCCGGTAATCACTTTCTTTACAACGCAGGAACATCTTGTTTCAGATATCCCTGATTGACGGCTCTGACAATGGTTTATATGCAACACCATTACAAGCCTGAGTTGAAAATACAGTCCTTTGAGTGGAAACTCACTCTGGTAAAGAAAAAGTTTCAGGTGCAGTGATCAGTAAAGAAGGTCATGCTGACAGTCTTCTAGGATATGAAAGGACCCATCAGTATTGGTTTCTTTGAAAAAGGAGCAACTATGGACTGTGTCTCTAAATGCCAACTCCTTAGACAAAATTCACCTCATTCATTGAAAGATTCTAATATCAAAATTGAAAACTATTAAAGTATGTAATAGACGATTGATTTATTGCGACTGTTATACAGAGTGTTTCAGAAAAATCGATATCATTTTGTAATCTAATAACTTGACCAATTCTAGTTTAAATGATATCAAATTTTAACAGCATATGTAGAAGCAACTCAGAATTTCATGAATAATGTTCTACGTTTTTTTTCTTTTTGAGTATAGTAATTCCATTCACTTGAAAAGAAAAAAAAAACATTTAAATATCGGAGATAGAATTTGCTGTTGCTTCTACGCATGCCGTTAAAATTTGAGATCATTTGAACAAGAATTGGTTAAGTTATTGACATTTCCACACTAGACGGAACCTCTCTGAAACTGGTTGGTAACGTAATGGCCAAGGGATTTCGGTTCATGCCTTTGAGTTTAGTTTGGCTGAGAACCTTTCGGCTCAGCACATGGGTTAGTTAGGTGCAAACCTTGATGTAGGTGGTAACGCGCACGCGGGGCGGACGTGCCACTCAGAGATGTCACAATAGCCCGAGATGACGGAAAGAGGGTGACAGGGTGTGGGTGACGTCACGCACCGGAAGCGCGCGAGGGGTTGTGGGAGATTTGAAGAAAGTTAGAGAGTTGAGACTAGACACTGGACGAAGACGGTCGACTTTTGGGGCTCGCAGAGGCGAGACGAATTTGCGCGCCATGAGTGCCGCCCGAGACAGGGGCCAGATGATAAAGACAGCAGAGCGAGATTGTGTCTCTCCCCCTTATGTCGAAACTTTTAACTCAAAGTTAATAAAAAGGTTTCGTACCTGAACAAGAAATCGTAACGTGTTTTCAAATTTCGAGATTCTTATGTTCTTTATATGATCTACGTTATGTATATATGTAATGAACGTCCCATGTACATTTCGCAAATAGCCGTATTTACCTATAGTACAGGTTGACAAATTCACCTACCTAGGAAGCAGTGTCTCATCAACTGAAAAAGACATCGACAATTGGCTAACAAAGGCATGGACAGCTATCGATAAGCTATCGGTCATATGGAAATCAGACCTGACCGATAAAATGAAACGCAGTTTCTTCCAAGCAGCGGTCGTGTCGATACAGCTGTATGGATGCACCACCTGGACACTAACAAAATGGCCCGAAAAGAAACTAGACGGCAACTACACAAGGATGTTGCGAGCAATATTAAACAAGTCCAGGCGGCAACACCCCACAAAGCACCAACTATACGGCCACCTGCCTCCCATCACGAAAATTATCCAAGCTAGACGAACCAGGCACCCAGGACACTGCTAGAGGAGCAGAGACGAGCTCATAAGTGATGTACTCCTATGGACCCCCACTTATGGCCGAGCAAAAGCAGGACGACCACCTCAAATATACTTACAGCAGCTATGTGAAGACACGGGATGTAGTCCAAAAGACCTGCCGGAGGCGATGAACAATAGGGAAAAGTGGCGAGAGAGGGTCAGGGATATCCGTGCGGGCGGCACTACATGATGATGATGATTGATGGGTTGGCTGAGGTCGGCAGTATTGGTTGTGGTCGGACGGGAGCGTTGGTGGTACGTACGACGCGGTGTCTCCTTGACTTCTGGACTCTGGTACTCTTGATCGCCGCTTACATATCTTCTATATGTGTGCTGCATTGTCATATTTGCAGAATACGTGTGCGCGCGGGCAAATATGCATATTCATAAGCTAGCGGTGCCACTTCATTAAATTTGCTCCTCTTATCTCGACTAAGGTCGTCAACTTTTTATTTTCATGTAAAGCCAATGTTTCGGTTTTGATAACCTTCTCCAGAACTTTGATATCATAAGAAATGTTGTTCATACAACGAAGGTTATCAAAACCGATACGTTTAACGTTGACTTTACATGAAAATAAAAAGTTGGTGAACTTAGTCGAGGGTGACCCGAAGGCTCCCTTTTCAATAGCTACTACACCGAGGTGTAGAGGAGGGCGTTACTCCATTCCCTGGATTGCTCCACTTTACCCTTGATCTCTCCCATATAATGCTGAGTGTTAAGCAAGGCGATATCAAGTACCATTTTTTGAGTTTTTGCTATGACTCGACCAGGGATTGAAACCCCGGTCTACGGGACCATTAGCGAACTCTCTACTTATTAGGCCACTGAAAATAAATTCATCTAATTTTTCTAATTTCTTCATTTATTTGTATATAGTATTTAATAGAACACTGGAATATGCAGTAATCACCAAATTTAGTACAACTTAAAATTTCATTATTTCCAAAATTGAAAATCTATTTCAAGGGTAAGATTTGGGGACATGGGTTATTAAATTAAACTAATTATAATAAATTTAAAACCTTCAACTTGGTCATTAGAAATAATTCCTCTCTCTCTCTCTCGATTGGAGTTTTGCAAAAAACCAATGTTATATATCAATTTAAATGTCCATTAGGAGATTTTATCTCTGATAATAATAATATATATGTTGGTTTAACCTCAACTACCCTATCGAGGAGACTTACAATGCACCTTTCTGATACAAGTTCAATAGCTCATCATTTAAAAAAACATTCATGCCCAACAACACAATTACGGAAAATTCTCACCGACAACACAACAATATTAGAACATCAAAATAATAAACAAAAACTACAGATTCTCGAAGTACTACATATTAGAAACATGCAACCAACACTTAACAGAGTTAATTTTCAAACCAGTGCTAATGTACTTAAATGTCTTTAGCTACTGACACTATTTTTAAAAACCCATTTAAAAGCAAACGCTATACTCTTCAACGGTAAAGACTCTCTTACATAGTAGTAATATGCAAAAACAAAAGTTACATCATTTTTGTAATAGATCTTCCCCTGATGGTGGCCCAAAGACGGGCAGAAAGTACTAGGGATATATATAACTATGGACAATACATAAATCAATTTCTTCCGAATACGATAAAAGCAATATGGCAATACGAACGGATCCAGAAGAAAATATGTAGACAGAAAATGTCTATTATGTTCAATGAAATTTGTATGAACGAAGAAATGCTGCCAAAATATACACATACAGGCTGGAACGATAAAATTGTCGTCCTAAAGAAAACAACACAATAGCTTTATTTTAAAACTTTTACTGAAAAAATCAGTTCAGGTAACTTGATTATGTAGTAGAGCTAGCATCTATTCAATGTAGCCGCCTTCAGCCTCAATCACTGCCTCGATACAGATCCGGAACTGGGAGCATGCCTTTTCCACAAGTGCCGGCGGGAGCTCGGCGAATACTCGGCGGATGGCGGTGATCAGGCTGGCTTTGGTGTTGTGGGAGGTCATGTTGGTGATGTTCTCGACGTATGACCAAACGAAGTAGTCCAGCGGGTTCAGTTCAGCAACCTGAGGGACTTGATTAGCCTGAGGTTCTTTGTCTCCTCAGTCAAGATCTGGCTTGTTTGGCGCCTGTTGGACCTACACTTCAAGTCCTCCTTCACACATGCATTTACAGTTGTGTGTGAGACGCCTAAATCTCTAGCAATCTGCCGAATAGACCGCTGGGGAGTTTCATCAATGATTGCCAGGACTTTTTCGATGAAATCCTTGGTCTGGGTCTTCCTGGCGGTGTCCTCAGACCGCCCACTTCCGCTCCACCACCTCCAGAGGGTCGTCCGATGCGTTGAGCTGTGCCCTCAAGCGTTGAACCGTCCGGATTTGCATTTTGAGGGTGCTGGCAATGGTCCTGATGTCATAACTTGGATCGTTAGAGAGCATGAGTTGTACAGCGGCGCATCTCCAGTCTCGCCCGTTGAACATTGTGTCACTTTCACACATAATAGAAGGCTCCTATCGCTCTTGTGATTTGTACACAACTGACCAACTAGTAGATGGTCTGCAACAAAAAAAGAAAACCGGTTTTAATGAAACGGAAATGGAATCATGTCGTCTTCTCTAGGGCGACAATTTTATCGTTCCACTCTGTATATATATATGTACACATGTATGTATGTATGACTTCAGTTTTGTATGGTTTCTTTGTTTAAAAGCATATCAAACTTTGGGGGTCATTCAATGCCAAATCCATCCTTGTAGAAGAACAGTTGTGATACTACTTAACACATAGATAAGGGAATAAGAGGATTCATGCCTCTTCTAAGGGTATTAGTCCAAAAGTGCACGTAATAGTATGACTGAAGTTTGAACTCACATCAAGGCTGCAGTACAGCTGTAAAGCCAGTATGCTACGTGGACTACCACCCCCTCTCTCTTTATCTCTCTCTCTCTCTCTCTCTCTCTCTATACGAGGATCATTAAATAAGTTTCCAGACTTTTTTCGTATGGGCACTTTTATTGATAGTACACACATGAAACTCTAGTCCTCTTCGAAGTAATCTCCTCCAGATGCAATGCACTTGTTGTACCGTTCCAACAACTCCTGGAAGGCCCCATGGAAGTCCTCTTGTGTGAGCGTGTCAATGACCTTCGTCACAGCCTCTTTCATCACCTCAATTGTGTCATAATGACAGCCTCTGAGCTTAGGGAATAACCAAAAGTCACAGGGAACAAGGTCTGGACTATGGGGAGGGTGACAAACTATCTTGATGCCCATCTTGGTCAAATAGTCTGTGACAAGGATGGAGTTGTGGACTGGTGCACTGTCCTGGTGGAAATCCCACTGACCCAATTTGAAGAGTGCTGGCCTCTTCTGACAAAATCTCTTTCTGAACTCCCTTAAAACCTCAACATAGTAACCTAACCCTAACCCTTTGGCCAATCAACTCTGATGTTCTGACCTCCTTACTCCTCCCACACTTCTCATCATCCCTCACACACTCCCTGCCTTCCTTGAATCTCTTATGCCACTCAAAAACTCATGCTCGATTCATGGAAGATGGTCAAAAAGCAGTCTGAAGCATTCCATACGTTTCTGTGGGTTTTTTTTCCAAGTTTAAAACAGAATTTTATTGCCTATCCTTCTTCTAAAGTGTCCTCACGTCCAGATTGCATTTTTGAAATTCATCAGCTGTGATAATCAGGCTTTAGTAGGGTGTATTCCAATTCCTGCTGTAACTGTTCATTGTACAAAAGAATCTGGAAACTTATTGAATGCACCACGTATATATATATATATATATATATATAATGTTGGATCAATGGTGATTAATATTTACCAATGAAATAAATGTATGGAAAATTCCTTGCTGAAAATAAATGCTTTTTTTCAACATGAGTCAACAGGTTTATTGATATATCTATCTGTGTGTGTGTGTGTGTGTGTGTGTGTGTGTGTGTGTGTGTGTCTGTGTGTGTCTATGTATGCATGTGTGTGTGTATGTGTGTTTGAGTGTTATTGCATAAATGCGTGTTCATCTGTATATGAGTGAATGCGTATGTCTATCGATCAGAGTATGCATAAATGTGTGTGTGTGTGTGTGTGTGTGTGTGTGTGTGTGTGTGTGTGTGTGTGTGTGTGTGTGTGTGACTGAATGTTTGTCTTGCTATATATCTGTGTATGCATATGTTCATATTTGTGCATATGAGTGTTTGTGTTAGGGTGTGGGTGTGTGTATGAGTGTCTGCATGGGTGCATGTATATGTGTATAATAACGTATGTATACATGTGTATGTATGATTGTGTGTTTGTCTCCAATAGTCCCTTGTTTGCAAAGTGTTATATGGATTTAAGTATTCCTATCTAATACTAATATTTTTCCAATCCATTTGACCTGTATAAATCTGATCTTAACAGTTACTTCCACTCCGAGTAAGAGTGGGCCTAGAAGTGATGGCCAGGAAGAGGTACTCCAAAAATAGAAGCTTCACCATCAGATACAGTTTAGTATCATACACAGGATGCCCTTTTGAGTGTTTTAACATGTGAACATGATGCATTGATTCTGTGAATCCAGCAAATTAAAATATTTATAAGCTTTCATTGAAACAAGGGTGTTATATTTCAGAAGCCACCCGGTTGGCTGACAACTCAAATGCAGTTGTCTATAAGAGGATTTTGTCGCCAGGTATGCCTCCTTGATGAACTTTGGAGTATCTTTTAATCAAAATTTAATTTTCCGTTAAATTAAGCCGAAAATATTGGTCCCTGTTAGATCACCAAAATTAATCAACTAAGAATATGTTCAGTACTTAAATGTGTAACAACCTAGTAACAACAGGTACTTTAATCAGTCTAAAGCATGTGTTGCAGGGTAAGCAAAAATAGACAAATAATAAGTTAAGACAGTGATGAACTTCTTCAGTACTTAAATGGGTAACAACAACCTGGTAACAGCAAGTATTTTAATCATGTATTATCTCCCAGCAGAAGTTACAGTCAAAATATTCTATATATACGTACTCAGTATCAATGGCAGAATATATTAATATTTCTGTGTTGTTTCTTTGTAATACCTACTAGCACTTTGTGCCAGAATGGATCTAGCAACAAAGGAA
>OY757939.1:52874210-52896710 GCA_963585895.1 Sepioteuthis lessoniana
AAAATTGATCAGGTTCAAGCCTTTGAAAGTCGTGTGATCATTTTTTTCCAGACTAAAACCTTTCTTTTACATTTATTATTACCACTCTTGTTAGAGATAATAAAACAAAATTAAAACTTTCTTTTTAATATCATTTTATTATTACTCCAGTAGTTAGAGATGATAAAAACATAAAAATTTTCTTTTTAAAAAACATCTTATTACTCCTTTTGTTAAAGATAATATAAAATTAAAACCCTCTTTTTAATAACATCTTTTTATTACCCTTTTTGTCAGAAACAATACAAATAAAAAATTTTCTTTTTTATATAATTTTATCATGACTCCTTTTCTCAGAGATAATAAAAAAAATAAACTTTTTTTTTTTTTAATATCATTTTATTAGATCTGAAAGAGATAAGAAATAATCTAAATTTCTTTTTTAATTATATTTTATTACTTCTCTTATTTGAGATGTTTTTGTAAAAATTATATTATACATATAACTGTAAATATAAAAAAAAAAAATTCTTGTTTTTTTTATTGTTGGGGGAGCTTAAAGAAACTTGAAAAATGACTTATAAACTGTGTTGAACTTCAAGATTGATGTTGAATAGTATGCATGTTTCATGGTTTTGGGAAATGAAAGAAAATAGGGGTAGAAAGATTGTGTTGCACTCTGTAATATGTGTCAGGCATAACAATTATATGGCTTCAACAGTTAATGGTGATGATAGCACATGTGTACATTACCAAGATGTTGGGGACATTGTTATTTGAACCGTTGCCAGCACTAAGAACAATAAACACATCGTATACCGTTCGTTTGTGTTTGTTTTTCAGCCTTTCTTCTTGCCCTATCAATATTTAAAATATGCAATGGACAGTATTTTTAAATATTGATAGAGCAATATAAAGAAATTGAAAAACTAACACAAGTGGTATAAAATGGCAAATGCTTCAAAAATGATTTTTTTTATCGAAAATGAAATAACACAAAGGCATAAAGCAGAAATAGTATTGCCTAATAGTTGCATATAATCTTCCCCTTGAATTATGATAACAAAATCATTGATTTATTACATTTTTGAAGTGAAGGATTTTGACGACTTTCATAAAAAATGTGCTGCTTGATGTGTCTTTCATAGGTGCGGCCATTTGTAATGTGATTTGTGTGCATGCACAGGTTCGAGACATCATGTTGCCATTGCTTATGAGTACACATAAGTTATTGTGCATATAATGACTCATCCGAAGCATTACATGGCACTTTGTCAATGACCATTGATAGGGAACCAGAGTGGTAGCACCTGATAGGGCTCTATCTATGGGTTAAATAGAACTAAACTGCATACTTATGCTAAACTGAATTGTTTGAGTAAACTGAATAGCTTGAAATAGAAATGTTTTTGACAATTAAACTGTACTTACATTTAAACTGCGTGCTGATGCTTAACTGAATTATTTGAAGTAGAACTGTTTTTGACATTAAAGCTATATTTACACTAAACAGAATTGTTACATATAACTGCTTGAATAGTTTGAAATGAAAATGTTTTTGACAATTAAACTGTGTACTTATGCTAAACTGAATTGTTTTAAATAGAACAGATTATTTACATAAAAATGGATTTGGCATTAAATAACTTACAAAGGTTGATATGCCATAAAACCCAACAAACCAAACCAAGAACAAGAGTGACACTCATAGCATATTGAGTGGACCTTTATGAGACAGACAGAACAAGAAGGAAAATAAGTTTCATCTGTTTTTATCAGTGAGAAGAAATGAAAAACAAGATCAACTTTGAAAGTACTGTTTTGACAAAAGTCTCAGACAGGACTTATTACAAAGGAAGAAACAAGTCTCTCAGCATTTCTCACCACATCAATTGCTCCTAGCCTTGCCCATTATATCTGAATTTCAACTTTTTAGAATTATTACTCATGTCTGTGTTAGTTCTTCAATTTTTGTATCCATATTTAAAATATGCATTAGACACTATTTTTAAATATTAGTAGAGCAATATAAAAAAAATTGAAAACTAACACAAATGGTATAAAATGTTGAATGCATCAAATTGATTTGAAAAAAATTCAAAGTAAAATAACGCAGAAGCCGAAAATTGAAATAGTGTATTGTTTATTAGTCGTGTATAATTTGACCCCTAATTTATGATCATGAAATTTTTAATTTATGAAATATTTAATGTTAAGGATTCCTCTTAGCTCTTCTCATTATGTCTGAATTTCAACCCAACAAACTTATTACAAGTTCTCAATAGGGCTGTTTGGTTTTGTGCTAGTACCCTTAGGAAAGGTATGAATTCATCTCTTTTCCATCCAGTTATGGGCAAATAGCAGGCAAACTAGGCTCTTCAGCCTTGATACAGCAGCTTATCTCGGAGAAGAAAAATTCTAAATTCAAACCAGCTGTACTCTCCTTTGAAAATTGACCTTTTGTCATTAGGGTTGGGTAAATTCATAGAAAATTATTATCTGGGCAATAAATTTAACTCAAATTCTAAAATTTAATTCTTCTATCTTTAACCTGAACGCAAATGTATATTATATGTTTTTCTTATTGTAATTCAATTTGTTATAATTTGTTGCGGACAGATGAAAATTTGACCCCTAATTTATGATCATAAAATTTTTGATTTATGAAATATTTAACATTAAGGATTGCTCTGAGCTCTTCTCATTATGTTTGAGTTTCAACCCAACAAACTTATTACAAGTTCTCAATGGGGCTGTTTGGTTTTGTGCTAATGCCCTTGAGAAAGGTATTAATCCATCTCTTTTCCATCCAGTTATGAGCAAATAGCAGCAATCTGGGCTCTTTAAACTTGATACAGCAGTTGGTCTAGAAGAAGAAAAACTCTAAATTCAAATCAGCTGTATTCCCCTTTGAAAATTCAGCTTGTGTCACTGAGGTTGGGTAAATACACACAAAATTATTACTTAGATGTTGTCATGGTATCATCCCTATGTTTGATACACAATGAACTCTTTCAATAAGGATATAATATTTGACAGGAATTCACTCAAGGAGTAAGTAGCAAGAGCTACACTGGTGATATTGTATTACTTATTTTACTGTAATATATAACCTTTATTCTTCTCTCTTAATACATTTGTCTTAGTAATTTTATAACTTTTTCCAAGGACATAACAGAGGTTAAGTTGAATTTATTACCTGAAATTTAAGTCTTGAGAATTCAACCCTATACAAGATCTGTTTTTCTTATTGTAATTCATATTGTTATGATCTATAAAGGATTGATTAAAATTGTTCGAAAGCAAAAAATAGCCCCCATGCAATTTCATTTGCTTTCATGCCATAGAATAGTGAACATCAAGTATTTTTCATTGAAACTTATTTTTAAAATGGAGACTATCATTGCATTGCGGTGATTAATTCATAAACAGGTCTATCACCTTATGATTACTTGTCCTGGGGATGCCCAAAGGCTCATGTCTTTACATATAGCCCACAGATTTATCAAGTCATAATTATTTCCCCTGGGGATGCACAAGTCTTTAAACATAACCCACAGATCTATCACCATGTGATTACTTCCTCTAGAGATGCCTGAAGTACTTAAACATAGCCCACAGATCTATCACCATGTGATTACTTCCTCTAGAGATGCCTGAAGTACTTAAACATAACCCACAGATCTATCACCATGTGATTACTTCCTCTAGAGATGCCTGAAGTACTTAAACATAACCCACAGATCTATCACCATGTGATTACTTCCTCTAAAGATGCCTGAAGTTCTTAAACATAGCCCACAGATCTATCTCTTTGGGATTACTTCCTCGGAAGATGCCTGAAGGCTCAAGTCTTTAAAGATAGGCTGCAGACAACTGATAAACTGAAAGATTTTATTCATCATGAAATTGCATAAATACTCGAAACAATGACTAAACAAGTGTGGCAGAACATCAAAGTGAGGGTTCAAAAGTGTATAGCTTGTGAAGACAAGCATTTAGATGAGAAAATCTTTAAGGGGGATGCCTAGCCGGCTGGGGCCGTAGAATATACTGACTGCATCTCTGCAGAGAGGTAAGACCCTCTCAACAAGTGTCCTGGATATGACACTAAACAATCTAATGGTGAGGTTCCACTAATGCAGGAGCTTTCATTGGTTCCACAATCTAATGGTAAGGTTCCACTAATGCGGAGCTTTCATTGCCATCACTCCCAGGTCTACTCTGGCCCAGAGTGGTAGCACTTAATAGGGTCCTATCTATGTGTCAAATGAAATTAAATTGTGTATTTATGCTGAACTGAATTGCCTGCAATAGAACTATTTTGTATGTAAAACTCAATTGTTTGAAGTAGAAATCTTTTGATATTTAACTGTGAGTAAATAAAAACTATACTTATACTAAACTGAATTGTTTGAATTAGAACTGTTTGACTAGAATGAATAGCTTGAAATAGAAATGTTTTTGACAATTAAGCTGTGTAGTTAAGCTAAATGGAGTTATTTGAAATAGAACTGTTTATTTGGGTAAAAATTGATTTTGGCATAAAATAACCCACTAAGATTTATATGCCATAAAACCCAAACAAACAAACAAACAAACAAACAAACTTTGAGGGGGTCTCTTGAGTACGCTATAATGATGGACTGCAATATCATAGTAATCAAATTCAAATTCTATTTGAATGATCAAATACACTTTCTGCTAATATCCTTAGGAGATGTATCAACCCCTTATCCTTCCAGCAATGGTTTTAGATAGTACCACAACTGTTTACCTACAAAGATGTCTTTGGCATTAAATAACCTATGAAGTTTGATATTCCATTAAAGAAAGAAACCTTAAATAGTACCACTACTGTTCCCCAATAAAGATGTCTTTGGCATTAAATAACCTATGAAGGTTGATATACCATTAAAGAAAAAAAACCTTAAATAGTACCACTACTGTTTACCTACAAAGATGTCTTTGGCGTTAAATAATCTATGATGGTTGATATACCATTAAAGAAAAAAACCTTAAATAGTACCACTACTGTTCACCTACAAAGATATCTTTGGCATCAATAACCTATGAGGGTCGATATACCATAAAAAAGAAAGAAACCTTAAATAGTACCACTACTGTTCACCAACAAAGATGTCTTTGACATTAAATAACCCACGAAGGTTGATATGTCATTAAACAAAGTAACCCCTCCAAACCAATCTTTAAAACAAAATGATGACAATAACAAATTAAAGGCGTGCTTGCCATTATTGGAAATGGAATGGGTCACCCAAGTTCGATTCCTGCATAAAGCAGTATGCATTTCAGTTTCCTTGGGAAAAGCATGACTCCCTCTCTTCTCTTGGCAAATAGTAGAGCAGACTGAGTTCTTTATCTATGGTAAGGTAACTAGTCTAGGAGAAGGAAAACAAAACAACAAATATAGTTCTTTTAATGGAAAAATTAAATTTTGAATAGAATCAATGTTCCAAACCAAGAAATCATTCAGCTTGATCCTGTATATATATATATATATATATATATATATATATATATATACTATCATCCACAGACTGACTGTTTCATTGTATCACAACTCTTCAGTGTGGCTAGACACACAAGACGCTTCAAAGCAGGATTAAAACCCACCCAACTTTACGTCAGGCTGATGACATACCCCTAAGCCAAGCCCACAACTCAACGTCTGCTCAGAAATTAACACATGTGTATCAACTTTTGTTTGTTTACATTTTGCAAACAGATATTGAAGTGCTCAATTCATTAGAAGAACTCTGCATTACACAAGTGGCAACCAATAATTCATTCACTAAAGTGCTCAACCTCTGGTGGGGGGAGCATGTATGTTGTTATCCACAGACAGACTGTTTTGTAGTATCACAACTCTTCAGTGTGGCTAGACACATGAGACACTCCAAGCTGGGATTATATATATATAAATATATATGTATGTAGAAGTGTAGAAATAGAAAAAAAACAAAATATTCAGATGTATTTATTAAGATATAATGATATGCCAATGTTTCATATTTTTTGTTAAACCATCTATAGAGGATGTTAGACTGTGATGTTAAAATGCTCCATCCAAAAATGATTACCAAATTTGAAAACAATTTTGGGATGAAGCACATTTTTAATACTATATATATATTTATATATATATATATTGCCTAGTCGGCTGGGACTGTAGAATACACTGACTGCGCCTTTGCAGAGGGGTATGGTTCCTCCACTAAGTGTCCTGAATATGACACTAAACAATCTGATGGCGGGGCTTTGGGGAATGCAGACCACCCCTTCATTGCCATTGCTCCCATGTCCACTCTGGCCTAGAATAGTAGCACCTGATATGGTCAAATAGAATTAAACTGCATACTTATGCTAAACTGAATTGTTTGAATTAGAACTGTTAGCTTGAAATAGAAATGTTTTTGATGATTAAACTGTGTTCTCACATTTAAACTGCGTACTTATGCTAAACATAATTGTTTTAAATGGAACAATTTTTGACACTGAAACTGTACTTGCACTAAACTGAATTGTTTAATATAGAACTGTTTTGACATTTAACTTTATGTAAACAAAATCTATACTTATACTAAACTGAATTGTTTGAATTAGAACTGTTTGAATAAACTGAATAGCTTGAAATAGAACTGTTTTTGACAAATAAACTGTGTACTCATGTTAAACTTAATTCTTTGAAATAAAACTAATAATTTGTATAAAACGGATTTAAATAGAACTAAACTGGGTACTTATGCTGAACTGATTTGTTTGAATTATAACTGTTTGACTAAACTGAATAGCTGGAAATAGAAATGTTTTTGACAATTAAACTGTGTACTCATGTTAAACTGAATAGTTTGAAATAGAACTGAATATTTGCATTAAAATGGGTTTGGCATTGAATAACCTACAAAGGTTTTATATGCCATAAAACTTAACCAACAAACCAACAATATATATATATATATATATATAGTGCAAGGTCAGATATGGAGAAATAGGAGTAAAAAAAATATGTTGCACCAGTCATTCTTGCCTTGAAAATCAGCATTTGAAATCATTTCTTTGTATTTATTGGATTCAAATACTGCTACATGTCAAGGAATATGTGGCTAGTTCATTTACAGTAGGGTAGCCTTTGTAAAGCAACTAGACAAGGAGAAGAAAACCTAAATAAAAAAAAAACAGCTGTACTCTGACAAAAAATTGATCTGTGTTACATCCTGCTCATATTGGAGGAGTTGGGTAAATGCATAATTCAGTCACAAGGCTACATCTATGAGAGCTCCTTGGGAGAATTGAGGTGAGTGTGAGACTTGTTTGCTGACAATTGCTTCTTGGTGACCAATCCATGTTGATACAACCTACAAGAAGACAACTACTTATCTTTTAGAGCCAAATGCTTATCATATGAAAAAGAAATCTTTTAAAAACCTGGCATTTTCATAATGTTGATATATATCAAATAAATAATTAACACAAAATCAATTCTCTTCTTTTCAAGCCGCATCCGATCAATAATAACCAGATATTTGTTTATATACTTGAGGTCACTATAACTCTAGGAAAAAAAAATGAAATTACTTCATAGAAATAGATTTATGCAGAAATAAAATTTCTGCATTTTTTTAACAAAGGCTTCATCAGTTTAAACTAATAAGTAAGTTTTGAAATCATTAGAAATTCACATTGTAGTCAGGGCTTATTTAGTTATTCTGAAACACAGAATATGTTCCTCAGAGATCAGTACGGGGACCTTTGTTGTTTTTAATATTCATAAATGATTTATCTAAGAATATAAAATCAAGAATAAAGATATTTGCTGGTGTTATTAAACTACTTGTTCAACCATTATTAAAAGAAACCACACAGATAGATCAAAATAAGTTGTCATATTGGGAAGATATTACAAAATTAAAATTTAGCATAGGAAAATGGGAAGCAGAATATTGGATTAAAAAACATTAAAATTGAATATAAACAAAGAGGAAAATCAAAAAAGTAAATGAGAAATGCGATCCAGGAGTTGGCTTTGATGATACATTTAAAGCTGACAATTATATTTTGTCTATGGTATTGAGAGCAAATGGAATGATTGGCTGGATACTTAGAAATTTTATTTCAAGGGAGGTAAATGCTGTTTTAGAAGTGTATAAAACCCTAATAAGGGTTTATATATAATACTATACTCAGGCTTGATACATGTTGATACATGGAAATAGGTGTGTAATATTGAGGTTGGAGGCCACACAGAGAAGAGTGATAAATAATGAAAAGAGTAAGAGATTACAGTTAAAGGGCGAAATTAGAGAAATTAGGATTAACTTCTTCACTAGAAAAAAAGAATTAGAGGTGATTTAATTCAAACTTTTAAAATAATTAAAGGAATTTCTAATATTGGTCGACATTTTTTCAATATTTCTCCTTGACATGGAAATTTATTGTCAAAAGAGATTTCGAAAACTAAGTCTACTAACTAATTGAAATTTTTTACTAATAGAGTAATATATTTTTGGGACAAATTACCTAATCAGAATAAAAACTGCATTTGAGTGAAAAATTTTAAGATTAGATAAGATGATTTCTGAAATAACGGTAAGAAAAAGAATTCAAGAGAGCATTTCTGTGAATTATTTAACAGAATTTGATCTATACATTGATAGTGTATTAATCAAGTAAATGTTCTGTACAAAGATTCTTTGTTTTTATAAAGTTGATAAGATAAGATAGTAACAAAGGGAGACAATCAAAGAAGCATAACAAACAAATACATAATATTTAAGGAGAGTCCTGCAAGTGTTGTATGCTCAGGGTCCTAAAGAGCCAAAGAAAGGCTCAAGAGTTTCTTGGGTAGAATATAATTAATACTAACATTTGTCAAAAGTTTTGCAATATTTTGGCAACATGAAGCACAATTCAGCAGACCAAGATACTTTTGCTGAAGTTGTGAAGGTGACAATCCATACTGGACACTGAGATGCCAAGCTTGCCTGATACTCTCTAAGTGCTACTCAGTCTACTTGATTTTGCTTGATCAGCAAGTTTCTTCAACCATCTGGTTACTTTTCTGTACATCTTCACCTTTCATGCTACTAATGTTTTTTTGTCGCTTCCACAGGATTGTGGCCCAGTGTAATATAATAGCCGAGGGATTTTGGTTCATGCCTTTGGGTTTAGTTAGGCTGAGAACCTTTCGGCTCAGCACATGGGTTAGTTAGGTGCAACCTTGATGCAAGTGGTAATGCGTGCGCGTGCACAGAGTGGACATGTCACTCAGAGATGTCACAATAGCCTGAGATGATGAAACGGGTGACAAAGTGCAGGTGACATCACACAACGGAAGCGCGCGGAGGATTTGGGGAATTTGAAGAAAGTTAAGAGAGTTGAAGCTAGAAGCCGGACAAGACAGTCAACTTTTGCGAGCTCACCAAAACAGGCAAATTTGCGCCCTATGGGGGCCGCATGAGGTGGGAGACAGATGAATAAGACAGCATAGCAAGATTGTGTCTCTCCTCCTTATGTCAAAACCTTTAACTCAAAGTTAATAAAAAGGTTTCGTACCTGAACAAGAAATTGTTGTGCATTTTCGAATTTCGAGATTCCTATATTCTAACGTTATGAACATTATGTATATATGTTACCAACATTATATGTCCATTTTGCACATGGTGTTAATTGTGGCTATGGAACACCAGCTTGAACTTGTAAAACATAAGGTTCTAAATTAACAATGTATATCTGTGCAGTTTTCAAATCACACATGGAGTAAAGTAGTGTACAACATGTCAGCATATTAACTATCAATATATCAACGGGAGGCACCCGTGGTGTAATGGTTATCATCATAGGAAATGGACACGGCGACACGAGTTCAAATCCTGGACGAGACTGATCGCATTTCACATAGCACTAATACCCTTGGGAAAGGTATGAATCCAATTATTCTCCCTCCAGCTATGGGCAAATAGTCGGGCAGACTGGGTTCTTCAGCCTTGGTGAGGCAACTAGTCTAGGAGAAGGAAAACTCTGATTTCAAACCTGTTAAACATTGCTTAAAAATTGACCTTGTGTCATATCCTGCCCAAGCGGAGGGGTTGGGTAAATATGAATATATCAACTAACCACTCTGAGTACCCATCATGGCTTCACTTACATGACTTATGCATTACAAATTATTGCAAAACTTTTGACCCAGCTTAATATATATTTTTAACAATGTTTCATCAGTTCAAACTAATAAATAAGTTTTAAAATAACCAGAAATTCATATTCTTATTTGAGAAGAGTGAAGTTGGAACTTAGGTTCTGAAGTGCCAAAGTTTGATATGGCTTCTTCGTTTAATATCATATCAAACTTTGAGGATTATTTAATGCCAAAGCCATTCTTGTAGAACAGTAGCCCAGTTGGCTGGGGCTGTAGAATACTCTGACTGCATCACTGCAGAGGGGTAAGACTCCCCCAACAAGCATCCTGGATATGACACTATGGGGAGGCTCGAGGAATGTGGAGTATCCCTTTATTGCCATTGCTCCCAGGTCCACTCTGGCCCAGAGTCGTAGCATCTGATCGGATCCTATCTATGGGTCAACAGAACTAAAATGTGTGCTTATGCTGAATTGAATTTTTTGAAATAGAACTGTTTTGATATTTAAACTGTGTATTTATGCTCAACTGAATGGCTTGAAATAGAACTGTTTTGACATTTAACGCTGTGTAAATAAAAGTGAATGAAGTAACACAACTAGAGTTTGAACTCACTTACTATGATGTCCCAATTCAGCCACGTTAGCTACTACACTAGGAAAACTCACCCTCCCCTTAAGTGCCAAGGTAAGGTGCACTGGTTTATTGGGTCGAATATAATTGATAAGATTCTAATCAATTTTTATAAAACATATATCATTAAGAAATCAAGAAAAATCTCATACAAAAATCATTTTCTTACAATTTCTTTATAACTGTAAATGTAAAAAAGTTATTAACACAGGGCCAGAAGTATCAAGTGCCCAATAAATTTAGCTGTTAGCAGAACCTAGAATACATCAACTGCATCCCCGTCAGTGAAGTAAAACTTCCCCCCTTAAAAGGGGATATCCTGGGTATGACGCTAAGTTGTACCTGGTGGTGAGGTTCCAATTTTGGAACTTCGAGGAATGTGGAATACTCTTTCATTGTTATTACTCCCAGGTCCACTTTGACTTGGAGTGGTAATACCTGTTAGAGTCCCATTATTATGATTATCATTTAATAGGAATAGTTACCAGAAACCATATAATTGTGTATAAATTGTAAGTATTAGATAGGAATAAGTGATGTACTCCTATGGACTCCCACATATGGCCGAGCAAAAGCAGGACGACCAGCAAGAACATACATACAGTAGCTATGTGAAGATACGGGATGTAGCCCAGAAGACATGCCAGAGGCAATGAACAATAGGGAAAAGTGACGAGAGAGGGTCAGGGATATCCATGCTAGCAACACAACATGATGATGATGATGATGATGAAAACCATATAACTGTGAACAAATTATTTGTATTAGATAGGAATACTTGAAACTATATCAGAGTATGCAAATTATTAGTATTAGATAGGAATGATTGGAACCATAAAACTATGTACAAATTATTTGTATTTGATTTGAATTCTTGAAACCATATAACTCCGCACAAATTATTTGTATTAGATAGGAATACTTGAAATCAGATAACTGCATGCAAATCATTTGTGTTAGATAGGAATACTTGAAACCATATTAGACTTTGTAAATTATTTTTATTAGGTTGATTGGTTGGTTGGTTGGGTTTTTATGGCATATCAATCTTTGTTCGTTACTTAATACCAAATCCTCTTTATACATATATATTCAACATATATGATTTGTAAACAAATTGTTAGTAGGTAACATTTTAAACAAGCCAGTGCTCATTTGTTTGCTCATAATTAAATGGTTAAACAGTTTTATTTGAGCCATGGATGGGAACCTAACAAGAACTAACACTCTGGGTCAGAGTAGACCTGGGAGTAATGGTAATGAATGGGTGCTCCACATTCCCCAAAGCTCCAGAACTGAAGTTTCACCACCATGGTTTAGTGTCATATCAGGACACTCATTGGGCGAGTGGTCTGATCCCTCTGCAGAGATGTAGATGGCATATTCTACAGCTCAAGCTGACTAGGCTGTATTATTATTAGATAGGAATACTTCAAACCATAGAACAGTGGGCAAATTATTTGTATTAGATAGGAATACTTAAAATCATATTAAATATTTGAAAATTTGCATTGAATAACCCAACAAGGTTTGAAATACCATTAAACCAACTAACAAACAAAACCAGGAGGCTGTAATTTATTAAGTTTAGCTTACACAAGGTTAGATATAGAAGGCACTTACTGAGAATCAAACTCTGTTAAGGTAGGCTAGACAAGCTCATTAACCATGATACTTTTAAGGTGTGCTTGAAGTAATTCTTTAAGCCTAGCTTAGTTGCAGTGCAAAACCAGATATATACGACACTCAGTGAGAATCAACCTCATTAGTATCCATATGTTTGCCAATATATGCACACCTGAGTAATTTATTTAATATGCTTTTATAAGCAATCTTTTTTTAGACATATAGACCAGAGCTTTTTAAATATTTTAGAGCAGGAACCCCTTTCTATTTCATGGTTTGTGGACCCCTCATATAAATAAAAATGAAATCTCATGGACCCCCCCCCCCACCATATAAATAAGAAGGGAATCTCATGGACTCCCATATAAATAAGAAGGAAATCTTGTTGATCCCCTTATGAATAAAAATGAAATTTCGTTGACCCCTTTATCAATAAGTAGGAAATCTTGTAGATCCTTATTTGAACAAAAATGAAATCTTGAGAACACTCTTATAAATAAGGAGAAAATCTTGTGCATCCCATATGAATAAAAATAATATCTCATGGTTCCTATATAAATTAGAAGAAAATTTTGTGGATCCCCATATATATAAAAATGAAATCTTGTGGATGGCCATATGAATAAGAAAGAAATCTCATAGACCCAATATGAATAAAAATGAAATTTTGTTGAACTCCATATAAGAAGGAAATCTCATGGACTCTTATAAGAATAAAAATGAAATCTCATTTACCTCCATATAAATAAAAAGAAAATCTTGTGGACCACATATGAATAAAAATGAAATCTTGTGATCCCCATATAAATAAGGAAATTTTGTAGATCCTATCTAAATAAAAATGAAATTGACCACCTTTTAAGATAACGAGGGATACTCAGAAGCCACACTAAACCAAAGTTGGGGGAATGGTTGCAGTTTAAACTGAATTTTCATCGGTGTGTACAAGTAACTAGAAATCCAAACTTGTGGTTCTCTCACTAATCAGATAATATAGATTTTCAAGACACCCTTACAGCATCCTCAAACGCCTGCTGTTGATATTGTGGAGCTCCTATGGTCCTTGGACCACAGTTTAAAAACCACTAATCTTGGTTGTTATCTTAAAGCCAATACAAAATGCGTTATAATTCCCGAGCTGACGTAGGTCATCTAAATGGCTGAGCTGTAAGATACCAAGTCTAGCATAAAGTAAGGCGTGTTTTGATCCCAGTTTGAATCATCCTGTGTATTTAGCCATACTGAAGAGTTGTGATACAATGAAACAGTCTGTCAGTGGCTTACAATATATATATATATATATATATATATATATATATATATATATATATATATATCATCATAAATGTATATTCTCCTACAGATCTAAATGAGAATTTAATTTTCCTCTTAAGCAAAGTTGCCTCAGCACAGTTAGTAAGAGTTGTAGAATACACCGACTGCATCTCAGCAGAGGAGGATGTCTCCCCCAACAAGTGTCCTGGTTATGACATTAAACCATCTGATATAGAGGCTCTAGTCTTGGAGCTTTAGGGAATGTAGCATACCTCTTCATTGCCATCACTCCCAGGTTCACTCTGGCCTGAAGTGGAGGCTCGTGATAGGGTCTTATCTATGGCTCAATTAGAACTGACATTTAAACTGAAAGCAAACTAATAACTTATACTTAATTGAATTATTTGAAATAGAACTGTTTGATCATTTAATTGTGTGTAAACAAATTACTGATGTTTAATTGAATTGTTAGAGATACATAGCAATACTTAAAACAATTTATCTTTGTTGACTTATGTTTACAAATCATACATATCTAATATATATATATAAACCAGATTTGGCATTAAATAACCTGCAATAGTTGATATGCCATAATACCAAACCAAACCAAAGTTACCAATATTCTTTTTAATTCTTATGAAAATTTATACATTGAAAGGAAAATTATTAGGTATATTTATGAAACAAATCTTTAGCATTAAAATTTTGCCATAAAAAATGTGAATAAAAAACATTCCAAACATAAGTACACCCTGCCAAAAAAATCTTCTACTATTTTGTTTAAGTCTATCAACTTCTGTGGGTTATTTACAGTCAAAGCAATTTTTGTAGAAAAACAGCAGTGTTAATATTAATCCATATCTGGAGGGAGATTAAGGGGTTTCATACCTTTCTTAAGGATCTTTGTCCAAAACTAAGTTCAATGGTGCTACTGAAATCAGAAATCGCTTACTATGATGTCGCAGTCCAGCAGGTTAACCACTACGCAATGGGAATTTCCCCCGTGTGAAAGATTTTATTTGGAATTGGCCAGTTTATATTTTTTAAACAATACTTATAGTCTGGATAAGATTGACCTCACTAGATTGCACAGTTGCTGTTACATACCCATACATAAATATGTGAAACGTACATAGAATGTTCATAACTCATATATAGTTAACATAAGAATCCTGAAACACAAAAAACATTTATGACTTCTTAGTTCAGGTACAAAACTTTTTATTACCTTTGAGTTAAAAAGTTTTTCGACATAAGGAAAGCGATACAATCTTTCAATGCTGACTTTTCCATCTGCCCCAAACCACATGCGACACCTGCCGCAAGGCCTCGACGAGCCCCAAAAGTCAACCGTCTTCCTTGGACACTAAAATTCAATTCGACTGACTTTTCTCAAAATCCCCAAAATCCTCCGCGTATGCTTCCGGTGCATGACATCATTCACATCCCGCGGCCACATTTTTTGTCTGGGGTTTCTATTGTGACATCTCTGAATGATACGTCTACTCCGTGCACGCGTAAACACCTGCGCTCATGTTTGCACCTAACTAACCCATGCGCTAAGCAAAAGGTTCTCAGCCTAACTAAACCGAAAGGCAAGATATATAAAATGAAATCCCTTGGCCATTTTATTACATTGCAAGTATGTTTTTTTCCCTGCAACATTATCTAATCTTTCAATTCTGTATTTTAAGATGGGTTTTTTGGTTGAGAAGAAAATTGATTTCTGAATAAAAGAATTTGTTAAAAATTATGGAGCCAGTCTTGATCCTCTTTGAATGGGATTCCTTTGGTGAAAAACAGGATTGTGCAAGTGCAACAACTTCCATACTCACCATGATTAGCTCGATTTTTTTGCAATTTCTACTAAATTGAAAAGCCGTGGATTAATGTTGCGTTCTGGTTAATGAACGCAGGTAGTAATAATAAAAAGACAAACCACGAGATACAAGGAAAAAGCGTTATATTTACAAGGACAAGTATTTACAAGAGAGAGGCTGTTAGTAATAAGAACATAGGATTAGTGGATAGAATAAGAATATAGTTCAACAATAGTTATTGGCTTCTTTTATAAGGAGCGGCTGTTCACCTTTCAGACTTTCTCCGGACTTTACCAGACACTACCGGGCTTACTGGTATTATAAGCTACTGCTATATATATATCTCATGGAACTGGCTTGTTATACCAAAAAGGTGGGTGATACCCAACAATTAATGGGATTCCTGCTTCACAATGTGACTTTTTATCAAAAATCAAGCAAAACTCTGTTTTTCTGGTGAAATACAGGATTGTGCCAGTACAGTATTCTTTACCCTCACTCCATCTAGCCCCATGAGAATTTTCTTTCTTTTTTTTTGTTTTTGTTTCATAAATTGAAAATTTATCTCAAAGATATGATTCATGTAGAACATCAAAAAATACAACTGCACATTTTCCCACCATAGCAAGAAAGAAGTTATAGGGGTGCTTTAACCAATGGGAAACTCACTGGAATAATTGTGTTGAACACTATTTTTATTCATTATTCATTTCAGTCTTTGTAAATACTGTTTTGAACTTGAATTTTTTATAACAACCCTCTTATTTATTAGGAGTGGAAAATTCATTTGGTGTGAGAATGAAACATGATGAAACAGGATTTGAATGTATATTCGTTATACTGAACATTTTAAGCTTTAGAGAATATGTTGGTGTGTATAGGGTGGGGGTGTAATTGATAGTTATATGTCTCTGCATGAGGGCAGATCAATAAATCCACAGCATAGGAAATTAATTCATTTTCAATCTGAAAGTTTCACAGTATTATGTTTAATCAATAAGAATTAAGTGAATTGACGAGAAAAGAGACAATATTGAACAATAAATATTTTCAGTGTAAATGATTTTTATCATTAGGTTACAGACTTGTTAAATTACCAAAATACACACACACACACACACACACACACATATATATATATATAGATACACACATACACACTCTGCACCACCTGGACTTAAATGAAGCAGTGGAGAAAAACCTACTATGAACTTTTAAAAACACACTAGAGTTTGCTAACCAGCAAAAACTTACATTCATCAGCTCTGTGCAGACACTGAATACCGTCTAGAGGACTTACTAAGAGTAATAGGGATGGATAGCAAAAGAGAATCAAGGGAATCTATGCTATTAACATACCTTGATGATGATGGATTGAAATCGCTTCTTAGATCTCTCCAGGATTAGTGACATTGAAGTTTCATTTCAGAACCAATTCTTTTTTAAATGCATAAGTTTATGAAATAAAAATAGTAGATCTTATATAATCTATGAAAGTGTCTTACATCTAACAATTCTTGGATGTAAATGATGGCTGAAATTTGCCAAGATATGCTTGTTGGTAAGCAATATTTGATTAAAAAATGAAACCAGCAGTTGTCATAAAAATATTGATTGTTACAAATATGGTTTTCATCTTTTGTTCAGTATCAACGGCAAAATCCTGGCACTTCATTCACTCATTCTATTAATTCATCTTTTCCTAACTCTCAAAGTCATCCTAAACAAAGCCTGTTGGCCATGATAGATAAAAAAAAAAAAGCTTATGAAATGACAAATGAAGGACAAGGATGTAACAAATTCTTTATTTATCAGGCTGTCCAATGTTTTTCCAAATTGCTGACCGCAGTGCTCTTTCATTTTGTTTTTGCTCTTGTCTTGTATAGCCATATGCAGATGCATGCAGAACACAACGACACAATAATGAAGACGGCGTGACACTTCTTTTAGAAAAATATACCTCTCACTTTATTTGAAAGGTTTGTATGTGAGAGGGAGTTGGAGACCGAACAGAACTGCAATATATTGACTCCCACTCTTATGGCCATCAGTGTCTCTTTCCTGCTCTCCCGGGCTGCCTAATCGGAGGCCCGGGGGCCCACTCTACTGGGTCCAGGCTTTCTCTACCGCATCTTGTCACCAACAGGTCTGGTCTCCAAACTCACTGACTTCCTGTCACCGAGTTATATAATAGTTCAATCACCCACTCAATATCTTCCCATAACTGGCCATCGGGATGTGTCACTTCCGCTGTCCTTGGAATGGCATGTTTGATTGTCATCGAGTGGAAATAACTGTCATGCAGTTCACAGGTCACTCTCTTCCGGTGCATCAGTCTATGACTGTACCATGGGATTTTACCTTGTCCCATATTGTCAGACAAGCCTGCCTACGCGATTTCTTCCCATAACTGCCATCGGAATGTGTCACTTCCTTCCAATGCATCACTTTGGAATGGCATGTTTGGTTGGGTCAAAGGTCAATATACAACACTTGCCCTTCTAGATATTGGCCTGAATCATCTTTGCATCTTCATAGAAGTTTTCTGATTGGTCATTTCAGGTCTCTTGGTTACCACTTGACGACAAGGGTTCACCTGTTGGCTATGAACTTTGAGAATAATACAAAAGATGTAATAATAATGAATTTACCAAAGGGCCTACAAAGCAGAAACCCAAATTAAGTCAAGGGAACAACACTAACTTGTAAAAAATTCTAACCAGTGGCTTAGAGAAAAATAGTCAGGAAAGAATCAGAAATTAAAACTTTTTTAAAATTATTTATGCAAACCATAATAATAAAATGTGGTACTTTTAAACTTGTAAACTACAATAACTTTTACTTTAAAATACTATAAACTTTTACTTTAAACTATTATTAAATTTTACTTTAAACTATAATAAACTTTTATTTCAAACTATGATAAACTTTTACTTCAAACTTTAATAACTTTTACTTTAAAATACTATAAACTTTTACTTTAAACTATAATAAAATTTTACTTTAAACTACAATAAACTTTTACTTTAAACTATTATAAACTTTTATTTTAAACTACTATAAAATTTTACTTTAAACTATAAACTTTAAACTTTAATAACTTTTACATTAAACTACAATAACTTTTACTTTAAACTACAGTAATTTTTAATTTAAACTACTATAAACTAAAGTACTTTAATTTATAGTACAGTAACTTTTAATTTAAATGATTATAAACTTTTCCTTTTATGTTCAGTAACTTTTACTTTAAACTACAGAAATGTTTACTTTAAACTGCAGTAACTTTTTATTCATACAAATAATCTTATAAAACCTTAAAATATACTAAACATCTTATGCTATTTTAAATAATAATGAGGTTCATTTTGGGGATGCAAAAATTGAGTGATTTTATTTTGTATGTTTTTAGAAAGGGAAAACAAAGTAGAAAGTTGCCCAGTCAACTGGGACTGTAGAATACACCGACTGCTTCTCTGCAGAGGAGTAAGACCCCACCTCTAATGAATGTTCTGGCCATGAATTTAAACAATCTGATGGTGAGGTTCCAGTAATGCTGGAGCTTTGGGGAATGCAGAGTACCCCTTCATTACTATTACTCCCAGGTCCGCTCTGGCTCGGAGTGATAACACCTTATATGGTCCGATCAATAGGTCAAATAGAACTAAACTGAGTACCTATGCTAAACTGAATTGTTTGAATTAGAACTGTTTTAGACATTTAAAGTACGTACTTATGCTAAACTGAATTGTTTGAAATAGAACTGTTCTGACATTTAACAGAGTGTAAACAAAAACTATACTTATACTATACTGAATCCCTTGTACTTTGGGTGAATTAGTTTGGTTTGGTTTGGTTTTATGGCATATCAACCATTGTAGGTTATTCAATACCAAATCCTGTATATACATATATATTAAATATATATGATTTGGTCTGGTTAGATTTTATGCATATCAACCATTGTTGGTTATTTAATGCCAAATCCTATTTATACATATATATTAAATATATATATATGATTGGTAAACACATTTTGAAGACAACTATCTTCAATGAGCTCGAGCTCTTTTTTGCTCATAGTTGAATGGTTTTAAGTATTGCTGTATTACAGTCACCATTTAGTATCAGTCATTTGTTGGCATACCATTTGTTCTATTTGATTCACAGATAGGACCCTATTAAGTGCTACCACTCCAGGTCCGAGTGGACCTTGGAGCAATGGTAATGGAGGAGTACACTGCATTCCCTAAATCTCAAAAGTTTGAGCCTCATCATCAGATTGTTTAATGTCATATCCATATATATTCCAACTAATAATAAAAATACAATGCACAAGATTCCCTATCCTCTAGGCATAAAATAACCGCAAACAAGTTGACAAGCCATGGCATTAAAATCAATCAATAAGAACAGAATTTAAGCATTTTAAGAGGACTATGATCTTACCTTAAAAGATCCCGGTGTGGTAGCACCTATCTATGGGTTAAATAGAACTAACGGCATACTTATGCTAAACTGAATTGCTTGAAATAGAATTGTTTTAGACAATTAAACCATACTTACTTTTAAACTGCATGCTTATGCTAAACTGAATTATTTGAAATGGAACTGTTTTTTGACATTGAAACTGTACTTACACTAAACTGATTTGTTTAATATAGAACTGTTTTGACATTTAACTATGTATAAACAAAATCTGTACTTCTACTAAACTGAATTAGCTGAATTAGAACTGTTTGACTAAACTGAATAGTTTGAAATAGAAATGTTTTTGACAATTAAACTGTGTACTCATGCTAAACTGAATTGTTTGATATAGAACTGATTATTTACATAAAAATGGATTTGGTGTTAAATAACCTAAAATGGTTGCTATGCCATTAAAACCAACCAACCAACAACCTTAAAAGATTCTCTAAACTAATCCAAAAGATTAATTAGTTACGATCAAATTCTGATCATTAGGAATAAAAATCACTCTAAATAGAAAATAATGTTTGATTGTTCATCACTCGTTTGGATTTAGAGTTTCTCTTTTAATATTCAACAGTGGAGTGCAGCCTCAAAGGAAGAGAGTTCAAACTTCAGTTGCTCTATTGTGTTCACTTTCAAACTAATATCATTGGAAAAGGCATGAAACCCTTTACTCTCTCCAGCTATGGGTTGAATAGAATCACTACCATACATTTACAACAATGGCTTTAACATTAAATAACCCACAATGGTTGATATGCCATCAAACAAAAGGAAGAAAGAAAAAATATTTGACTACATTAATTTTCCTGCTTTTGTCCATATTTTAAAAATTTTTTAAAAGATATTTTTTCCAAATATTTCAACAGTGTTCATTGAATACTTCAAGAATTTCTATATCTTAAAAGTATATTTAAATCTAAACGTATAACTATATGAATATATGAAAAATAAATAACTTATCAGTGGGACAGTCGTAGTTATAATTATTTTAGGAAGTTAGCAAACTAATCTTTTTTGCCAAATCCTAATTTTTTTTATATATTCATTTAGTGCAAGACCTAAAAAGAGAAATGGAATTGACATATTGGGTTATGTGAGCAGAGTGCTGTCAAAATCCTTTTATCTCTTCACATAATACCTGCAACTTCCATCTCACTGAAATGGACAAAATAAGTCAGACAGGTTTAGCCTGCAGTATTAGAAGATTCAATCACATCTTCAGTCTGAAACAATCCCTGTAATAATGATGATGATGATGGTGATGATGATGATGGTGATGATAATGATAAAATTGTTGATAAGGTAGTGATGATGATGGTGATGATGGTAGAATTGTTGATAAGGTACTAATGATGATGATGATGATAGAATTGTGGATAAGGTAGTGATGATGATGATGATGATGATGATGATGATGGTGGTGATGATCATGATAGAATTGTTGATAAGGTAGTGATGATGATGATGATGATGATAGAATTGTTGATAAGGTAGTGATGATGATGATGATGATAGAATTGTTGATAAGGTAGTGATGATGATGATGATGATAGAATTGTTGATAAGGTAGTGATGATGATGTTGATGATGGTAGAATTGTTGATAAGGTAGTGATGATGATGGTGATGATGGTAGAATTGTTGATAAGGTAGTGATGATGATGGTGATGATGGTAGAATTGTTGATAAGGTACTAATGATGATGATGATGATGATGATAGAATAGTGGATAAGGTAGTGATGATGATGATGTAGATAGAATTGTTGATAAGGTAGTGATGATGATGATGATGATGATGATGATAGAATTGTTGATACGGTAATGATGATGATGGTGATGATGATAGAATTGTTGATAAGGTAGTGATGATGATGATGATGATGAAGATAGAATTGTTGATATGGTAGTGATGATGATGATGAGGATGATGATGGAATTGTTGATAAGGTAGCAATAAAAATGATCATGTTGATGACGATGATGATGATGAGGTATGAAATACTCGATAATACTCAAAAATACTGAGTCACAAGAACACAAATATTATAAAGTAACACATTTAAAGAAGACAAATCTAGAAATGATAAAGAACAACAAACAAGAAAAATAAAAAGAATACAAGAACCCCACAAAATAAAAATACCAATGTGATATAACATTACTAAATAAAAGTTTGAACATTTATGACTAACCAACTAGATTATTAGAATTCATCAGAAAGATCTAAAAAAAAAAGTCCTCTTAAACAGTGTCCTACGTACAACACTAAACTGCATCTGATGTAGGAGCTTTGGGGAATGTGGAGTACCCCTTCATTGCCATTACTTCTAGTTCAACTCTGACCCAGAGTGTATTATCTGTTAGGGTTCCATCTATGGGTCAAATAGAACTAGTATCCTGTATATGACACTGAACTGCATCTGATAGTGAGGTTCCAGTAAAGGTTATCATCGTAGGAAATGGACATGGCGACACAAGTTCAAATCCTGGACGAGACTGATTGCATTTCATATAGCACTAATACCC
>OY757939.1:52901710-52914210 GCA_963585895.1 Sepioteuthis lessoniana
TATATGTGTGATCCATCAATTGTGTGTCTTTGTGTGCGTGTGTGATCTATTCAATTGTGTGTGTGTGTGTGTGTGTGTGTGTGTGTGTGTGTGTGTGTGTGTGCATGTGTGTGTGTGTGTGTGTGTGTGTGATCTACTCCACTGTACGTGTGTGTGTGATTTGTTCCACAGTGTGTGTGTGTGTGTGTAAGTGATTTTTTTCCATTGTGTGTGTATGTGCGTGCGATCTGTTCCATAGACTCAAACATTTACCAGTTAACACCAATGATTCTCGTGGCAATTGAGATAAGAACTTAATCTGGATTAAATAGATTTGCTTTGAAAAATACAACAGATCAAGAGAAAATATTATTTTAGTTTTTGTAGAATGGTCAGTTGACAAGTATGTGCAAACCTGCATGGGCACAAAGATTTTATGAATTCTATTTATAAAATTCTTTTTATATTCTAAATCATACATATAGTAAATTATGTCAAAATATGAGCCGAAGTAACATTGACAGCCAAGAATTGCCATACACACATACATATATATATATATATATATATATATATATATATTGATAATATAGTGGAGTTATAGATGGCTTTGAGATTTGTACTTAAGATAATATTTGCAATAAAGGCTTGTAAAAATGAAAATACTTTTGATACATTCTAATAATAATATCGATGACATATTATACAATTGATTAACTGAATTTTATAGCATATCAACTTGTCTTGGGTTATTTCATGCCAAGAAGTATGCCTTGTACATTCATACTTATATTTTTTGTGTCATTTCTTAAGTTCTTTATTAGTTTTTTTGGCTCATGATCCTATTGGATACAAATGATTTTTCGACCAATCATTTTGACTTATTGATGAAACCCTAAAAGTTACAACAACTTGGGGCCAAAGAGAAACTTGGTGTAATGGTAATAAAGAGATGACTACACATTTCCCAGATCCCATTTAACTGGAGCTGTAGAATACACCAACTGCATCTTTGCAGAGGAGCAAGACTCCCACCATAATCATATTGTGTGTGTGTGTGTGGTCTGTTCCACTGTATATTTATATAGTGCAACCTCGGTGATCAAACAACTCTCAAGTCAAACAATTCATAGTTTGACAGAAAAATTTGAGTAAAGGATGCCTCAGTGATTGAACAAATGTTTGGAGTTTGAACACACATGTCAAGCCAATGAAAACAGAGCATACCCAAATGACTACCAAGGCAAACTGAACATGGCATTGTTTCAGTTTTTGAACAAACATTATGATCGACAACCAAGGTTCCACTGTATATATATATATATATATATATGTATTTACCAACTCCTCAGCATGAGTAGGCTATGACACAAGATCAATTTTCAAGTGGAGTTTAACAAGTTTGAATTAAGAGTTTTCCTTCTCCTTGACTGATTGCCATAGCAAGGTTTGAGTACCTAGTCAACCCTACTATTTAACCTCAGTTAGATGTAAATAGTTAGGTATTAGTGTTATATAGCAGAGAAAGACAACAATGCCGATATATAAAAATATAATCTGCTTCTTTTCATTTCCTTTTATAACCCAAAATGTACAGATGAGAGGGTTGAGTAAGAGAAGGTCAAAGAAGGCTGAGCTGTACGCACAGGGGCCAAGGCATGAATCATCTGTGAACTGCTTTCCTCATCTGGTTTAGATCAAAACCTTCCTGATTATATAATATTAAAGACGCCCATGCAAATTCTCGTTGTCACAACCCCTTTCAGCCTGCTGCCTATCCAACAATGCACATGATCCAACGTCCTTCTCAAATACCAACCGTACAATTTACATGGTATTTCTGCCAAGAATACTGGCATCCTCTTTACTTTAGGTACCAGGTGCATTTCCAGTGATTATTTTCCCAGAGCCCAACTCCTGCAGCAGCATCAACCAATAGCAACGAGGTCTTTAAAACAGTATCCAATATTAGCACCTTATGAAATGCAAAGAGCTTGGTCCAGGAATTGAACCTTGTTTGCCATGTCCATTTCTTACAAAAGTAACCATTATCCCACAAGCGCTCCCAGTATATATATATATATATATATATATATGAGGGAATGTAACTAAATGAGGTTTATTTTTCAGTATAGTCCTACTCATGGTCCACACACATCTTTCATCAGTTTTACAGTGCTTGGATCCCATTGACGAAAAAAGTCATCAATACCAGATATGATATCATCAATATGAACTTTTCAGCCTATGAGCTTTTCTGCCCAACCATATATATATCATAATTTTTGCAGCAAAGGTCTGTAAAAAAATGAAAAATACTTTTGATACATCCTTATATCTATATATATATATACATCCTTATATATATATATATATATACATCCTTATATATATATATATATATACATCCTTATATATATATCTATATATATATATACTAATAATGATATTAGACGAACCAGACACTGCTGGAGAAGCAGGGACGAGCTCATAAGTAATGTACTGTTATGGACCCCCACACATGGCCGTGCACAGCAGGATGACCAGCACGAACATACATTCAGCAACTATGTGAGGATACAGGATGTTGTCCAGAAGACCTGCCAGAGGCGATGAACGATAGGGAAAAGTAGCGAGAGAGGATCAGGGATAACCATGCTACCAGCATGACATGATGATAATGAATAATGATATTAATGGTATCATGGGGTCATAGAGAGTCTTGAAATGTGTAAATTAAACCGAACAAAATGTTTGATTTAGCCTAATATTTATAGCACCACTTTCTTCAACCTCGAAGAATATCTTTTATATTTTCAAGAGTACACAGTCTGAGGTGATATCATATAGAAATCTTAATATTGATTACTTTCAGAGGGAAAAACTATCTCAGTAAATATAAAAATAGCTTTAATAAACATACTTTTTTTCTCATATTTTTGTTAGCAAGAAAAGTGGACAGGTTTTGCTGGTTTCTTTTTTTGGTTTTCTTTTACCCATGAAATTGGATCTTGGTAGGTATCTTGAATTTTACAAGTATTTTATCTTTAGCATTTTTCCCCTATGATAGATAAAAAAAATGTTTTTTTTAGAATGCTTTTCTCTGTTTCTTTCAATGTTTTACTGGACCTGTCAGTAGAGCTTAGAATCCACTGACAGTATCCCCCACTCCACCCCACAGAAGAGTAAGTCCACTCAACACCATCAAAAAAGGGCATCCTATATAGTTTGATGTATGCAAGTCTTTGTTGGTCGGTTAATACTGGCGTGTCCATGTGTTAAAGTCCAAAGGATGATGAGTTCGTCTTTACTTCTCCAGCTATGCCCCACATGTCGTTCTCATCTTACTTGAATGGTTTGTGAGATGGGAGGTAAGTGGCCGTACAGCTGCTGTTTTGTGGAGTGTTGCTCCCAGGATTTGTTCAAAACAGTATGTAGCATTCCTGTGTAGTTCCCATCAAGTTTTTTTCTTAATGCATTTCATTCGCATCCATGTGGTGTGTCCATACAGTAGTATTGACACAGTCACAGCTCTATGCAAACAGAAAATGTAGTCTAAAAGACCTACTGGGAGCTATGGATAATAGGGGCAGATGCTGAGGATATTGTTTAAAGCTTATAATCAAAATTTCAATAATTTGTGTTTAATACAGTAGTGGGTAGAGTGTTTGCCAATGGTCTAGGAGACCTGGGTTCAATCCCAGTTCACATCATACCAAAGACTTTAAAAATAGTACATGATACCTCCTTGCTTAACACTCAGCACTATATGGTATATATCAAGAGTAAAGTGGACCAATCCAGGGAAAGAAGTAGCCCCCTCCCCTACACCTTGGTGTAGTAGCTATTGAAAAGGGAGCCTTCTGGTTGCCCTTGACTAAAGGGAGACAACTTTACTTTACTTTACAGTATCACTATCATCTCCGACAGGAGATATTGAGAACTATAGCAATAGAGACAGTTAGTCAACAGTTTTTTCATTGTTGACCTGATCCAGTTGGCTGGGGCACTAGAATGCACCATCAGCATCTCTGCAGTAGGGTACAACCCCAACCTAACAAGTGTCCTGGATATGATGCAAAATAATCTGATGATAAGGCTCCAGTTCTGGAGATCTGGCAAAGGTGGAGTACTCCTTCATTGGCATTACTCCCAGCCCCACTCTGACCTAGAGTGGTAGTACCTGTCAGTTCCCATCTAGGAGTCAAATAAAGGTTTAACTATTTAACTGTGTGCAAACAAATGACTGATGCTAAACTGAATCGTTAATACTACATAGCGATACTTGAAACCATTTAACTGTGAACAAATAGAATTATTGGTGTTAGATAGAAATTTTTGAAGCAATTTATCTGTGTGCAAACAAATGATCAATACTGAATAGAATTACTCATGTTAGACAGGAATGCTTTCTTTGCCATCTTTGATCTCTTTCTTCTTCTCTTTTTTCTCTTTTCCCTTCTCTCTCTGTCTCTCTCTCTCTCTTTCTCTCCCCAACTTAATCTTTTGCCTCTCCTTTCTCTCTACACTTCTTTTCCCCCTTTGTCTCTATCTGTTTATTCCACCCTCTTCTCTTTCCTCCTCTTCTTTCTCTTTTCCCTGTTCCCTTTTTATCCCTCTTTCTATTTTCTTTTCCCTCTTCCTTTCAATTTCTCTTATTTTCCTCCTCTTCATCCTATGGATAGTTACTTCTCTTTTTTCTCTCCTCTTTGATTTTAAACTCCCCTTCATCTTCTCTACTTTCCTCTTGCTCTCTTTCTCTACCTATCTTCTTCTCCTCCTCCT
The DNA here is from genome assembly GCA_963585895.1 of Sepioteuthis lessoniana. Lineage (NCBI taxonomy): Eukaryota > Metazoa > Mollusca > Cephalopoda > Myopsida > Loliginidae > Sepioteuthis > Sepioteuthis lessoniana. The sequence goes on from OY757939.1 coordinate 52,906,475, forward strand.
CCTCCTCACTTTACCCCATTTCTATCTCCACTTCCTTTTCGTTACTCTTATTTTCCCCACCCTACTTCATTTATTTATTCGTTTCTTTCTTATTAGTCCCCCACTACTTTATTCTCTCTCTCTCTCTCTCTCTCTCTCTCTCTCTCTCTCTCTCTCTCTGGACTTTCGCCTTTTTTCATCCCCGTCTTAGAGATCTTATTAAATCAATGAAACAAATTATTGGTAAGATTAACCTCTTCAGACAATCAAAATATATGCAATCAGTTTGAGAGAAAGGAAAATAAACTTAATGTACCAACAGGGTGAAGTTGGGGCGCAGAAATAACAGGGCAGTCCATAATATAAGTTAATTCTTCTGTTGTTCTATAATTTCCCCTCCAGGCTGTACATCAATAAGGTCTTATGAAAAAGTATCCAGACTAAAACTGTATTTATCAGAACAGAATTAAACAATAAAGGAAACATTCATCATGTCGTGCCGCTAGCATGGATATCCCTGATCCTCTCTCGCCACTTCTCCCTATCGTTCATCGCCTCAGGCAGGTCTTCAGGGCTACATACCATATCCTCACATAGCCGCTGTATGTATGTTCTAGCTGGTCATCCAACTTTTGCTCAGCCATATGTGGGGGTCCATAGGAGTACATCACTTATGAGCTCGTCTCTGCTTCTCCAGCAGTGTCCTGCGTGTCTGGTTCGTCTAACTTGGATAGTTTACGTGATGGGAGGTTGGTGGCTGTATAGTTGGTGCTTTGTGGGGTGTTGCCACCAGGACTTATTCAATATTGCTCGCAACAGTCTTGTGTAATTTCCGGCCAGCTTCTTCTCCAGCTATTTTGTTAGCGTCCAAGTGGTGCATCCATACAGCAGTATCGATACGATCGCTGGAAGAAACTGCGTTTCATTTTATCAGTCAGGTCTGATTTCCATATGATCAATAGCTTATCAATAGCTATCCATGCCTTCATTAGCCGCGTGTCGATGTCTTTTTTGGTTGATGCGGCACTGCTTCCTAAGTAGATGAATTTGTCAACCAGTTTCAGAGAGGTTCCCTCTAGTGTGAAAATGTCGCCTGCTTGATTAAAGCACATATATTCAGTTTTGTGTGCATTGATACAGAAGCCAATGCCTGTGGCGGCTCGTTCCAAACTATGCAGTAGTGTTTCGGCTTGGTTGGGCATATTTGCCAGTATTGCTATGTCATCGGCATAGTCGGCATCGGTAATTGTTTTTGCAGGGTACCTTCTGCTTCTTAGGACGGACTAGGTTCTTCAGCCTTGGTGAGGCAACTAGTCTAGGAGAAGGAAAACTCTGAATTCAAACCTGTTAAACTCCGCTTAAAAGTTGACCTTGTGTCATATCCTGCCCGAGCGGAGGGGTTGGTAAATAGTACCTTCTGCTTCTTTTCTTTATCAGCTCGAAGCCATTTTCTCAGATTTTATTGATTGATGATCTAAGCACGTAGTCTAGGCAGATGATAAAGAGGTATGGGGCTAGTGTGTCCCCTTGTTGTACTCCTACTACAATGTCGAAGTATTCTGTGTCTCCATCCGGTGAACATACTTACACTTCGGTGTTTCTATAGAGAATCGTTATTGCTGCTATGGTTTTTTTTGGTAGACCGTATGCTAGTAGGATTTGCTCCATCTTCCCTCTGTGAATGGAATCGAAGGCCTCGGTAAAGTCGACAAATGATAATATCGTCCGTAGGTTTTTTGCCCGTATACCTTCAAGGATTCTACAGATGGTCAATATTAGTGAGTTTGTGGATCTATTTCTTTAGAAGCCATTTTTGTTTTTCCTAAGGATGTTGTCGATTTTGGGTTCTATGCGGTTTCGTTGTAGGGCGTTGTAAATTTTGGCTGCTATGAATATAAGTGTTATACCTCGGTAGTTCTTGGCTAATCCGAAGGCAATCCCCTTGCCATAATACTTTAAATAATTTTGTTGAAGAAATGTAAGGTAAATTATTTTGTCATAGTAATTTATTATAAATGATTTTATTGTAGGAAATTATAGTAAAGGGTAATCTTATAGGAATGAATTATTAATGATTTTATTGTAGAAATGTATTGTAAACGATTTTATTGTAGTAATTTATCGTAAATAATTTTCTCATAGGAATGTATAGTAAATGATTTTGGCAATAAAAATGTATTGGAAATGATTTTACTATAGAAATGTATTGGAAATGATTTTACAAGAATACATTTCAAGTAATTTTGCTATAGAAAAGCATTAGAAATATTTTTACCAAATAAATGCACTGGAAATGATATCTACAAAGAGTTTTACAATAGAAAAGCATTGTAAAGGATTTTACTATAGAAATGAATTGGAAATGATTTTCCTATAGAAATGCATTAGATAGGGGGGTATTCAGTCAAACTTTAGCCTTTAATATAGGTTTAGTATGGTATCCCACTCTTAGGCAATAGCCGCAATCACTAATTTTTTAGCATCATTCTTTACATCAAAATCTAAGTATCATCTTCCTTTTTCTCCAATCAGAATGCATTCCCTTTACAACAATTGCTTGAGGATAAAGCAGTATGGATTTACAGTAGAGATATTTTGGTAGCACTGGACCGTTTCTGAAAAACAGGAATTGACTTTGGTATCAATAACAAAAGAAATCAATTTTGAAAGGCACATTCTGTATCTTTGATTGGAATCATGAAAAACCGAAGGCTTCATAGCATTAAAGAAACTGCATTCTAAAAGATAGGGCAATGGACTCTTCTTAGATCCTTATCAACAAAGGATTTTCCTGAGATCCTAATTAATAAGAGACTCTCCCTAAATCCTAATTAATAATAAACTCTCTCTAGATCCTGATTAATAATAAACTCTCCCTGGATCCTAATTAATAATGGACTCTCTCTTGATCCTAATTAGTAATAGACTCTCTCTAGATCCTAATTAATAATGAACTCTCTCTTGATCCTAATTAATAATGGACTCTCTCTAAATCCTAATTAACAATGGACTCTCTCTTGATCCTAATTAGTAATAGACTCTCTCTAGATCCTAATTAATAATGAACTCTCTCTTGATCCTAATTAATAATGGACTCTCTCTTGATCCTAATTAGTAATAGACTCTCTCTTGATCCTAATTAGTAATAGACTCTCTCTAGATCCTAATTAATAATGAACTCTCTCTTGATCCTAATTAATAATAAACTCTCTCTAGATCCTAATTAATAATAAACTCTCCCTGGATCCTAATTAATAATGAACTCTCTCTTGATCCTAATTAATAATAGACTCTCTCTAGATTCTAATTAATAATAGACTCTCTCTAGATTCTAATTAATAATGGACTCTGTCTAGATCCTAATTAATAATAGACTCTCTCAAGATCCTAATTAATAATGAACTCTCTCAAGATCCTAATTAATAATGGACTCTCCCTGGATCCTAATTAATAATAGACTCTCTCTAGATCCTAATTAATAATGGACTCTCTCTAGATCCTAATTAATAATGGACTCTGTATAGATCCTAATTTAATAATAAACTTTCTCTGGGTCCTAATTGATAATAGACTGTCTAGATCATAATTAATAATGGACTCTCTGTAGATCTAAATTTATAATAGACTCTGTCTAGATCCTAATTAATAATTAACTCTGTCTAGATCCTAACAAATAATAGACTATCTCTAGATCCTTAGTAATAATAGACTCTCTTCAGATCCTTATTTATAAAAAAAATAAGATGATTAAAACCTCACAAGTAGAATCAAGTTCAATTTAATATTTTGATTTTTTTAAAAATTGCATCAAAATTTTATAATAAAATTAAGCAGTTTTAAAAAAATAGTAGTTTATATATAAATTTTAAAGTAACTGATCATGATAAACCTTTGTAAACAGTAATAGCTTCTGGTATATATCAGTCCCAACCCCTCCATCATAGGCTAGATGTGAGACAAGGTCAACTTTTTGTCAAGATTACAACTGGTTTTAATTTAGAGTTTTCCTTCTCCAAGACTGGTTATCATACAAAAGCTAAAGAACCCAGTCTACCATATTATTTACCCACAGTTGGAAGGAAAGCAGATGAATTTCTGTCTTTCTCAAGAATGTGAAGTGAAGCACAAACTGTCTTATCCAGGATTTGAACTTTGGACCACAGGTTCATTTTCTATGCTAGTAGCCATTACACTAAGTTTCAAGTAACAATTCTTAATACAAATAATTTGCATACTGTTATATGGTTTCAAGTATTCCAATCTAATACAAATAATTTCCAAAAAGATCTATTTAACTAATAATTGAGATCCTAATGTGTACAACTCCTGATTAAAGTGGACTTGGGAATAATGTCAAAAAAGGGTCCTCCGTACTCCACAGAGTTCCTGAACTGCAGTCATACTGTCGGCAAGTTCTGAGCCTTGACAACGAAGTGGAAAAGTTGTAGCAGTTAAAATTCAAAATACTGAGGATCAATGAGTTTGATTCTCACAACTTGCTCCTTACTTCTGGCCTTATGCCACATCTTAGCAAAGCTTAGTAAATAAATATTGTGAATACATTTTTCTGTTGAAAGTTGGAAAAATCTTCTTTTGGATTGTTTGATATAAGCCGTGAGCAAAATTGCCATTTCTATTTATGAACTTTCCAGACAACAACAGGCACTTCTGAGGTGGGTGTCCTCATAGTGTAATGGTTAAAGCGATGGACTGCAAAATCGTAGTAAGCGAGTTCATATTCCAGTCACGCTATTACATTCACTTTTGGGCAAATACCCTTGGGAAAGGTATGAACCCCCTCATCCTCCCAGCTATGGGTTAAATAGTACCACTACTGTTCTTCTAGAAGAATGGCTTTGGCATTAAATAACGTACAAAGGTTGATATGCCATTAAACAAAGAAACCAAACCAAACCAAACCTAAGAAACCAGAATAAAGGTGTTCCTGTAAATTAACCCATCCTAATTTGAACATATGCTAGATTTTTTTGTCGCAGGTGGAATTTTTTGAATAATGTAAGCTTGGAAACTAAATGATTATCTTCATATATTTTTCTGTTTACTCTTTTTACATATATTAAATCTCTCAGTTAATGAGGCTATCATACCAGGCACTTCTGGTAAAAATTGACCAATCAAAGACAAGGACTGAAAGCATTTAGAATCACTTGTAACTATTTTCAATATTCAAATGTTGGTTGTACTTTCAGCCAGGAAGACATATCTTTTGGATTATCAAAACTGAATTCTCTAAGCAAAAGATCAAAATGGTGACAAGAATTTTAACATTATCAAAAGTTTCTCTTTCTCTAAATCAACTGCGTGTTATTTTAGAGACTTACAAATTCAATGGCCATTTATTTTTTAACATTAGAAAATGAAAAGAAAATTTCTTCTTTAACATTTAGCCTCTCTCCTTATGCCACTCAGTATCGCAATAATCACTGTAGGAAATGGAAACAGTGATCCAAGTTCAAATCTTAGACAAAGCTGTTCACAGAGTGTTTCAAAAAGTTTTATATCATTTGAGATGTACAGGGTGTTTCAGAAATATCGATATCATTTCATAAACTAAAATCTTGACCAATTCTCATTCAAACGATCTCAAATTTTAACAGCATGTGTAGAAACAATTCCAAATTCTATGTTGAATGTTTAAACATCTTTTCTTTTCATTTTTATACTGGCAAAAGAAAGCATAAAACATTAAACTGAATTTTGACCTGTTTTTACACATCCTGTTAAAATTTGAGACCATCTGAATGAGACTTGATCAAGTTATTAGATTACAAGATGAGGGTTTTTTTTAAAACACTCTGGGAAATATAATCTTTTTAATGTACAACAAACACATACATATAGCCTCTCTTTATTTCTCTGTATTTACCAAGACAGAAAAGAACAATCAATGAAACATTATTTTTCTACACAAGAACAGTTTTCAAAAAGCATTTAGGAAAGTGTAAGGAAGTCTAATATACATTTCCTAGTTATTTCCATTATATCAAAAAGTAGGATGATTAAAGAATGTCATTATTAAATAAACACCCTTGAAAAGTATCATTCAGTTACAAATTGGACTGGATATTACTTTATTCTCTAAAAGCATTGCTATGATGAGCTGTTTTTGCTGGGTTACAGTTACATGAAGCTAGACAGCAATTACACAAGAATGTTGAAAGCAATATTGAACAAGTCCTGGTGGCAACACCCAACAAGACACCAACTGTACGGCCACTTGCCTCCCATCACGAAAACTATGCAAGTTAGACAAACCAGACATGCAGGACACTGCTGGAGAAGCAAAGACGAACTCATCAGTGATGTGCTCCAATGGACCCCCACATATGGCCAAGCAAAAGTAGGACAGCCAACTCGAACATACATACAGCAGCTATGTGAGGATATGGGATGTAGCCCTGAAGACCTGCCAAAAGCGATGAGTGATGGGGAGGAGTGGCGAGAGAGGGTCAGGGATATCCATGCTAGTGGCACGACATGATGATGATGATGACATACATTGAAAATCTTAATGATAAATAGATAATTATGGGAGGTGCCCGTGGTGTAATTGTTATCATTGTAGGAAATGGACACGGCCACATGAGTTCAAATCCTGGCTGACACTAAGTGCATTTCACATAGCATTAATACCCTTGGGAAAGGTATGAATCCAATTATTCTCCCTCCAGCTATGGGTAAATAGTAGGGCGGACTAGGTTCTTCAGCTTTGGTGAGGCAACTCGTCTAGGAGAAGGAAAACTCTGAATTCAAACCTGTTAAACTTTGCTTAGAAATTGACCTTGTGTCATATCCTGCCCGAGCGGAGGGGTTGGTAAATATGAATAGATAATAATGGTTGACAATGTTTCTTCTAAAAATGAATAGCAATACATGTGTATAAAATGGTTGTAACATTTTGTATTGGAAATTTACATACAAATGTAACAACTATTATAGAACAGAGGTAGTAATAGGTTTTTTTTATTTATGAAATTCAGTCTTTGGAGAGATACACTCTTGTCATTTTCAGTAGTCTATTAAATAAACTCAACTAAATTTGATTATATTAGTCTTGTAAAATATAATCTTTGCAGTGTACTATAAAATCATACACATAGCCTCTCGTTTCTTCTTTTTATTTTCTTCCTCTTTATACTTATATGATAAAAGATAAACTGTTCACTTTTGTTTTAACTTGTAGACCACTATTTTCCAGAAGCCTAACATACAAGGTGTGTTCAAAAAGTATCAAGACTGAATTTGTATTTACTGAAACAGAAATGAACAATGAATGAAATAATTTTCTTCAAAATACAAGTGTGTTCAAAAAGTATTGAAATTGAAACTGTATTTACTAAGACAGAAATGAACAATGAATGAAATGTTAATTTTCTTCAAAATAGTTACCTTGGCATTCAGCACGCTTATTTCATCAAGTTTTCCATTGGTTGAAGCACCTCTGAAACCCCTCTTTAGACAAAATGTCAAACTTCAGTCATATCTCTTTTAATGTTTGTTACATTCTTACATTTTACCCTAGAGATGAATTTTCAATTTAAGAAACAAGAAAAAGTAGCAAAGAGCTAAGTCAAGGGAGTAGGGAGAGTGTTGCACTTGTCCAAATCTTTTGTTCACAAAAAAAAAAATTTTTGCTTGATTTTAAAGAAGATCAAATTATTGCATAGCCATGATACATATACAACTATACACATATACATGCTGAAACATAGTCAACACAATAATGACGAACGAAC
>OY757939.1:52919210-52956862 GCA_963585895.1 Sepioteuthis lessoniana
CATATAGCAGTATCGATGTGACCGCTGCCTGGAAGAAACTGCGTTTCATTTTATCGGTTAGGTCTGATTTCCATATAATCGATAGCCTATTGATAGCTGTCCATGCTTTCGTTAGCCTCGTTTCGATGTCTTTTTCAGTTGATTCGACGCTGCTTCCTAGGTACGTGAATTTGTCAACTAGTTTAAGTGGGGTTCCTTCTAGAGTGGAGATGTCCCCCGTTTGGTTATAGCACATATATTCCGTTTTGTGTGCATTAACATAGAGGCCTATGCTTGCTGCTGCTCGTTCCAAACTATGCAGAAGAGTTTCGGCTTGGTCAGGTGTATTTGCCAGTATCGCTATGTCATCGGCGTAGTCGGCGTCGGTAATTGTTGTTGCGGGGTATCTTTTGCTTCTTTTCTTCGTCAGTTCGAAGCCATTATCTTTGATTTTGTCAATCGATGTTCTAAGTACGTAGTCTAGACAAATTGGCTGGTCGCTCGCCACTGTATCCGCATGGAAAAACTCTGTCAACGCTGCAGTAGGAGGGGTAGGATTACTTATATATAAATAAACACACACAAATATATATATATATATATATATATATATATATATATTTATGCTCCCCTACGCCTGTAGGGTTGAACTCTCTAGCGAAGGAAGTAAATGTGTTGCCATTAGCATAATGCAAGGCTCTTCATATTAATCAAGCTCATGGTAGCCGTTAAGTGGATATATGTGAACAAAAACAACTGTGATTCATAACCCTTTAAATTTACTTAGCTGGCGCTTGTTTCCTCATTACTGAGTGGGAGAATCTTGGATTGGCGTTTGAGTCGATCCCAGCTTAGGGAATCTAGCCTGTCTAGCCACACTGAAGAATTCTGATAGAACAAAATAGATCTATCTGTGGATAACAATATATATATATATTTATATATGTGTGTGTGCATACAAATACCTATATGTATGTGCATGAATATCCCCACTTCTGTTTTCACCAGGGAAACTTTCCAATGTATAACAGCTACTCTGCCTGAAGGTTTAGGCAGACTCAAAATCATCTATGTATGTTAACATCCAACTCTCCACCTCCTCTTTTGACCAAGGAAAACACCTGCCTCTCTATGACATCTACTCAGCCTGAGGGTTTAGGCAGACTCAAAATCATTAGCCCGTACCAACTTGGCCATCTTTCCTCCTCCATTAATAAAGCCTGCCAATGTATGGCTGCGACTGTGTCTGGGGATGTAAACTGTTCCACTTTTCTCCCACTTTTTTAACCACTGCATCAACAGGATGTCTCACTATACATGGGACCCATGTGACTGCCAATAATTCTACTAATAATAATGCATTCTTTTTTATTTCAAATAATATTCAACAACAACTATTAATCCTCAATCACAATGCCTTGGACAATGTTCTATAATTCCATAATAAATATGTATATATACACATATACATGCAGAATCATAATGGCACAATAATAACGACGAGTGAAGACTTCTTTAAAAAAATATACCTGTCACTTTATTTGAAAGGTTTGAGTGTGAGAGGGAGTTGGAGACCGAACAGAACTGCAATATATTGACCCCCTCTCTTATGGCCATCGGCGTTGTGACTTTCTCGCTCTCCAGGGCTGCTCAACCGGAGGCCCGGGGGCCCACTCTGCTGGGTGCAGGCTTTCTCTACCGCATCTTGTCACCAAAGGGTCTGGTCTCCAAACTAACCGAGTCCTGTCTTCACCGAGTTATATAATAGTTCAATCGCTCACTCAATATCTCCCCAAAACTGGCCATCGGGATGTGTCACTTCCGCTGTCCTTGGAATGGCATGTTTGATTGTCATCGAGCGGAAATAACTGTCATGCAGTTCACAGGTCACTCTCTTCTGGTGCATCAGTCTATGACTGTACCACAGGATTTTACCTTGTCCCATATTGTCAGCCAAGCCCGCCTACGCCAATGGAATATGCAACTTCCACATCTTTGGAATGGCATGTTTGGCTGGGTCGAAGGTCAATATACAACAACAAGAGAGGAAAATATATTTTGCTTCACTACTTATTTGGAGACAAAATCATTCCAAACTGTCAAAATAGATGCATCTTATTTATATGATAATGATTTATTACTGAGACAAGAAATTCAAAAAATATTACATGTGCTGGAAGCTGATATAATAACAATTAAAAAAAAAATATTGATTTGATGTCTCTCGCCTCAAGGATGCATTTTTACAGTGTTCCAAATGACCATTTTTATGCTTGTCTTAGAAATAATCATTATCATATTAATGGGTTGCATCTATTTTGAGACCCACTGTATATACCCAACCCCTCTGTACAAGCAAAATATGATTCAAGGCCATTTTTAAGCAGAATGTAACAGGTTTGAATTCTGAGATTTCATTCTCTTACACCAGTTGCCATACCAAGGCTAAAGAGCCCAGCATGCCCTAAAACTGGAGGGAGAATAGTTGTTACCAGGTCCATTTCCATGATATCCATTACAACACAATTACCTTTTGAACCACTATATGAATGAATCCAAACCAGTACAAGCAGGATGCGACACAAGGCCAATTTTTAAGGGAAGTGCAGCTGGTTTTAATTCAGTGTTTTCCTTCTTTTAGACTGTTTGCCTTATCAAAGCTGAAAAACCCTGTCTGCCTTACTATTTACCCATAGTTGGAGGAAGCACAGATGAAAAAATGTCTTTTCCAAGGGCATTAACGTGACGTGAAATGCAAACAGCTTCATTCTGGATTTGAACTCGGATCACCATGTTCATTTTGTACTACGATGGCATTTGCTCTAGTTACCAAAGTATTTTTTAATACCTTATAACTTCACAGTCTTAGGTCCACACAAGACCCATACTTACCGAAGTATGGCAACTGTTCAGTCACTTGAGGTGCTAGAGGTTTTTTAATTCTAAAACAAGTTCAGTCAGGCAAAAAAGCACAGCTGCTGACCAAGCATAAAATCCAACAAATCACAGAAAGAAATCTGAAACAATATTCAATAAAGGACAATGAGTTAAAAACTGGGGATATTTACTTTTTTGGCTTGATTTAAACTCTGCTTGGACGTTTCCTCTGACAACCAGCTTACTTGTCAAATTCATTTCAACCCAACCCATTTGACATTTCTCCTTGTAACAATGTTGTACTTTGTCGTTTATTGCAATGTCAGTTGATATCAACTGCACACAAAAATGTTCTGACTACTTCCTGCTGTTCACATTGCATTGTGGGATGCAATTGTTATTTTACTTCGACCGGTTACATTTTTGATATTTCATTATTCGAGTCTCAGTTTTTGACCTGTGCCACAAAAAAAAAGAAGAAATTGGTGATTTCTAGATGTAAATTTTTACATTTGTGGAAGGAAACCTAATTTATATGTCAAGGATTTTTATAAGAATAGAATAGGGGGATGATTGACCTTATTCTGCTTTCATGCAATGTGGTTTCTTTAGCCTTTGTAATTCAATACCAGCCAAAGTAACCATCCGCATCAGGACTTGAATCACAACTGGTTATAAAATTCAGCAAGCTTTGCTAAGTCTGATATAAAGAGAGAAGAAAAAGTTGCACAGAGATTGGTCTAGTGAGTATTGAGAGTGCAGCACTTGCACAATCTTGTGTTTCACAAAAAACTGCTGTTCAAAATACTAGTTTCATAACTTTTTTCTTACTGACTTATCTAGACTTTTTTGGCAGGAGTCTAGACATCTAGACATCGTCCCTTTATTATATAAGTTGTCATTTACTTATCTTTGGATAGTTTGGTACAAGGCCAGAAGTACTGGGCACTCAGAGAGAACTGAACTCCCTAACAATGGTCTGCTGGCCTCAGTTGTGTATATTATTCAGACACAAGGTTCATATTACCCTATGAAAATAATTCCATACACAATTTAAAATATCTTCATTAAGTTTAATCATTTATTTCAAGTAGATAACATAGCACTTTAAGAAGAATCAATAAACGTATACCTATTTCTTATGAATACTTGAAAATTATTTATTTTTCCAAATTCCCATGAAGACAGGATTGACATGAAGTCATTTTACAGTTGTTGGGGGGGGCACACACAAATCAAAACTTATGTGTGGCCATTAAAAAAAATCTTTGATTCCTCAGCATTCCTCTTTTTGGGGGACATCAAGGACCCAGCAATAAACTCATACCTGCTAAGCATGGGAGAAGGCTGTCTGGGACGAGGCAAACAACTTTAACCCAAGCGGCACAAACACCAGATGAGCCCTAAACAGGTCAGGTTTACTTAAACTTCTCTGCTATGGATTAAATAGTACCACTACTGTCCTTTTACAAGGATGGTTTTGGTATTAAATAATTCACAAAGATTATTTTGCCCAGTCAGCTGGGGCTGTAGAATACACCAACTGCTTCTCTGCAGAGGGGTTAGACCCCCCAACGAGTGTCCTGGACATGACACTAAACAATCTGATGGTGAGGTTCCAGCAATGCTGGAGCTTTGCGGAATACCCCTTCATTGCCATTGCTCCCAGGTCCACTCTGGTGCGGAGTGGTAGCACCTGATAGGGCCCTATCTATGGGTTAAATAGAACGAACAGCATACTTATGCTAAACTGAATTGTTTGGGTAAACTAAATAGCTTGAAATAGAAATGTTTTTAACAATTAAACTGTACTTACATTTAAACTGCGTGCTTATGCTTAACTGAATTATTTGAAATAGAACTGTTTTTCAACATTAAAACTGTATTTACACTTAACTGAATTGTTACATATAACTGCTTGAATAGTTTGAAATGGAAATGTTTTTGACAATTTAACTGTGTAGTTATGCTAAACTGAATTGTTTTCAATAGAACAGATTATTTACATAAAATGGATTTGGCATTAAATAACCTACAAAGGTTGATATGCCATAAAACCCAACAAACCAAACCTAACCAAACAAAGATTATTTTGTCATTAAAAAAACAAGAAAAGTAAGAAAATTTATTCTTCTGATATGCAAAATTCTATTTGCAGTAATCTCTTTTCACAATAAAATAATATTTCCTCGAAAAATATTGATTAAATTGAGATAAAGTCTACAGTAAACAAGTACGCAGGAATAGAGGCTTCAAACCATATAATGGTTGCCCAGTCGGCTGGAGCTGTAGAATTCACCGACTGCAACTCTGCAGAGGGGTAAGACCCCCCACCACCACCAATGAAAGTCCTGGATATGACACTAAATAATCTGATGGTGAGGTTCTAGTGATGCAAGAGCTTCGGGGAATGCAGAGCACCCCTTCATTGCCATTGCTCCCAGGTCCACTCTGGCCTGGAGTAGTAGCACCTGAAAGGTACTTATCTATGGGTTAAATAGAACTAAACTGTTTTCTTTTGTTAAACTGAATTGGTTGAATTAGAACTGAGGTTCCAGTGATGCTAGAGCTGTGGAGAAATGCGGAGAATCTCTTCATTGCCATTGCTCCCAAATCCGCTCTGACCAGGAATGGTAGCACCTGATTAGGTCCTATCAATGGGTTAAATAGAACTAAACTGCATACTTATACTAAACTGAATTATTTGAATTATAACTGTTTGACTAAACTGAATAGCTTGAAATAGGATTGTTTTTGACTATTAAAATCCATACCTATGCTAAACTGAATTGTTTGAAATGGAACTGGTTTTGATATTGTTTAACTGTGTGTAAACAAAATCTGTATTTATACTAAACTGAATTAATTGAATTAGAACTGTTTGACTAAACTGAATAGTTTGAAATAGAAATGTATCTGACAATTAAACTGTGTACTCATGCTAAACAGAATTGTTAGAAATAGAACTGATTATTTGCATAAAAATGGATTTGGCATTAAATAACCTACAAAGGTTGATATGCCATAAAAACCAACCAACCAATCAACCAACCAACCAATCAACCAACCATATACTGGTGCTTAAATTATTAATATTGCATAGAAATACTTGAAATCATACAATCATCATCATGACGTGCGGCTAGCACGGATATCCCTGACCCTCTCTCTCCACGTCTCCCTATCATTCATCGCCTTCGGCAGGTCTTCGGGGTTACATCCCGTATCATCACATAGCTACTGTATGAATGTTCGAGCTGGTTGTCCTGCTTTTGATTGGCCATATGCAGGGTCCACAGGAGCACATCACTTACGATCTTGTCTTTGCTTCTCCAGCAGTGTCCAGCATGTCTGGTTCATCTAGCTTGTATAGTTTTCGTGATAGGTGGTAGGTGGCCGTACAGTTGGCGCTGTGTGGGGTGTTGCTGCCAGGACCTGTTCAATATTGCTCGCAACATTCTTGTATAATTGCCGTCGAGCTTCTTCTCCAACCGTTTAGTCAGTGTCCAAGTAGTGTATCCATACAGCAGTATCGACACGATCGCTGCCTGGAAGAAACTGCGTTTCATTTTATCGGTCAGGTCTGATTTCCATATGATTGAAAGCCTATCGATAGCTGTCCATGCCTTCATTAGCCGTGTGTCGATGTCTCTTTCGGTTGATGAGATGCTGCTTCCTAGGTAGGTGAATTTGTCAACCAGTTTCAGGGAGGTTCCGTCTAGTGTGGAGATGTCGCCTTTCTGATTAAAGCACATAAATTCAGTTTTCTGTGCATTGACATGGAGTCCAATGCCTGCAGCGGCTCGTTCCATAGTGTGCAGATTATTTGTATTAAGAATAGTTACTTGAAGCTAGAATTGTTTATAATGAATTCATAATTATTAGCTGACTGAAACCATATAGATGCTTATAATACTTGAAATCATATAAGGAAATTATTAGTATTAGATAAGAATACTTGAAACCATATAAGATATATGTACAAATTATTAATATTAGACAGGAATACGTGAAACCATATAACAGTGTAAAAATTATTTGATAAAAATACATAATGCTATATAAAGTAAAGTATATGAATATATAAACACACATATATATACATATATATACATACCCATGTATATACTTATATATAAGTAAGTAAAGTTAGCGACCATAGTCGAGGGTGACCCGAAGGCTCCCTTTTCGATAGCTACTACACCAAGGTGTAGGGGAGGGCGCTACTCCATTCCCAGGATTGCTCCACTTTACCCTTGAACAGTACCTTATAATGCTGAGTGTTAAGCAAGGTGGTATCAAGTACCATTTTTAAAGTCTTTGGTATGACTCGACCTGGGATTGAACCCAGGTCTCCCGGGCCATTGGCGAACACTCTAACCGCTGGGCCAATGTCCCGGTTATACTTATATATACACACACATATATACATATACTCACATACATATGCATATATATACACATGTTGTAAGTAAAGTTGGCGACCGTAATCGAAGACGACTTGAAGGCTCCCTTTTCGATAGCTACTACACCGAGGTGTAGGGGAGGGAGCTACTCCTTTCCCTGGATTGCTCCACTTTACCCTTGATACATACCTCATAATGCTGAGTGTTTAGCAAGGAGGTATCAAGTACCATTTTTTAAAGTCTTTGGTATGACTCGACCTGGAATTGAACCTTGGTCTCCTGAACCATTGGCGAACACTCTACCCACTAGGCCAATTATATAACTGTGTGCTAATTATTTGTACCAAAATTGTTTACTTGAAACTACAGGATGGTACACAATTCACTTACAATTGATCAAACAGAAATAATAAATATGCAAATATAAAACATGTTTTTATAGAGTTGCAAGGAAAAACCTGTTTTAAACTGGTGTCTTTCTTAATGGTAGTTCCTGCAAAACCTGCACCATTTTTGGACCAAAACCAAAACGGTTAGATCAGTAAAATGACAGGTAAATGTTTCTTGATGTTTAAACAATAAATACAAGATAACGGTAACCATTACACCACGACCACCTCCAAAAGTTGGCGACCATAGTCAAGGGTGACCAGAAGGCTCCCTTTTCAATAGCTACAACACCGAGGTGAAGGAAGGGCGCTACTCCTTTCCCTGGATTTCTCCACTTTACCCTTGATACATACCTTATATTGCTGAGTGCTAAGCAAGGCAGTATCAAGTACCATTTTTAAAGTCTTTGGTATGACGCAACCTGGAATTGAACCCAGGTCTGCTGGACCATTGGCGAACACTCCACCCACGTGGCCAATGAGCGGGTTATAGATACAAGAACTAAACAAATATATGGAGGAAGTCCCCATGGTGCAATGACTAAAGGGTTGGATTAGTTTGGTTTGGTTTGGTTTGGTTTCTTTGTTTAATGGCAATACAACCTTTGTAGGTTATTTAATGCCAAAGACATTCTCCTAGAAGAACAGTAGTGGTACTATTTAACCCATAGCTGGGAGGATAAGGGGGTTCATACCTTTCTCAAGGGTATTTGCATGAAAGTGAACATAATAGCACGACTGGAGTACAAACTCGCTTACTACGATTCTACAGTCCAACACTTTAAGCATTACACCACGAGGACCCCCCCCCCACAAAAGAGTGAAAATAAAAGAAAACTACAATTCAAAATAGAATTCTAAAGGACTAAGAAAAGAACTATCAAACAAGATAAGTTTGTTATACCGGATTCCTGCTTATATTCTGTTTGTTCTGTTTCTTTAGTTTAATGGCATATCAACCTTTGAGGTTATCTAATGCCAAAGCCATTCTCCTAGAAGAACAGAAGTGGTACTATTTAACCCATGGATGGGAGGATAAGGGGATTCATACCTTTCTCAAGGGTATTTGCCCGAAAGTGAACGTAATAGCACAACTGGAGTTCGAACTCGCTTAGTACAATTACGCAGTCCAGCTCTTTAACCATTACACCACAAAGACACCCTCCTAAAGTGTTGGACTACAGTTTCAAAGTATACAAGTTCGAACTCCAGTTGCACTTTCCATAATACCCTAGAGAAGTTATGAATTCTCTTAAGTCGCTAGCAATGGATTAAGAGCTCCACTACTGTAATTCTACAAGTGTTGCATATTGACCTCTGACCCGACCAAGCTGTCAAAAGAAGAAATGTACCTGTGTAAATAACAGGTGCATCCGGTCAAAGATATCAGGAGATCAGGAGCGACCTTGACTCTTGAGGGGTTGAATTGTGACGCTTGCAGGAAGTAGGTGGGTGTCAAATTATTATATAACCACATTGATAGGAAGTTCAGGTCAGTTGGAGAGAAGATGCTGGAATGAGAAACATGTCCCAGAGAGGCTGGGTCTCCAGGCCCCCGGTTGAGCAGCCCAGGAGAATGGGAAAGAAAGGCTGTGATAGCCAGAAGAGTGGGGGTCAATATGTTGCAGTTCTGTTCAGTCTCCAACTCACCTCTCACACACAATCCTTTCAATGAAATGAGAGGTATATTTTTCTAAAGAACTGTGTCCGCTCGTCTTTATTATTGCGTCGTTATGTATGTATAGTTGGTTGTGACTATACAACACAAGGATGGATTTGGAATAAAATAACCCATGTAGTTTGATACACCATTACCCAAACTAAATCATTTATAGGGTGGTACAAAAGACACTATGAACTTTAAAAACTGAACAACTTTTGAATAAAAAAGTTTAAGAAATTTGTTTTGACTCTTTGAAATTACTTTGAACTACGTGTGGAAATTAAAATTCCTCAAATACCATCAGTTTTCAGAAATTGTCTAAGCTCATTCGCTTATCAGTATCTACTAAATGTATCTAGATGGAGTAGCTGTAGCATAATGACAAAAGTGCCAGACTGTAGCCTCAAAGGGAGTGAGTTCAAACTCCAGTCATGCTATTTTGTCCTCTTTCAGATTTACACCTTTCGGAAAGGTATGAACACCATTATCCACCAAGCTAAGTGTTAAATAGTACCACTGCTTTTTTTTCTACAAGGATGGCT
This sequence comes from Sepioteuthis lessoniana, assembly GCA_963585895.1. Taxonomy (NCBI): domain Eukaryota; kingdom Metazoa; phylum Mollusca; class Cephalopoda; order Myopsida; family Loliginidae; genus Sepioteuthis; species Sepioteuthis lessoniana. Next base: position 52,929,067 of record OY757939.1, read on the forward strand.
TAGGCATTGAAAACCCCACAAAAATTGATATGCCATTAAACAAGGAAACCAAACAAAACCTAAATGAGTCTATTCTAATCTATAGAATGACGTGGATTGTGTGCAAGAATAAGATCCTGAATTGATCTAAGATTAAATTACTTATTTTACTAACGGCAGAAAGGGGTTGATATTTTAACTAGAAGACCCTATTGTTATTGAATTAAAAGCAATAACTTTATGTATGGAAAAGGAATGCAAGGAAACTAGTTTGAAATATTACATCCCTCATATGAAATAGATTAGAACATTAAAAAAAAGTTATCTTTTAATTTTGAAAATGTTTGGTGACTTTTGAACCAGGTTTGGAACGAGCAGCCGCAGGCATAGGCCTCTATGTTAATGCACACAAAATGGAATATATGTGCTATAATCAAACGGGGGACATCTCCACTCTAGAAGGAGCCCCTCTTAAACTAGTTGACAAATTTACTTACCTAGGAAGCAGCGTCGAATCAACCGAAAAGGACATCGAAACAAGATTAACGAAAGCAGGGACAGCTATCAATAGGCTATCGATTATATGGAAATCAGACCTAACCGATAAAATGAAACGCAGTTTCTTCCAGGCAGCGGTCACATCGATACTGCTATATGGGTGCAGTACATGGACACTAACAAAACAGCTGGAGAAGAAGCTAGACGGCAATTACACAAGAATGCTGCTTGCAATCTTGAACAAGTCCTGGCGGCAACACCCCACAAGACACCAACTGTACGGCCACCTGCCTCCTATCACGAAAACTATTCAAGTTAGACGAATCAGACATGCAGGACACTGCTGGAGAAGCAGGGACAAACTCATAAGAGATGTACTCTTATGGACCCCCACACATGGCTGTGCAAAAGCAGGACGACCAGCACGAACATACATTCAGCAGCTATGTGAGGATACAGGATGTTGTCCTGAAGACCTGCCTAGGGCAATGAACGATAGAGAGGAGTGGCAAGAGAGGGTCAGGGATATCTGCGCTACCAGCGTGACATGATGATGATGATGATATTTCATTTTATGTTTGTATTACTGACAAGTGCTTTTCTAATCTTATTTCAAATATGGTGACCCTGCATCTGATGTAAGTTTTTTCTCACAATTCTAATATTCAAACTATGAAAAAAATCATTCTCTGAAAACCTTGCGTTTTTTTTTTCAAATTTGTACATTTTCGCTATTGTGATATACATATATATATATATATATGTATATATATATAGAGAGAGAGAGAGAGACTGAGAGAGAATGTACCAATTTCAAATCCATTTGATAAAGAGGGAGAAAAAGAGTCAAGGGACTCTATGTAATACACATAACTTGATGATGTGACTTCTTTTTTAGGAGGAGGATGATAGTCTCATGAACTGAGAGATTTAATATATGTAAAAAGAGTAAACAGAAAAATATATGAAGATAATCATTTAGTTTCCAAGCTTACATTATTCAAAAAATTCCACCTGCTACAAAAAGTATATGTTCAAATTAGGATGGGTTAATTTACAGGAACACATTTATTCTGGTTTCTTAGGTTTGGTTTGGTTTGGTTTCTTTGTTTAATGGCATATCAACCTTTGTAGGTTATTTAATGCCAAAGCCATTCTTCTAGAACAGTAGTGGTACTATTTAACCCATAACTGGGAGGATAAGGGGGTTCATACCTTTCCCAAGGGTATTTGCACGAAAGTGAACATAATAGCACAACTGGAGTATGAACTTGCTTACTACGATTCCACAGTCCATCACTTTAACCATTACACTATGAGAACACCCCCTCTGGTTTCTTAATTTTTCTAATACTTTATTGTTTAGATCCCTTTTACTTTCGCCTGAGAATTCAAATCTATATAGGTTTTTTCTTTCTTCTTCATTTTCTTTTCACACATACATATAGACTGTAATCCAAATTTACTGTTTTTCAACCTCAAATTAAATGTATGTAGTCATCTGAGGAGATGAAGAGTATAATGATATTCTTTGCTGGAATAAATTTAATGACAATTTAACCAGGTTTGAGTTTTCTTCTAATTGCAGTATATATATATATATATATATATATATTATTTGGTCCAGTTAAACCGGAGTTGGGAGTAATTCCATCAGGACAAGAAAACTATTCAAGAGTGAACATTTAAATTTACCTGGTAAAGAGCTCAATGTAACTGGTTTGTGTTTCTTCTTAATGAAATATATATATATATATATATATATATATAATTAGCATCATCAAGTTGTGCTTATTGTATGGAGTCCTTTGACTTTCTCTCTCTCTTTATCTTTCCTTATTCTACATCATTCCTGGCAAGTCCTCTAGACTGCATCCAGTGTCCATACAGATCTGATGTATGTAAGTCTTTGCTGGTTGGCTTACACTGGTGCATCTCAGTGTTTGCGTCTAAGTTAAGTTTGCTTTGGGCTCTGAAGCTGATTTTTTTAAAGACTGGAGCCAGAGTTCTAACCTCATCATAACATACTCCTCATTCATCCACATGAAGAGTGATGTGGTTTGGAAAAATGGTTTGAATTAGAGTCACAATAATCTTTTGAAAATTATTTTTCTGATCATTAGATGCCACCCTCATAGATGAGTTGCAGTAGTTTCCAGACTGAACTATTTGATCATAGACATTGACCAATGCAGTTCCTCCACCCAACATCAGGTAAAGCACACCATTAACGAGCCATTTGATTCTACCACTTTATTTCACACCCACCATGCTACATCCTACCGCTATAAATGCTTCTTTGGCTCCAACAACTCTTGGTCATCATATTTTTAACATAATTTATTACCAAATTCAATAACATTGAAACTCTGTAACCAAAATTATGAATATATATGAGTCTAAAAATTAATGAACTGCTTAGTCATATTTATGTAATTTCATTTTTGGACATTAAAATATGACAACACAGGTTCACACCAAATCAAAAGAGGAATTTCAGAGAAATTTTGACAGATGGAGAAACTGCTTGAATGAATGTGTTGAAATCTAAAGAAACAATTTTTTTAAAAATTAAGGTTTCATTCAGGGTTCATTTTTGTCTCGGTAAATACATGTTCAACTGTGCTACTTTTTGAAAACACCTTGTAGTTTGAAAAAAAAAAAATGTTTCCTTCCATGTTCATTTCTCTATTGGTATATATAGCACCAATCATAATAGTTTTTCAACACATTTTGTATTTTGAAAAAAGCAAGTTCTTATTCATTGCTCATTTTTGTCTTGGTAAATATAGCTTCTGTCTTAATAATTTTTCAACGCATCTCTTTTTTGAAAAAAATGAATGTTTCATTCATTGTTAATTTCTGTTTTGGTAAATACAGCTTCAGTCTTAATACATTTTGAATACAGGTCTGAATTTGTTAGCAATTAACGTTTCTTTCTTTGTTCATTTCTATTTTGGTAAATACAGCTTCAGTCTCAATAGTTTTTGAATCCACCTATTGATTAAATTTTCAAGATTGCAGCTTATTGGTTGAGATTATCCGACAAGCAAACTCAATATAAGAAAGTTGCGGCGTGTTTTGCCCAGATGAATTTTGCTGTTTATTGATTTCAACTTTATATTTTCTCGTTGGAAACAGAAAAAAAGAAAAAGAAAAAGAAAAAGAAATTGTTTCTAAAACATTGTATAGAAAACGGAACACTGAAACTAAAAAGAAATCTGTTATAATTTCTTTGGGGAATATATTTTATAAAATAATGCTTTATTTCTTCCTTTGATTTTTTTTTTTTCCATTCTTTCTTTTTCTTCATTTATTTCTGGCTTTATTTCTTCCTTTGATTTTTTTTTTTCCATTCTTTCTTTTTCTTCATTTATTTCTGGCTTTATTTCTTCCTTCATTTTCCTTTTTGATTATTTCTCCCTTTTTTTTTCTTTCTTCCATTTTTTCTCTATCTTTTTTCTTCTTTTTTGTTTGTTTGTCTATTTTATTTATATTTATTTCTTCCTTCATTTTCCTTTTTCTTACATACTATATTTTCTTTTGTTTATTTTTGTTCCACTGTTTTACTTTCTTTATTTCTTTTTTTTATCTTTTACTTTATTTTTTTTCCTTCTTTTTTTTTCTTTCTTTTATTTTCTTTTTTTGTCTCTTTCTACCTTTATTTTTCCTTTCCTTTATTTCTCTTCTTTGTTTTTTATTTTTCTTCTCTATTTTATTTTTAAGTTTTCTTTATTTCTTTCTTTATATCCGAGAGTTATAAGGGTAGCGAGTTTGCCAATGATCCGGGAAACCTGGGTTCAATCCCAGGTCGCATCATACCAAAGACTTTAAAAATGGTACTTGATACCTCCTTGCTTAACACTCGTCAATATAAGGTACGTATCAAGGGTAAAGTGGAGCAATTCTGGGAAAGGAGTAGCGCACTCCCCCTACACCTCGGTGTAGTAGCTATTGAAAAGGGAGCCTTCTGGTCACCCTCGACTAAAGGGAGACAACTTTACTTTACTTATTTCTTTCTTAATTTTATACGGCTTCTCTTTTTTTATTCTCTTTCTTTCCGCTTTTCTTCTTTCTTTGACAGTGAAAATGTCTTGTCAGCTTCAGTTATTGTCATAGACAATAAGAAATATTTATCTCATCGCAAAAATATCAAAAAATATTATACCAATAAAAATTTTTTGTGCATTTCTTTTATTAAAACTAACACCCATGACCACAGCCCCCACATGACTAATTCAGCGACACCAGAGACTAGAAAGATAAAAACCTTGTAATGATTTATCATTGAAGAAATTAACATTTGCCATACTTTCAAAAAGGTAAAATTTTGCCCAGTTCTGTCAGCAGGATTTGAAATATACTAACTGTATACTCCAGAAGAGGAATAAGACACCCAGTTCGAGGGAGTCTTAGGTATGAGACTAAATTGTATCCAGTGGTGTGGCTCCAATTCTGGAAACTGTAAAGTCACTCCTTTTTTCATTACACCCAGATCTATACTGATCTAGAGTGATAGTACATCTTAAGGTCTCATTTATGTTTAATTAGTTTAGTTGGGTTTTATGGAATATCAACCGTTGTAGGTTATTTAATGCCTGATTATACATATATGTTAGATATGTATAATTTGTACACACGTGTAGATAACCTTTTTTTAAAATGAGTTTGAGATTGTTTTTTTAACACAGTGAAATGGTTTCAAGTATTGCTATATAGTTCTAACAATAGAACTTAACATCAATCATTTGTTTGCACACTTTTAAATTGGATTTGAGAGTCATTTTGTTTTAAATGAGTGAGAACTAACTTTTTTTGCACACAAGTATTGCTATTATTTCTACACAGTGAAATGGTTTCATGACGATCTAATACTAATTATTCTATTGAACACTATTCATTCATTTGCATACATTCAAATGATTCCAAGTATTGTTGTATGTCACTAACAATTTATTCAGACAGTCATTTGTTTATACACAGTTTAATGGTCAAACAGTTCTATTTCTAATAATTTAATTTAGCATAAGTCATTTGTTTGCACAGTTTAAATGTCAAACAATTCTATTTAACTCATAGACAGGACTCTATCAGGTGCTACCACACTCAGTCAGAGTGGACCTTGGAGTAATGGCAATTAAGAGGTACTCCACATTCCCCTGAGCTCCAGCATTACTGGAACCTGACCATCAGATTGTTTAGGGTCAAATCCAGGGCACTCATTGGGAGGTGGGGATATTACTCCTCTGCAGAGACCAGCATATCCTACCGCCCCAGGCATCTGGGCAGCCCATTTATAAGCCAAATATCTCTGTTTGGGGATTATTAGTATTAGATATGAATACTTGAAACCATATAATTATTAGTATTAGATAGGAATACTTAAAACCATATAATTATTAGTATTAGATTGGAATACTTGAAACCATATAATTATTAGTATTAGATAGGAATACTTGAAACCATATAATTATTAGTATTAGATAGGAATACTTGAAACCATATAATTATTAGTATTAGATAGGAATACTTGAAACCATATAATTATTAGTATTAGATAGGAATACTTGAAACCATATAATTATTAGTATTAGATAGGAATACTTGAAACCATATAATTATTAGTATTAGATAGGAATACTTAAAACCATATAATTATTAGTATTAGATTGGAATACTTGAAACCATATAATTATTAGTATTAGATAGGAATACTTGAAACCATATAATTATTAGTATTAGATAGGAATACTTGAAACCATATAATTATTAGTATTAGATAGGAATACTTGAAACCATATAATTATTAGTATTAGATAGGAATACTTGAAACCATATCATTATGTGTAAGTTATTTGCATTAAAAATAGTTCCTTCAAGTTATAATTGTGTACTAAGGAGTATTAAAACCGGACATTGGCCTTGCGGTTAGAGTGTTCACCAATGGCCCGGGAGACCTGCGTTCAATCCCTGGTCGAGTCATACCAAAGACTCAAAAATGGTACTTGATGCCTCCTTGCTTAACACTCAGCTTTATAAGGTACGGATCAAGGGTAAAGTGGAGGAATCCAGGGAAAGGAGTAGCGCCCTCCCCTACACCTTGGTGTAGTAGCTATCGAAAAGGTAGCCTTCGGGTCACCCTCGACTATGGTCGCCCCAACTAAGGAGTATTAGTTACTTGCAAAAAATATTTTGGCATTGAATGACCCAACTGTGAAACCAACAAATAAACAAACCAACCAATAATTATTAATAATTATCATAGATTATTCTAATAAATAACAAAGTATTCATCAAAGACTAATGAGTAAAGACTAAACTCTGCATTTGTTATCAATAACTTGTATCAATAAAGATTAGTTGAAGTTATTTGGTTTCATGGCATATTAACCCTTGTGTTATATAGCCACAGCAATCACAAACATTATACATATGCAAAAACACAGGCGGACTCAAATACACAGGTGACTTTGTTGTTCAGGTACGAACGTTTATTAACTTCTTGACTTCTGAGTTCAGTTCTTCGACATGAGGAGAGAGAGAGAGACATAATTCTTAATCATTCTATACTAACAAAACTCAAATGCTCGACGCATCTCGTAGTCTTTAAGATCTCAGTCGGTAGAGATCTGCAGAACTCCATGGTCAGACTTCAACTTCTCAACACCATGGTCTTAACTCAACTTCAACTCTCGACATGGCCAAAGTCAACTCCCAACTGGACTGGCCCCAGTCGAATACCCAACTCGACTGGCCTACAGTAAAACTCAACTGGACTGGCCCCCATTAAACTACCAACTCAACTCGCCTACAGTTGAGTACCCAACTGACGTGTTTTTCAAAATACCCAAATTCTCAGCCTGTCGCTTCTGGGCATGATGTCATTCACACTCCAGTATCATTTCCTATCTGGGGTTTATTATGACAATTGTGATTGTCATATCCACCGTGCACAATTGTAAACTGTACCCAATCTCTGTGCACCTGAACTAAGAGCCGAATAGTTCAAAGCCCAACCAAACTGAATGATAAAATATAATTAACGAAAAATGATTAATATAAAAAAATCATTCTGTAATTATATAACACTTGATGGTTATTTAATGCCAAATCCTATTTATACATATGATTTTTAAGTTAATAGTTTATAGGTAACAATTTCAAATGAACCAGAGATCATTTGTTTGCACACAGTCAGATAGTTTCAAGTATTGCTATTTATTGTTTGCTCGCAGTTAAATACTTTCAAACATTGTCCTACCCAGTCGGATGAGACAGTAGAATACACTGTCTGCCTCTCTGCAGAGCGGTAAGACCTCCAAACCATTGCCCCGGATTGGACATTAAACAATGTGATGGTGAGGTTCCAGTAATGCTGGAGCTTTGTGGAATGCTGAGAATCCTTTGATTGCCATTGCTCCTAGGTGCACTATGGAATGGTAGCACCTGATTAGTTGCTCATATATTAAAACTGTTTGACATTTAAAGTAAATGTAAACAAATTATTTCACCTGAATTGATTCATTTGAAATAAAGCAGATTAATCATTTAACCATGTGTAATGGTTGATATTGAATTTTTAGTGATGCATAGTACTCGTATTTGGAACAATTTAATTTTATTGCCTTTTGTTTACAAATCATTTCTTTAATATATATGTATAAAGAGGATTTGGCATCAAATAATCTAAAATGGTTGATATGCCATAAAAACCAAACCAAACCAAGCAAGCATTGCTATGTAATTCTAATTGTTCAATTTAAATTTAATCATTTGTTTGCACACGGTTAAATAGTTTCAAGTATAGAAAATTATTAAATAGTTCTAGCTGGAACTGTAACAAGTACCATCACTCTGGGTTAGAGTGGACCTGGGAGTATTGGGAATGAAAGGGGTACTTTACACTCCCCAAAGCTCCAAGACTAGAGCCTCATCACCAGATGGTTTAGTGTCATATCCAAGACAATCACTGAGGAAGGGAGAGTTCTTACTAGAACTCCCCCATACTGTAGAGAAGCAATTGGCATTTTACAACTTCCGCAGACTGGGCTGTTGTGTCAATGAATTATTATTTTTAAAAAAGATGAAGGAATAAAGAGCCAATCCTAGAATAATAAGGAATGATTTTAATCAATATATAGCGTTACGGGAAATGGTTATTTTTTTAACACTATTGTTTTTAGGCACACAAATGAATTACTAAACTTTGCTTTAACAACGCAACAACGAAAGTTCTTTATTTGCAGCTTTGAATATGGTTTGCTTTTGGAAGCTGCAAGACTCGTGGTGTTTAGACTTGTTAGTTTTGGAAACGAAATGGCTTAGCGGGATGTTGAGATTGCAGCGTGTTGTTGGACGTGTGAGGGATGTGTTTAAAGTCACTGTGTAGTTTTGTATCTGGTATTTGGAGGAGAGTATGCGTATCTCCATTAATGTGGGCCAGGGGTGAAATGGTAGCTAGTGTGTCGAGAGCGGAGTTACGCTCGAATCGACATAGCCAATTTTTGGGGTGACATGAAGTGGTGCCTGTGGAAGGCATGCTGAATGTTTCTAATTTATGTTCAACTGGGATTCCTCGTAAAGAATCCATAAATTAGATGGTTCCCTCATTGAGTGTCCATGTTGTTGCTGCTGGTGTTAAAGCCACAGTGAGATGTCCACACTGGGTGGCTTGTTTAGCTAAAAAGCATCGCTAAGCTGGGACGACCAGAGGCACGTCTGTTCTGGTCGCCGTCTCAAGCCGAAGAGAGTGGATTTGGCCGCTCACCCGTTTTGCTAGTCGGAAATGAAGGTCTGGGCTGAATAGGATAAGTCATCCTGATTGGGTGAAATTCAGTGTTGAATTAAATTGCGCGCCAAAACAAAATACGAGATTTTCCTCTTCTCTACAAATACAATATATTTATCAAAGAGAAAAAACTTTCTAATTATTATCATAAATTGCATTTAAACGAAACAGGAATTCTTCCAAGTTATAGCCATGTCAGTACTACTGTATGGTTGTACCACAGAGACTCTAACAAAATGATTGGAGAAAAAGCTAAATGGGAATACATAAGGATGCTCCATGTTATTTTGAACAAATCCTAGAATTATATTATATAAAGTCAAGGGTATAAGAAATCAATCCTCCAATAATAATCAATAATCCTAATCAATGGAATTATATATAATGAAGATAATGGTATAAGAAATTAATCCTCCAATAATAATCAATAATCCTAATCAATGGAATTATATTAAATAAAGACAAGTGTATGAGAAATCAATCCTCTAATAATAATCAATAATCCTAATCAATGGAATTATATTAAATAAAGACAAGGGCATAAGAAATCAATCCTCTAATAATAATCGATAATCCTAATCAATGGAATTATATTAAATAAAGACAAGGGTATAGGAAATTAATCCTCCAATAATAATCGATAATCCTAATCAATGGAATTATATTAAATAAAGACAAGGGTATAGGAAATTAATCCTCCAATAATAATCGATAATCCTAATCAATGGAATTATATTAAATAAAGACAAGTGCATAAGAAATTAATCCTCCCATAATAATTGATAATCCTAATCAATGGAATTATATTAAATAAAGACAAGTGTATAAGAAATTAATCCTCCAATAATAATTGATAATCCTAATCAATGGAATTATATTAAATAAAGACAAGTGTATAAGAAATTAATCCTCCAATAATAATCAATAATCCAAATCAATGGAATGATATTCAGTAATGACTCAGGAATAAGTCAATCTGCAAATTATAATCAAGGATAATTATCAATTGTCATCAATTATTCAAATCCATAAAACAATACCAAGTGATGTCCCTATATTGTTGTGGTTAATGTGCTGGTCTGTAATATTGTAGTATACAAGTTCAAACTCCAACCATTTACTTTCAAGTGAATGCCCTTAGATCTTAAAGACTACCAGCTATGGATTAAATAGTACCACTACTGTTCTTGTACAAGGATGGATCTGACATTGAATAACCCTCAACTAGAAGAAATATATATCATTAAAAAGAAAGAATCATAAAGCACTACCCAATAAAGTCCAAAAAATAAACCAGTCAACCCTCCAAAATCCACTTCTTAGAAGAGTTTCCTTTTGGTATTCCTGTATCAGAATAATCAAGCTAACATGGTGAATATGTGCAAGAATTACTGGGATAATAATTGCTATTCATTCCAGGCTATTAATCAATTAGCCATTGCTGGCCAATTAGCTGTCCAGTCAGCAAATATTAGAGCAGAATTAATTGCAGGTTCAAATCTAAGCATTGTTTATATCAGGGAATCTCAACAGAAAACTGTTATCCATATTTTCTGTCAAGTTTTCTGGATTTTATACAATATACTTGTCAATACAGAAAAGTTTTCAATCTAATCAAGAAGTAATGAATTTATCTTTTTAATTGTTATTCGCCTGTTAGTTTTATCAATTTCCAAGGGTTAAAGAATATTTAAAGGCTCATGTGCCAGACAAAGTAAATCTAATATGTTATGGAATTGTAGAAGAACATAGATTTGACAAGCCAAATTTAACTTCTCGATGAAGTTATTTTCATTTCACTTTATGATAAAGCACGAAGAATGGCATGAATTCAGGTCTTCTACCTTCATCTATGAGGAAATAATTGGGCAAACTAGGCAATCTAGTCTTGTCGGTGTGTAACCAATCTAGGAGAAAGAAAACTCTGAATTCAAATGAGTTAATGTTGTTGTTGCAGTTGTTGTTTGGGTCTTATGGCATATCAACCTTTGCAGGTTATTTAATGCCAAATCCATTTTTTACAAATAATCAGTTCTATTTCAAACAATTCAGTTTAGCATAAATACACAGTTTAATTGTCAAAAACATTTCTATTTCAGTTATTCAGTAAGGTCAAACAGTTCTAATTCAACCAGTTCAGTTTAACCAAAGAAAACAGTTTAGTTCTATTTAACCCATAGATAAGTACCTTTCAGGTGCTACTACTCCAGGCCAGAGTGGACCTGGGAGCAATGGCAATGAAGGGGTGCTTTGCATTCCCCGAAGCTCTTGCATCACTGGAACCTCACCATCAGATTATTTAGTGTCATATCCAGGACACTCGTTGGAGGGGTCTCATCCCTCTGCAGAGGTGTATTCTGTGTATTCTTCAGCCACAGCTGACTTGGCAATCAAGCCAATTGATGGTTGGTTGGTTGATTGGTTGGTTGGGTTTCATGGCATATCAACCTTTTTAGGTTATTTAATGCCAAATCCATTTTTATGCAAATATTCAGTTCTATTTCAAACAATTCAGTTTAGAATGAGTACACATTTTAATTGTCAAAAACATTTCTATTTCAAGCTATTCAATTTAGTCAAACAGTTATAATTCAAACAAATCAGTTCAGCATAAGTACACAGTTTAGTTCTATTTAAATCCATCTTATACAAATAATCAGTTCTATTTCAAACAATTCAGTTTAGTATGAGTACACTGTTTAATTGTCAGATATATTTCTATTTCAAGCTCTTCAGTTTATTTAAATAGTTCTAATTTAGCCAATTCAGTTTAGTAAAAGTAAAGATTTTGTTTACACACAATTAAATCTCAAAACGGTTCTATGAGGCAATTTAGTTTAGCATAAGTAGAGTTTCAATGTCTAAAACAGTTCCATTTCAAACAATTCAGTTTAATCTAAGTACACAGTTTAATTGTCAAAACATTTCTATGTCAAGCTATTCAGTTTAGTCAAACAGTTCTATTTCAAACACCTCAGTTTAATATAAGTATGCAGTTTAGTTCTATATAACCCATAGATAGGGCCTTTCAGGTGCTACCACTCCGGGCTAGAGTGGACCTGGTAGCAATGGCAATGAAGGGGTACTCCGCATTTCTCCAAAGCTCCAGCATCACTGAAACCTCACCATTAGATTGTTTAGTGTCATGTCCAGGACACTCATTGGTGGAGGGATCTTACCCCTCTGCAGAGAAGCATTCGGTGTATTCTGCAACCCCAACCGACTTGGCAACAGACCAGTTGAGGTGACTGTGAACAATAATTTCTCAGTAAAACAAATGTTACATTTTTCTTTAGGAAAGGCATAAATCTATCTCTTCTGCCTTTATCTGTGGGGAATTAATTAGGCAAACTTAGCCTTGATATGGGTAACCAATTTAGAAGAAGAAAACCTGGAATTCAATTTACTGCCAAATCGTATTTATCAATATGATTTTTAAGTTTTTAGGTAACATTTTCAAATGAACCAGAGATCATTTGTTTGCACACAGATAGTTTCAAGTATTGCTATTTGTTGTTTGCTCGCAGTTAAATACTTTCAAACATTGTCCTACCCAGTCGGATGAAACAGTAGAATACACTGTCTGCCTCTCTGCAGAGGGGTAAGTCCTCCAAACCATTGCCCTGGATAGGACATTAAACAATCTATGGGGAATTAATTAGGCAAACTTGGCCTTGATATGGGTAACCAATCTAGACGAAGAAAACCTGGAATTCAAACCCAGGGTGTTAACAGCAAAACAAATGTTCTTTACACAAAAGGAAAATGTGCAGAGGCTTCATTCAATCAATGTTAGGAGAGGAAGTACCCTTTCATTTATTATTAAAGTAAATTTGGTGACCATAGTTAAGGGGGACCTGAAGGCTCCCTTTACAATTGCTACTACACTGAGGTGTAGGGGAGGGCACAACTCCATTCCCTGAATTGCTCCACTTTACCCTTGATCCTTACCTTATAGTGCTAAGTGTTAAGCAAGGAGGCATCAAGTCTTTGGGATTGAACCCTGGTCTCCTGGGCCATTAGCAAACACTCTACCCACTAGGCCAATGGGACTTTCCTAATATTCCAGGGCTTACCAGGTGTTTGCACTGAATGGGTCATATTAATCTAATCACCTGGTCCCAAAGGTCTTCCCCATAAGCAATATCTGCTTAGCTGGACTGACTTTATCACTGAATGCTTGAGTTTTCCTAAAGGAGAATGTTGAGAGGACAAATATTTTTTGTAGTACCCATGCATTCATCTCAATTCATGAATGATCCTCCACTATAAAATGTTTTAGTGTTAAATCTGACTTAATGGGAAGTTGAATAAATCAATACACTTTCATTTATAGGTTTTTGGTTTCTTTGTTTAATGGCATAGCAAACTTTGCAGTTTATTCAATACCAAAACTATCCTTGTAGAAGAACAGCCATGGTACTATTTGAGCAATATGTGGGGGAATATATGGGTTCATAAGTTTCTCAAGGGTATTAAATGCAACTGTAATTCAAACTTGCTTACTTCAAAGCTGCAGTTCAGCATTTTAGCCATTACACCACGAAATTCTTTGGTCACCATTCTCAATCCCAAAGATAACAACCATAAGGCCATGTGCTTCCTAATTAGTTTATTAACAGATTCATTTTATAAATGATTTTTTTAAGACTCTATCACACTATTCTGCTATACTCTACCAATCATACCACAATGAGAACAAGCATCTAACATCCCATGGGGAATACTTTGAAAGAGACTAAGAAGCCATTGCCCAAGGTACATATTTAACCTAACCCTTCCACCACAAGGTAGATGCTACACAATTTCGCAAGCAAAGTACGACCGGTTTGAATTCAGAGTTTTCTTTCTTTTAGACTGGTTCCCTTACAAAGGCAAAAGAACCTAGTCAGCCCAACTATCTACCCATAGCTAGAGAAAAATAGCAAAAAATGCCTTTCTCAAGCACAAAGTGAAATTCAGAAAGCTTTGTCCTGGATTTGAACTCAGATTACCGATTCCATTTCCTATGATGGTAACCATAAACCTAAGTTTGCCATTGCCTAAGATAGGCAACATTTTCAGTTATATTCATATTTACCAACCCCTCTGCTCGGGCAGGATATGACTCAAGGTCAATCCTTAAGCGAAGTTTAACAGGTTTGAATTCAGAGTTTTCCTTCTCCTAGACTAGTTGCCTCACCAAGGCTGAAGAACCTACCTATAGCTGGAGGGAGAATACATGGATTCATACCTTTCCCAAGGATATTTGTGCTATGTGAAATGCAATCAGTCTCGTCCAGGATTTGAACTCGTGTCGCCATGTCCATTTCCTACGACGATAACCATTACACCACAGGCAACATTTTCAGTTATATTTAATGGCTGGAAACTTTCCTAAACAGATCTCATATAATGAAGCAAAAATCAATAACTGAAAGTTGAAGCTTAAAGAATTTCAAAGAAGATTTGATTAAATTGGCTGAAGTTTCCAGGAATTTTAATAATTTATATCAGAGATAGAATCTCTATAATCTGAATGAATTATTGACTGAAAACTTTAAGAACTACCATGTGGAAAAATAAACACAAGATGTCAATTAATTAGAAAGTGTGTCTACATGAATATATAACAGTAAATCAATATCAGCTTTGAAATTTAAAAAATGATAAAACAGTTACATAATATCAGATTTTATGAATAATACATAAGGTAAACATAGGTCTGTCAATAAGTCTGTAGCCTAATATCATTTACTAACAGCAGATCAGTTTGGAACAAGGCAAGGAGTATTGAGTACCCTAATGACTTGGACTCCTAATCAATAGTCTGCTAGGCTAGTTTGCTAACTTTAATGAGACAAAAAGTGCCAAAGTCTCTTGCCTAATGCTGAGCAAAACAGCTGTCATTTTTTAATATAATCCCCTGCCTTGTTGATGCACTTTATACAATATTTCTCATATTGATCAAACAGACGGAAAATTTCAGGACAAATTTATCAAAATAATGTATCAGTCTATGTACTTTCAGATCAGCCTCTGCGGTGGGTGTCCTCATAGTGTAATGGTTAAAATGATGGACAGCAGGATCGTTGTAAGCGAGTTCATACTCCAGTCACGCTATTACATTCATTTTTGGGCAAATACACTTGGGAAAGATATGAACCCCCTTATCCTTCCAGCTATGGGTTAAATAGTACCACTACTGTTCTTCTAGGAGAATGGCTTTGGTATTAAATAACCTACAAAGGTTGTAATGCCATTAAACAAAGAAACCAAACCAAACTATTGTTTTTGGATAAGGATGGCTTGGGCATTAAATAACCTACAAAGGTTGATATGCCATTAAACAAAGAAACCAAACCAAAGAAACCAAGTTCAGCTTCTCTCTCTCTCTCTCTCTCTCTCTCTCTATATATATATATATACAGGGACCACTGCTTCTTTGCAGAAGGCCATTTCCTTGATTCACTAAGCAGGTGTGACTCCTCAGGTCAAGTATATATATCCGTGCAAGTCCTGTTGCATATGTAACAAATGATTTAGATGTCTCTTTTATTAACGTTGCCCCTATGTATCCACATATAAATTCTCAAACTTGCTGTAACTTCGCATACTTTGTCACAGAATTGACATGAGTTACCCGCAGATTGCTGCAGAAGAACATTTGTAAAATGAGTCTTTGATAGTTTGCTGACATGAAACCTTATATATATATACATATATATATATATATATAATCAGGTACTCTTGCTGGTGCTTTGGGGAATATGGAGTACCATTTCATTGCCATTATCCCCAGGTCCACTCTGGTCTTGAGTGGTAGCACCTGATACAGTCCTATCTATGGGTCAAATAGAACTAAACCGTGTATTTATACTAAACTGAATTATTTGAAATAGAATTGTTTTTACATTTAACTGTGGGAAAACAAAAACCTATTTTAAAAAATGACTGTGTGCAAACAAAAAGTTATGTACCCATGCTAAACTTTTCCAAATATTTATATATTTTTACACTTTTTAATATACATGTATATATATATATATATATTGTCATCCACAGACAGACTGTTTCGTTCTATCAGAACTCTTCAGTGTGGCTAGACACATAGGACGCTCAAAGCCAGGATTGAAACCCATCCAACTTTACGTTAGACTAAGGCTCAGACTGCTTGGCCAACAAGCGTACAATGTTTGGCTAAGGAAATTTTTAAGGTATTATGTAGTAACAGCAGCAGCCGTTTGTTTACATTTTTATACCCTATCAGCTACCAGAGTGCTCAATTCTTTCGAAGAGCTTTGCATTATGCGGTGAAAAATTCCTGCACCAGAGTGCTTATGCACAATTTTTCCAGATTTTTCAGCCCAAAAGTTAAAGGTGTGCCTTCTACATTAAAGCTATATAATTAATTTTTTTCTGGCCACATACTTTACCATATAAGGGAAGGGAATATTCTTTTAGAAGTTCTTTTTTCATAAATGTAAACTCTACATTCTTTGGAATTGGTTCATCACAAAATCTACTTTAATCTTGCAAAAATATTTGTTTTAAGGCTATTCAAAATAGCAGCAAATCAAATTGAGTGCTCCTGGCTTCAACAGATCACGGTCATCAATTTTTTGGGTGGCTGAGAAGAGTAAACCGTTTGAAATTTACCAAAAAATATGTGCTATTTATGGAGAGGCATGTTTTTGTAAAAAAAAAAGTGTTTACAAATGGGCTAAACCTGGGTTTACCAGTATAAGACGAATGATCAATCTATGGAGTGGAAATACACAGACTCTCTGGTAAAGATAAAGTCCTAGGTGCATCATTTAGTAAAGAAAGCAAAAAGTAAAGTAAAGTTGTCTCCCTTTAATCGAGGGCGACCCGAAAGCTCCTTTTTCCATAGCTACTTCACCAAAGTGTAGGGAAGGGCGCTACTCCTTTCCCTGGATTGCTCCACTTTAACCTTGATACATACCTTATACTGCTGAGTGTTAAGCAAGGAGGTATCAAATACCATTTTGAAAGTCTTTGGTATGACCTGACCTGGGATTGAACCCAGGTCTCCCGGACCAGTGGCGAACACTCTACCCACTAGGCCAATAAAAGACCCATCTCTATTGATTTCCTTGAAAAATGTGCAACTGTAAACATTACTTTTCATTGGAAAATCCTTAAGTAATATTCTCTTTTTTATTGAACGATTCTCATATAAGTGTGTAAATCTATATGTGTAAAAATAATCTTACATAAATGGTATATAATAGAAATATACATAAAATGTTCTTTGAGTATAAAGCAAAGTCCATTCCAGTTTGCAAGTAAATTTTTTTTTTCCTACTTTATGATTAATGATATATTTTAATCAGCAAAATTTATAAATATTGTTAACCCCTTCTTAAATAGAAGCTATGGGGATTTTTATAAGCCCCGAAAAACCGGTTTATTCCTACGTTTTGTAAAAGAATAAACCGTACTTAAACAGCAGTAGAGAGATGGTGACAGCTTTTGAAGAAAGGAAGACGAACGTCTTTTACTTACAACAAAATTCATATATAACAACAACAACAATAAACAGGGTTTTACACTAAATGGAATAAACAACGAATTGGAAGAGTTCACAAAAGAGAGTTCAAGGAAGAGTTCAAGATGTAAAATATGGTTAGGTTTGTTGTGAAGGTTGTAAAGTAGGTGACTGAAGGTAAGGTGTTTGAAGGTAAGGTAGGTTTGGTGAAGTGAGTTTGCAGATAAAATGCCTGCTGGAACTTAACTGTGTGTGTCCTGTTCCTTTTAACTCAGCACGTGCGTTCGTCACTCTTGGGTCCTGGCTGTGGTGGAAGGTACCAAATACGTGTGCCGTCAAGGGGTGCTACGAAAAGGACCTGTTGCTAACAGTTGTGGGAGTGGAACTAAAAGAGGGAGAAACTCCAGTGGAGCTCCTTTTTATAATAGACACCACATGACCCCAAGGGGCTGCTGCTGATTGGTGAAACAGGATCACCAGTTCCTTACCAAAATTTCTACAAAGCATACAATTATTATCATATTTACCAACCCCTCTGCTCGGGCAGGATATGACACAAGGTCAATTTTTTAAGCGGAGTTTAACAGGTTTGAATTCAGGGTTTTCCTTCTCCTAGACTAGTTGCCTCACCAAGAACCTAGTCTGTCCGACTATTTACCTATAGCTGGAGGGAGAATAATCGGATTCATACCTTTCCCAAGGGCATTAGTGCTATGGGAAATGCAACCAATCTTGTCCAGGATTTGAACTCGTGTCGCCGTGTACATTTCCCGCGACGATAACCATTACACCACGGGCACCACATACAATTATTATGGACTGCTGTTACAACAGGTTCATGAGTCATCAAGTTTGTCATTAGCCATTGGTCTAATGAGTAGAGTGTTTGCCTAATGATCCAGGAGACCGGGGTTCAATCCCAGGTCAAGTCATACCAAAGACTTAAAAAATAGTACTTGATGGCGCCTCGCTTAACACTCAGCATTATAAGGTAAGGATCAGGGGTAAAGTGGAGCAATCCAGAAAATGGAGTCGCACCCTCCCCTACACCTCGGTGTGGTAGCTATTAAAAAGGGAGCCTTCGAGTCACCCTTGACTAAGGTCAGCAACTTCACTTTTACGTATATGCAATCATTAATCTTTTTTAACATGTTTCTTTGAAAATGAGAGATAAGTGTTTTTAATTTTTTTTATTGATTTTATTCTTACGATCTTACAAGTTACACAGGCACCTGTGGTCTAATGTGTTATCATCATAAAAATGGACATGGTGACCTGAGATCAAATCCTAGATGACGTTGTAAATCATAGCATTCATACCTTTGAGAAATTTGTGCACCTAACTAATGTCCCCCTACTAGGCCTGAGTGGACTCTTTAAAATTGTTATGGCAACCTGTCAAAGAGGAAAACTGAATTCAGACCTGTTAAACTCCCCTTAAAAATTGACCTTGTGTCACATTCTTCTCCTGCAGAGAGGTTATGTAAATTTATACAAATGTTATTAATCTGGGTTCAATATTGTATAAAAATTAACTGCGATTTTTTTTCACTCAATGTTTTTCATCATAATTGGTCATTTTCAAGGTTATAATCAAGACGTTTTATTTTTACCTCTTTAAAATCCAGTGAAATTTTTGTTTTTAATATCTGAGACACTTTTCATCCAGAGTGCGGAGAAATCTTGAGTATTTGTTGTTATCTCTAGCATTTTGATAGGTCAGAATTTTTTAAATTTCAATCATCAGGTGATCATAATGAGGCAAACGTTAGATCTACTGCAAACTTTGAACTGAAGTATACAATATTTCCTTGTTAAATGCAACTAGTTCACAATAAATACTATTTTACTTGTAGTAGGTTTTTTTTTGTACTTGAAATGGCTTAAATAGTACCACAACTGTTCTTCTACAAGGATAGTTTTGGCATTAAATAACCCACAAAGGTTGATATGCCAATAAACAAATAAGAAACCAATTCATTTTTATATAATCATTGTTCTAGTATTTATAATATTTTTCAGTTTCTTAGTTAATCTTATTTGCAATTGAGTGACTTTATATTTTTTCAATGATATTACATTTTTATAAGTAAATTAGACAAAATTTAAGAAATTTTGTTTGATGAAAAAAGAAATTTTTTTAAAGAAGGGTTAAAAAGGGTTTGTGTGTGTGTTTTGATAAAACATGTTGAATATATATATATATATATATATATATATATGCCAGTCTGATTTTTTAGAATGTCTTCTTTCTAATATATATACACACACACACACACACACACACACATATATATATATATATATATACATATATATGAAAAAGAAAACAATATGAAAACTATGACATATTTTTCATATATATACACACATATATATATATGTGTGTGTGTGTGTGTGTGTGTGTGTGTGTGTGTGTGTGTGTGTGTGTGTGTGTGTGTGTGTGTGTGTATATCTATTTATTAATTTATTTATTTCAATAATAGAAAAACTAATTACCATAAATTTTGATGAAACTTCCATGGCTTAGACAAATATAGGACGTGATTATTTTCCTTGACAACGATACTGTCTAAGTTCTCTAAGTACTAATGAAAAGCCTTAATTTTCTAAAAAGAAAATTCCAAGAGATTTCCAATTTTTTGGTATTTCTGAGAATTTTCTTTTCAGAAAATTACCAATTTTCATTACAACACTGGGAACATTGATTATGAGGAAAATAGTCACTTCCTATGTCTTTCTAAGCTATAGAAGTTTCATTAAAATTCATGGCAATAATAAAAATTGATTCTGTTTTTTTACAGTTAGTCTTTTGGTCCATTACTCTCTCTCTCTCTCTCTCTCTCTCTCTCTCTCTCTCTCTCTCTCTCTCTCTCTCTCTCTCTTTATATATATATATATATATATATGAAAAAAGAGAAGTTTGAAAAATAAGTTTGACATGTTTTGCAAGTAGTCGAGTCTTGTCTGAATGAAAAATTTTTTTATGGAAAAACAATTTTAATTCTAATTATGTTATACTGCTAGAGAAAACTTTCAGTCAGATTTTCTAAACTTTCTACTTTTTCATACAGTTAGATTTTATTCCAAACAATATATATATATATATATATATATATATATATGATTGATTGGTTGATTGATTTT
This sequence comes from Sepioteuthis lessoniana, assembly GCA_963585895.1. Lineage (NCBI taxonomy): Eukaryota > Metazoa > Mollusca > Cephalopoda > Myopsida > Loliginidae > Sepioteuthis > Sepioteuthis lessoniana. Next base: position 52,949,970 of record OY757939.1, read on the forward strand.
AGTGGTATGTCAATTTGTCAGGGGTTATTTTAGGCAGAGAGGCTAGAGAGTTACATACATTGTATATATTTTTGTGCCATTTTTTAAAAAGTTTTTTGCACATGGTCATATGATGACAAGTATTCCTATTTAATACAAATATATGATTGATTGACTGATTGATTTTAAAGGCATGTCAATGCTTGGGGGTTATTTTATTCCAAGAGGTTAGGGAATTGTATACCATGTATACCTTTCTATGTAGTTTCTTGAGTGTTTTTTTTTTTGCACATGGTCATATGATATTGTGTATTCCTATCAAATACATAAAATTTACAAACACATCTATTTGACCCATAGATGGGATCCTGACAGGTACTGCCAAAGCTGGTTTTACTGAACCAGAGAATAATAGCAATGAAGAGGTACTCCAATCCAACCAGAGCTTTAGAACTGGAACCTCTCCACTTGATGTAGTTTAGTGTCAAAACCAGGACACCACTTTTTTGAGAGGTCTTACACCTCAGCAAATCACACAGCTAATGTATTCTAAGCCCTGCCGGCATATATATATATATATATATATATATATATATATATATTACTTGAATACTAAAGTTCACAGCATACGTATTTTTAACACCAGAGACTGTCAACACAGTTGGAAATTTTTTTTTTTTAAATGCTATACTTATCTATTAATTGGTTTAAATTCGGTCTTGAGGTGATCAGGAAGAGTATATTACAAATCATACGTAACATGATGTAAGTGACTGCAATAAACATTAGTACACTCTGGTGCTGATCAATGACTCCGGTACATCCAAAAAAAAAATCTACTGCTGCTCCTAAATCGGGTGATTCTAATATTGGCCCATTTTCATCAGTATCATCTTTGGCGTGTGGACAAAATACCTATCGACTTCTCTGCCAAAACCCTTGGGGAGCCGACAAATTAACAGTCCATTTGTTACTTTAATTGTTGTTCCTTGCTGCACCGGGAGTTGACTCCAGTTTTTGTTAGTAACCTGGCAAGCCCCGGCCTCACTTTAGGTCAGTTATTCAGTCAGTCAGTCAGTCAGCTGGAGGACCCCCATCCGACTGCACAAGTTCGAACGTGTGAGCACGTAAAGTGACCAATATCATGATTGCACCAGTTCTGTCGTCTCAATTATTGTTTTTGCTTGGATCCTCAATACCGCTGACACTATTACTCCTGCTGCTGCTGCTGCTGTCTGGGACTGCCAAATGGGCACACGTGGATAGGATTTTTATTAACCTGAGATGTCCACTTCTTGCCAGACATACAAGGCTTGTCTTCTGTCACAGTGCTGCTACGTTAGGTAGGCTGCTTCTCTCTAACTTGCTTAATTTAGACTCACCAACACTCAAAAACAACACTCTGAAGATTCAATGCATAGACTCTCCTTCTCTCTCTCTCTCTCTCTCTCTCTCTCTTGACTTCCTTCTCTATCACTCCATCTTTTTTCCCCTTTATATTTCTTTCTATTCAAATGAACTATATCACCAGCGTTTATACTCATGCATGCATCTACTATATATATATATATATATATATATTGTCTAAAAAAGAAGCACACTGGACCAGCTAGAATTACATAGCATCAGCACTGGCATTGCAAATAAGCATAAAAAAAATTCAATAGTCTTTTTCCCTCTCTTTCTCTCCTCCCCTCTCTCTCCCTTTTTTATATTTCATTCTATTCAAATTACTTATATCACGAGCATTTATATTCATGCATGCATCAAATACGTACATATATATATATATATATATATATATGCATTGTCTATATAATGATGCACCCTGGACTGACTCTGAATTACATAGCATCAGTAATGGTATTGCAATAGACATAACGAGAGAGAGAGAGAGAGAGAGAGAGAGAGAGAGAGAGAGAGAGTGGGTGAGAGAGAAAGAGTAAGAAGCCAGTATGTCGGGGTCTCGAGGTGATATTCCAAGTTCCAAGTTCTCTAACCAACAAGTGTTTGTTTTGCTTCTCGTATTTATCTATTTAAATATATGCAGATCTGTTTACAGGGATATGCAGTCATATTTTAAGTATGAAATATTTTAGACGATACATTTTCATTTATCATTATTATTATTATCATTATTATTTCTTAATTTTCAGTTTTATTTTCAGTTTCTTACTATCCCTCACTGGGTTTTTATCCAAGACCGAGGGTGAAGGAAGGTAGTGATTATATGCCTTCTATGTATTTATGCTTTCGTTGCCTCTTTTGAGAAATAATTTTTGGTCACGTTGAGAGTAATCTCCTAATGAGATGAGCTGCTCCGCAAAGTGCAATTTTTTTCTATTTTATATCATTTTGGACTGGTAGATATCTTGTTGATGTGTTTATCTATTCCTTTCTTTATCATGCCTAGGGCTCCAATTATTGCTGGCATTGTAATAGTTTTAAGGTGCCATATTTTTTCAATTTCTATTTACAAGTCTACGTATTTACTACTCATTATTATTATTATCATTATTATTATTATTATTATTATTATTATTATTATTATTATTATTATTATTATCATATGAAATTTCTCTTCTATGAATTTATGTACACATCAGAAAAAAATGCAATAAAATAAACATATTCATTCTTTATATTTCCTATTTCTTAATTTATACACTTATATTTATATATATATATATATAGAGAGAGAGAGAGATGTATATATATATAGATTTATATATATATATATATATATATATATATATATATATATACCGGACATTGGTGTAATAGTTAGAGTGTTCTCCAAAGACTTTAAAAATGGTACTTGATGCCTCCTTGCTTAACACTCAGCATTATAAGGTACGGATCAAGGGTAAAGTGGAGAAATCCTGGGAAAGGAGTAGCATCCTCCCCTACACCTTGGTGTAGTAGCTATCGAAAAAGGTGCCTTCGGGTCACCCTCGACTATGGTCGCCAACTTTACTTTTACTTTTATATATATGTATACTCATACATACACATACTTTTATATATATATATATATATAATTTACTTTTATATATATATATATACTCATACATACACATACTTTTATATATATATATATAATTTACTTTTATATATATATATATATACTCATACATACACATACTTTTATATATATATATATATAATTTACTTTTATATATATATATATATATATACTCATACATACACATACTTTTATATATATATATATATAATTTACTTTTATATATATATATATACTCATACATACACATACTTTTATATATATATATATAATTTACTTTTATATACATATGTATATGTGCAAACATGCGCAAACAAATAAAAATAAACATTCCTAAATATATACATAGATAAATACCAATACATAGATAAATACATTATCTATTAAAGTTTTACAATACTTGCAACCACTTTTTTCTTTCATTTTTCACTAATCATACATATGATATGCACACATGAGTAGATGGATACATATATATATATATATATATATATATATATATATTGCATCTATATATATCTGTATATATAAATATATGTATATATTTGCATATATCTATCTATCTATCTATCTATCAATATGTATAATTGCATATATAACTACATGTTTGCATTCATATGTATACATAATTATTTATATATGCTAGTCTAGCTCAATAACCATTACACCAGGTGTGTTATCTTGTATATATATATATATATATATATATATATATACATAGGTATATATATATTTATATATATGCGTAGTTGGGCTAGTCTTTCATGTAAACATGTGTGATTAAATAATAAAGACAAATTTTGTCTATATAATCTATATTCACATCGACACAAACACACACACATACATGAATGCACACACACAAACACACATACACACACACACACATATATATGTCTATATATATATATATCGTAAACCATCAGCCAAAAGCAAGATGTAGCACAAAATCAAGTGAAGTACAGCTGGTTTGAATTTCTCTTAGGCCAGTTTCTATACCAAGGTTAAAGAGTCGACTATTTTACCCATAGATGAGGTATGAAGAGGAGCTAGGTTCATGCCTTTCCTAAGAACCTTAGTATGAAAGGAAAGGCAAAAAGCTTTATCCAGGATTTGAACTTAGCTTATTATATCTATTTTCTAAGCTGATAACATTATACCACAGGTGCCAAATATATATATATATATATATATATATATATATATATAAAATGGACATGCCAACCAGAGTTCAAATCCTAGATGAAGAGGTGTACATTTCACATAGCATTAATACCCTTGAAAAGAATATGAATCCAACTATTCTCCCTCTGCCTAAAGGTAAATAGTAGGGCAGACTGTTCTCTTTAAATTTGTAATTGCAACCAGTCTTAGAGAAGAATTCAAACCTATTAAATTCTGATTAAAAAAATTGACATAGTGTCACATCCTACATATATATATATATATATATATATATATATATATATATATATATGTATTTTTTTTATAGTTATTGCTTCAAGGATTTGTCAGCAGTTTTTATAATTACTTTCATATATGATTTTTGTATTGTTAATTAGGATCTTTCTAATGTCAGTGTCTTTGCTATGCTTTGTCATTATATGCTGTTTTATGGCACTTATGTCAGTAAGGTTGTAGGTAAGGTGACGAGAGAGTGTGGTTGTTGTATGGCCAATGTAGATATTAGGTGTTATATTATTTTCAAAGAAACATTCTTGAAATGGACATGTAAATTTATATACCACATTAGTTTGAGTTAGGGGAGTTTCGGGGGAGTTAGTGTTATTCCTAACGATGAGGTCGGATGTACATATTTTTTTATTAAGTTGAGGAATTAATATTGTGAATTGAATTACCATGACCAGAAAATCTGCCGAACACCTACGCACAATATACAGGAACACTGAACAGCTGTTTCGACCTTATTAGGTCTCAACAGCAATGTATACCGCAATCTCCACCACTGGAGATCGAACCAGTAACCACAGATTGCAGTGCTGAAACTCTACAACTGAGCTACCAGTTCATATCACACACAAGTGACACCAAATCAACTAGTCATGGTAATTGCGCTGCCACATAACCAAAATGTGCCTTGCAAGTTACATCCGTCCTCTTTCCAGAGGACACGGTCACCCCGCTGGGCCACGTCTTCCCAAGAAGCTTAGAAATACACATCCACGTAATTATTATACCTCAGGGGCAAAGGAATAGATGTACATATTTTTTTAGCTTCTAATTTTTTTAGCTTATATATATATATATATAATACGTTGGGGAGCAGCAGATTTCCTTGTTGGCATGTTTTATTAGAGATTTCAGACAAGGATGGGGAGTGGAGTTTTTTCATTAGCCTTTACTAAGTGAGATGTCTTTACTGATGAAAAACGCTATTTAATAATTGTCCAAAATCTCTGATGAGATAGATAGATAGATAGATAGAAATATACATATATATATATATATATATATATACAAGTAAGTAAAGTTGTTGATCCAAAGCTCCTTTTTCATTAGCTACTATACTGAGGTGTAGGAGAGGGTGCCACCCCTTTCCCTTGATTCTTCTACTTTACTCTTAATACATACGTTATAATGCTGAGTGTTAAGCAAGTAGGTATCGAGTACTATTTCTTTAGTCTTTGGTATGACGCGGCTTGGGATTGAACCCTTTGAGACCAAGCCACTAGTTAAAACTCTACACACTAGACCAATATATATATATATATATAAATATATATATATGCATAAAATTAGGTGTTGATATTCTTAGACATTATTAATTCCTAAACTGTTTCATGAAGAAATAGAAAACGACCCATTTCTAATTTTGGAACATGATAAAATTTTAATACACCTACCGTTATAATCATCATCGCCACCTCCTCCATTATCATGGTCAATAAACCTTCACCCAATTCAGTCATTCATTTTTTGTTTGTTTGCTTTTTTCTTTTTTTAATAACCTCAAAATCAAACAATATTCAAAGCTGTACATTTCCTTGCCTCGTCATTATCTTTTTATTGTGCTTCATGTGCAAATTCAAATTCTTCACTTTTGTACCTTGCACTACCCCCCGCCCCACTAATACAGCCTGCAAAAACATTGAGAAATCAATAAAAGCAAGCCCAGGATAATAGTTCGTCTAGCAAATATAATTACAACATATTATTTTCTCTTAAACAACGATAATATCTCTACCTATATACACTAAAAACATATGCACATGTACAAGCACACACACACACACACACACACACACACACACACACACACATTCATATATATACATATATATATTCATTTGTATATGTTCATTGGAATAAACATGTCTGTTGAACTATCCATCAATCTATCTATCTATTTACATATCTATTTTGTTCTGTTCCTTTCTATCTATCTGTTTATCTAGTCACATTCATAAGGGAACGCTGAAATTTTCAGGAGTTGACCAAGATGAGAATGACCTGGCATCAAGCATGGCATCAGCGCAAAAGCATGACTAAGAATAAATATCTATTTTGCTCTATTCTTATCTATCTATCAATCTATCTATCTATCTATCTCTCTCTATATATATATATAGTTCTGCTCCTAAAGATAAAAACAGAACAAAATTGATTGATAGATAGATAGATAGATAGATAACCATCTATCAATCTATCTATCGATCTACCTATCTATCTATTTTGTTATCTATCTATCTATCTATCAATCTATCTATCAAACAATTTCATTCTGTTACTATCTATCTCTCAAGTTCTATTTTTATCAATCTATCTATCTATCTATTTTGTTCTGTTCCTTGCTATCTATCTATCTATCTATTTTGTTCTGTTTCTCAAGATAAAACTAGAACAGAAAATAGATAGATAGATAGATAGA
>OY757939.1:52959562-53032062 GCA_963585895.1 Sepioteuthis lessoniana
TGTCAGAGAGAAATATTCCCATCTGCTGATTATCCATTCCACATGTAACTTTAAGAAATGGTCTTTAAGAGTACATAATTTGGATATTTTGGGTTTTAGACTTACTCTCCCATAGGAGCACAGAGCCCTTTTCATAGACTTCTCTTATTTGCATTTTATTGGTTTTGGTTGGTGTCTTTGTTTAACCATAAATCAATAATCATGGGTTATTAAATGCCAAAGCAATCATTTAACCCATAGTTGGGGTTGCATTTTATCTTCTTTTATATATATATATTCAGATTTGCCATCATCTGTAACAAATTGAAAAGGAGTATTCTCTGCTCCCCTACTCCTGTAGGGTTGAGCTCTCTAGCAAAGGAAGTAAATGTGTTGCCATTAGCGTAATGCAAGGCTCTTCATATGAATCGAGCTCTCGGTAGCTGTTAAGCAGATATATGTAAACAATAACAATTGTGATTCATAACCGTTTAAATTTCCTTCGCTTGCGCTGGTTTCCTCATGGCTGAGTGGTAGAATCTTGGATTGGCGTTTGAGTCAACCGGGTTTCGATCCCAGCCTCGGGAATATAGCCTGTCTAGCTACACTGAAGAGTTCTGATAGAACGAAACAGATCTGTCTGTGGATGACAATATATACATATATATATATATATATATATATATATATATATATATATATATATTGTCATCCACAGACATATATATATATATATGTTGAAATGGTAGATTGTGGTGAATCTGACAGTATGATAGAAATATGTGGAAATTTGGATAAACCAAACATGTAATGATTTAGGTGCATGATATTTCGGTCTTTTTATTCCAAAGAATTCAGTCTGAAAAAGTTCTTTGGAATAAAAAGAATGAAATATCACACCTCTAAATCAGAGTTAAGTGTTTGATTTATCTAACTATCCACATATTTCTACATATACATACATATTTATCAACCCCTTCGCTTGGGCAGGATATGACACGAGGTCAATTTTTAAACAAAATTTAACAGGTTTGAATTCAGAGTTTTCCTTCTCCTAGACTAGTTGCCTCACCAAGAGCTGAAGAACCTAGTCTGCCCTACTATTTACCCCTAGCTGGAGGGAGAATAATTGGATTCATACCTTTCCCAAGGGTATTAGTTCTATGTGATATGCAATCAGTCTCGTCCAGGATTTGAACGCGTGTCCCCGTGTTCATTTCCTACCACGATAACCATTACACTATATTTCTATATAAGTGTGTGTTTAAAAAATATAACTTATTTTGTCAAAATAAATTTTGCACTATGTCTCAAACTTAAAATAGAACTTGTATAAAATCTAATGTATTAAGTTAATAAAAATTCAGCAAATGAAATCAAATGTTATTAATAAAGTTGGCAACCATAGTCGAGGGTAACCCGAAGGCTCCCTTTTCGATAGCTACTACACCAAGGTGTAGGGGAGGGCGCTACTCCTTTATTAATAAAAGTTCCATATAGTGTAAATGTCACAATCTTCAGACAGCTTTAATGATGGGGTAGAGATTATGCTCATCAAAATATATTTTAATTGTGTATTGAACAATAATCCAAACATATATATGCATACCTTTATGTATACATGACGTGTGTTGAGAAAATGTCCAACGCTGAGGCTATATTCATCAAGATAGAAATGAACCATGAGTGAAACATTTTTTACAAATATTTTTAGTGTTATTTATTACCAATCCCTTGGCATTCAATGTACTCATTACAGTGAATCAAAATGCTCTTATGAATGAATAGGAAAAGTTTGAATCTTATCTGTCATTAGTTTATTTACGACTAAATAAAAAAAAACCAAGATGAGTATCTTCTAGTAAATTTGGCGACCTAAGTCGAGGGTGACCCAAAGGTTCCCTTTGCAATAACTACCACACCAAGGTGTAGGGGAGGGCTCCACTCCATTCCCTGGATTGCTCCACTTTACCCTTGATCCTCACCCTATAGTGCTGAGTGCTAAGCAAGGCAGCATCAAGTACCATTTTTTTAGTCTTTGGTATGACTCGACCTGGGATTGAACGCTGGTCTCCTGGACCATTGGCGAACACTCTACTCATTAAACCAATGGCCGGGTCTCTTCTAAGTGTGCTTATCACTTTGAATATTGATAATAGAGCCACTTATTATTGTAATGAAGAAGTTCAACTATGGGAAGTGTGAAGTACTCCTTCATCAACATTACTCCACAGTCCACTCTGACAACTAATGACTAAAATTTATATTCATAAGTAGCTGTTCATGAAAAATGTCTAATGAGTTAGTGAAAAAACAGAATATTTGTTGTAAAGTCTAATTTCAAGGAGTCTCAATGAATTTATATCTATTGTAATGAATACTTGAAACTTGTAAGCAGATATTCGTCTTTGGAAATCTGCATCCCTATTATGCAAAATTCAATATGCTATAATCTATTCTTGCTATAAAATGATAGACACTTTACAAGGAAATATGGTGGGAATTTGGGTAAAGACTTTATTAAGCAAGTACATGGAGCATTCAGCAGCTGCTGATTTGATGAAAAAGAAAGTGGGCCAATATGTATCATATTTTGCAATATATATTATTAATCTATTTTTTTTTGTTTTTAAAGTTATGCTAATGAAATAATTATAAACATGTTAAATTGATAAAGATTATTCATTTTTGTCTAAAATTATGACTGTTATCCTAGAATAAATAATTCAATGAAGAAATTAGAAATTATTTGGGGAGGGGTCAAAAGTTTTGTAATATTTGGTAATGGGAGGCACAATTTTCATATTTGTTTTAAATACATTAAGAAGTTTTTACACAATATACTATATTTCAGTTATAAAATAAATAAAATAAAATCACTCACAACTCAGAGTTTCACATACCAGATCTTCAGATGAGCATGTACCCTACACATCTGAAGCTTGTTTTAATCATAATTTTATATATACATGAATACATACATACACACATATATATATATATATATATATATATATATATATATCATCATCATTTCGTGCCACTAGCACGGATATCCCTGACCCTCTCTCGCCACTTCTCCCTATCATTCATTGCCTCCGGCAAGTCTTCAGGGCTACATCCGGTATCCTCACAGAGCTGCTGTATATATGTTCAAGCTGGTTGTCCTGCTTGCTCGACCATATGTGGGGGTCCATAGGAGTACATCACTTATGAGCTCGTCCCTGCTTCTCCAGCAGTGTCCTGCATGTCTGGTTCTTCTAACTTGGATAGTTTTCATGATGGGAGGCAGGTGTCCATATAGTTGGTGCCTTGTTGGGTTTTGCCGCCAGGACTTGTTCAATATTGCTTGCAACATTCTTGTGTAATTGCCCTCTAGCTTCTTCTCCAGCTGTTTAGTTAGTGTCCAAGTAGTGCATCCACACAGCAGCATCGATACAACCGCTGCCTGGAAAAAACTGCATTTCATTTTATCGGTCTGGTCTGATTTCCATTGTGTGTATGTGTGTGTGTGTGTGTGTGTGTGTGTGTGTGTGTGTGTGTGTGTGTGTGTGTGTGTGTTTAATTTAGTACTTAGAATTCGTTCATTCTTTTTTACTCACTTTCTTTCCCTTTTTTTGTTCTCTCTTTTTTCTTTCTTTTATTCTTTTCTCCGCTTAATTGTATGTTCTGTCTTTCTTTCATATATTCCAAAGTGATTCCTTTAATTAACTCTCTACTTTTTATAGGGAATAGAGAATCTTACATAGACCAGTGGTTGGAGAGCTATGCAAGAAGATGATCACTAGTGAGTTCATTCTCTGTTTGGTTTGGTTCCTTTGTTTAATGGCATATCAACCTTTGTAGGTTATTTAATGCCAAAGCCATTCTCCTAAAAGAACAGTAGTGGTACTATTTAACCACTAAGGGGGTTCATACTTTTCCCTAGAGTATTTGCCTGAAAGTAAACGTAATAGCGTGACTGGAGTACGAACTCGCTTACTACGATTCCACAGTCCAACTCTTTAACTATTATACCACAAGAACACCCCTTCATTCTCTGTCTTTCGTAGTACTGGTCTTTTGGTTTGGTTTGGTTTGGTTGTGTTTTATAGCATATCAACCATAGTAGGTTATTTAATGCATATCCATTTTTATACAAATTAACAGTTCTATTTTAAATAATTCAGTTTAGTATACAAAAACAGTCCCATTTTGAACAATTCAATTTAGCATAAGTATGCAGTTTAAATGTCAAAACTGTTCTATTTCAAGCAATTCCATCTAGTATAAGTACACAGTTTAGTTCTACATGACCCATAGATAGGACCTTTCAGGTGTTGCCACGCCAGGCCAGAGTGAACCTGGGAGCAATGGCAATAAATGGATACTCCGCATTCCCCAAAGCTCCAACATTTCTGGAACCTCACCATCAGATTTTTTACAGTCATACTCAGGACACTTGTTGGAGAGTCTTACCCCTCACCAGAGAAGCAGTCTGTGTATTCTGCAGCTCCAGCCGACTGGGCAACTGGTCTTTTGCCAAACTAAGCTAAGCTTAGCAAATCACTATAGATAGATATGTATGAAAATTTATTTTGCTATCATTATATAATTTGATTGGTTTTCATTTTTAATTAAAAAAAAAACTTTTCTCACAATTTAGATTTTTTTGTTTTGATAACTTTTTCTTTGGACATCAAAAGAAATAAAGGAAAAAGATTTTTTCATTTAAATAGTTGGTCCAAAATATTGATAACAACCGAGAAACACCAAAAGATATACTTTTTTAATTTAATTACCTTGTTGAAACAGCTAAGATGATGTTTTAATGACAAAATTACGAAGCAAATTTATTGCCAAAAACATGTCAATAATCTCTTTGAAATAGAAGTTCAAAATTAGGTGTATAGGGATACAAGGAAGTTGATGTTTCTTTTGGAAGTTTATCATGAAACCTAGCCATTATATTCCTTTATTGAGTTGCTGTTGAGTAATAATTATAAAACTAGTCTTATCAACTATTATTTCTGTGGGGAGAAAGGATGGGTTCATGCCTTTCCCAAAGGCATTACTTGTGAAATGAAATGCAGACAAATTTGCCCAGGATTTTAGCTTGGTACACTGATTCTATTTCTTTCAATGTTCCTTTTGTTTGATTGATATATGTATATATATGATATATGTGTGTGTGTGTGTGTGTGTGTGTGTGTGTATGTGTATATATATACATATATAAATGCATATATGTATATGTATGTACAAGTATATGTATACATATACGTATACATATATATATATATATATATATATATGTATACATATATATATATATACATACAGCTATCGATAAGCTACTGATCATATGGAAATCAAACCTGACCGATAAAATGAAATGCAGTTTCTTCCAGGCAGCGGTCATATCGATACTGCTGTATGGATGCACCACTTGGACACAAACAAAACTGCTGGAGAAGAAGCTAGACAGCAATTATACAAGAATGTTGAGAGCAATATTGAACAAGTCCTGGCGACAACACCCAACAAAGCACCAACTATACGGCCACTTGCCTCCCATCACAAAAACTATCCAAGCTAGATGAACCAGACACGCAGGACACTGCTGGAGAAGCAGAGACGAACTCATAAGTGATGTACTCCTATGGACACCCACATATGGCTGAGCAAAAGCAGGACAACCAGCTCAAACATACATACAGCAGCTATGTGAAGATACAGGATGTAACTTTGAAGACCTGCCGGAGGTGATGAATGATAGGGAGAAGTGGCGAGAGAGGGTCAGGGGTATCCATGCAAGCGGCACGACATGATGATGATGATGATACATTTACACACACACACACACACACACACACACACACACACACATATATATATGTATATATATATGTATGTATGTATTCCTGATACTCAAAATGTAAAATATAAAATACTACTTACTTGGCATTCATGGTGTAATGGTTATTGTGGTTGGAATGGGGCAAGGTGACCTGAGTTCAAAACCTAGATGAGGCTGTTTTCATTTCTCATAGCACTAGTACTCTTGGGAAAAAATTGAACCCAATAATTCACTCTCTAGGGTAAATAGTTGGGCAGACTGGGTTCTCTAATACTGGTGTGGCAAATGGTCTAGGAGAAAGAAAACTCTGAATTCAAACCTGTTAAACTCTACCTAAAAAGTTGACCTTGTGTCACATCCTCACTATGGCAAAGTCACTCATTTCAGGACTCTTGTGACAACTAATTTATATGTAAGAAAAGTTACCATATAGTAATTGTTAGAAAACTAGTTGAGCTATTTCTACTATAGTGAGATTGATGAACCAGGTTATTGTACAATTGTGGCCTTCCAATAATCTATGTGTAGAATACCTCATCATCATATCATAGTTAGGAAAATAGTTAAGCTATTTCTACTATAGTGAGATTGATGAACAAGGTCATTGAATAATTGTGGCTTTGCAATTGTCTGTGTGTAGAATACCTCATCATCATATTATAGTTAGGAAAATAGTTGAGCTATTTCTACTATAGTGAGATTGATGAACAAGGTCATTGAACAATTGTGGCTTTGTAATTGTCTATGTGTAGAATACCTCATCATCATATTATAGTTAGGAAAATAGTTGAGCTATTTTTATTGTAGTGGGATTGATGAATAAGATGCAGTCAGTGTATTGTATAACCACAGCCAACAGGGCTTAAGACAAACTGTGTCTCCTTGCCTTGGTTCGATAACCAGTCTACAGGAAGAACCACTCTGAAATTAAACTAACCACTAAAATATCATGTGGCAAGACATAAACCTATTTTCATATTGTATTGATCCTGAGGAAGAAGATACGAAGTGAAAACACTATATAACTATTTTCATATAATATTACCTAATCAGTCATGTCTAAGGGAAAAGTGAAATGTGGAAGATCACATATAGTATCACCCTTCACAGTTTTTTTGTAAAAAGTTAACTTTTTTCTAAACTAAAAATATCAACATTTTATCATTTCTTGTTGAACATTATAGTATCAAAACAGATATTATTAGGTATTATTTACAATATTATCTATAAATAAGTACATCCCTAGAAGTTTATAATTAATGATTAACTTTCTTCTAAACAAAAGATTCCAGCAATTTATTATTTCTATCAGAAAATTATACAATAAAAATAAATATTATAAGAAATAATTTAGAGTAATTTTTATAAGTCCATCCCTACCAATTATAAAACCAAAAGTTCATTTTCTTCTAAACCAAAAATACGAGGTGTTTATTATTTCTGTTAGAACATTATACCAAAAAAAAAAAAACAGATATTATTAGGTGTTATCTATTACCAAATGCTACCACATTGAATCTCTGTAAACAAAGAAGAAATGGCAATTCTTCAGTGACTGAAAATAAAATTGCATGAATTGTAAGAGGAGTATTTTATTTTTTGACTGTTAAATATTTTAAGTGGATGTCTTGAGTTACGAGTGACTCAAAATATTACAAATATACTTGATTGGCTTTGGCTTTTCATAATTTGTCTCAAACAAAGAGAAGTAATCATGGTGTAATTGTTACCACAGTTCAAACCCTGGACACAGTAGTTTGTATTTTACATAACATGAATACACTTGGGAAAAGTATGGAATTCTCCTTAAACATATGGTTAGATAGTAGATTGAGTTGTTAAGTTAACCAATCTAGGAGAAGGAAAATTCTAAATTCAAAACAGTTGTACTACACTTAAAAATCAATCTTTTGTTGCATCCTGCTCATAGAAGTAGGGTTGAGTCATTCAATAAATAAGGTGAATTTTACATGCGAAGAGGGCAATAGGAAGCACCGTTTACAGTTGCGCCTTTTTCAAGGAAATCAATAATTATGGGGCTTTTAATATTCCAGAAACTGTCAGATTGAGTTGATAAGTTAACCAATCTAGGAGAAGGAAAATTCTAAATTCAAAACAGTTGTAAGTAAGTAAAGTTGGCGACCATAGTCGAGGGTGACCCGAAGGCTCCCTTTTCAATAGCTTACTACACCAAGGTGTAGGGGAGGGCGCGACTCCTTTCCCTGGATTGCTCCACTTTACCCTTGATCCGTACCTTATAATGCTGAGTGTTAAGCAAGGAGGCATCAAGTACCATTTTTTGAGTCTTTGGTATGACTCGACCTGGGATTGAACCCAGGTCTCCCGGGCATTGGCGAACACTCTAACCGCTAGGCCAATGTCCGGACAAAACAGTTGTACTTCACTTAAAAATCAATCTTTTATTGCATCCTGCTCATAGAAGTAGGGTTGAGTCATTCAATAAATAAGGTGAATTTTGTATGGGAAGAGGGCAATAGGAAGCACTGTTTACAGTTGCGCCTTTTTCAAGGAAATCAATAATTATGAGGCTTTTAATATTCCAGAAACTGTCAGCATGTCATTTTTTACTCGCTGCTTTTTGACTCAGGCTCATTGCATCAAACCGATGTTTAGCCCATTTTTAAACATTTTTTTTTACTAAAACACCCTTCTCCAAACAAAACATACATTCTTCTGTAAATTTCACACGGTTTAGACCTCATAGCCTGCTAAAGTCTGCTGACAGACATCAGTTTAATTTCAGCCCAGTTGACTGGTGCTGCAGATACACTGACTGCATCTCTGCAGATCCCCTTCCAATGAGTGTCCAACATATGACATTAAACCATTTGATGGCGAGGCTCCAGCAATTGAGATTAGGTGAATGCGGAGTACCCCTTTATTGCCATTACTCCCAGGTCCACTCTGATTTGAAATGCTTGCACCTGATAGAATCCTGTGTACAGGTCAAATAGAACAAACTATGAGTGCTAACAAATGACTTATGTTAAATTATGTCAGCGATATAACAATATATGAAACCATTTAAATGTGAGCAAACAAGGGCTTAGGCTCATTTAAGAATGTTATCTACAAAATGTTTTTAGAAATTATATATATATTTGATATATATGTAAAAAGAGGGTTTGGCATTAAATAACCTACAATGGCTTATATGCCATAAAACCCAACCAAACCAAATCATACATATTTAATATATATGTATAAAGAGGGTTTGGCATTAAATAACCTACAATGGTTTATATGCCATGAAGCCAAACCAAACCAAACCAAAATCTGTTTGATTTGCTACCATTTTAAATTGCCTTAAAATAAATATTTTATGAGATTAAATTAATTTTGCTGAGCCAATTTTAAAGAATATCAAGTTTGAATTCATAGAAAAAAATCCCCTTACAAAATTTATTCTGATTTTTTTTTTTAAATTCATTAGATTAATTGGATGACTCTCATATATAAAAGATTTGTTGAAATTTGACTGCTACAGTGACACAAAATATCATAGGGGAAGTTTCCATAGTTTCAGTCAAGACAAGAAGTCAGACAGTTGGAGTTAAAGACAAGATGTGGTAGGAAAAGCCACACCAGGCCGAAGGGGCTCTCGAGACCTCCAATTGAGTTTTGGAGACCAGTTGGTGATAAGATACAGTAAAGAAAGCCATTATCCAGCTGAGAGCTGGGCTCCTGGGCCTCTGGCTGAGCAGCCCTGGAGAATGAGAAAGACACAACGCTGACGGCCAT
Organism: Sepioteuthis lessoniana; assembly: GCA_963585895.1. Lineage (NCBI taxonomy): Eukaryota > Metazoa > Mollusca > Cephalopoda > Myopsida > Loliginidae > Sepioteuthis > Sepioteuthis lessoniana. Next base: position 52,969,143 of record OY757939.1, read on the forward strand.
AAGAGTGGAGGTCAATATATTGCAGTTCTGTTCGGTCTCCAACTCCCTCTCACAGTAAAACCCTGTGTAACCCTTTTTGAACCCTTACAATAAAGTGAGAGGTACATATTTTTCTAAAGAAGTCTTCACTCGTCCTTTATCGTTGTGTCGTTGTGATTCTTTCTGCATGAATCTGCATATGAGTATATAACACATGCTGGGTCACCCTCCAGCCTTGATGTAAGTAAGTTCAACCTCCAGTTGCATTATTATTATTATTATTATTATTATGTTCACTTTCAGATAAATACCTTTGGGAAAGGCATGAATCCCCTTGTCCCTCCCCCACCAGCAATGGATTAAAGAGTATCATTGTTGTTTTTCAACAAGGATGACTTTGGCATTAAATAACCCAGTCATCTCTGCAGAGGGTTAAAATTCCCTAACAAGTGTCCTGGATATGACACTAAACAATCAGATAGTGGGACTCCAGTAATGATGGAGCTTTGGGGAATGCAGAGTACCCTTTTATAGCCATCACTCCCAGGTCCACTCTGACCTAGAGTGGTAACACCGGATAGGGTCCTATCTATAGTTCAAATAGAACTAATCTGCATGCTTATGCTAAACTGAATTGTTTGAAATAGTTTGTTTCTTTCTTTCTTTCTTTGTTTAATGGCAATACAACCAATGCAGGTTATTTAATGCCAAAGCCATTCTCCTAGAAGAACAGTACTGGTACTATTTAGCCCATAGCTGGGAGGATAAGGGGGTTCATACCTTTCCCAAGGATATTTGGAGTACGAACTCGCGTACTACGATTCCGCAGTCCATCGCTTTAACTATTACACCACAAGGACACCCCTGTTTGAAATAGAACTGTTTTGACATTTAAACTACGTACTGATGCTAAACTGAATTGCTTAAAATAGAACTGTTTATGTGAATGACAACAGATTTGGCGTTAAATAACCTACAATGGTTGATATGCCAGAAAACCAAACCAAGCCTAAATAACCCACAAATTTTGATATGCCATTAAACAAAGAAACCAGACAATCAAAATATTATAAATAAGAGAGACTTGTTTTGGCTATTCATAATTTAGCTCATACAAAGTGTTGCCTTGATTAAGCAGTATCCTAATTAATTAGAAGCTACTGTATTTGAATTGTGTTGACTAACAATGCAGTATTTGCTTTCTTGAGAATGTCAACTTTGGATCACTGCTGGATATTATTAGATTGAACTTTTAAAGATTGACTATATCAGATGGTCTAAGAAGCCATTTACACATTGTGGTTGTTTAAAAGAAGAATGGTTAAGTGTAGTCTTGTTTGAGAGAAAATGGACACAGTAAATATAGCTGGTAGAAAATATCTTTTTGTAAGTAGATATGCAGTCAAATGGAGACAGAAAAAAACGGTTTATACATATCAGAAACGAGTTTTAGAAGTTTGCTCTGTATTTACCGAGACAGAAATGAACAATGGATAAAATGCTAATTTTCTCCAAGCTATAAGAAGTGTTCAAAAAGTATTAATACTGAAGCTGTTTGGTTTGGTTTGGTTTGGTTTGTTGGGTTTTATGGCATATCAACCTTTGTAGGTTATTTAACGCCAAATGCATTTTTATGTGAATAATCTGTTCTATTTAAAACAATTCAATTTAGCATAAGTACACAGTTTAATTGTCAAAAATATTTCTATTTCAAACTATACAAGCAGTTATATGTAACAATTCAGTTAAGTATTAATGCAGTTTTAATGTTGAAAAACAGTTCTATTTCAAATAATTCAGTTAAACATAAGCACGCAGTTTAAACGTAAGTATGGTTTAATTGTCAAAAACATTTCTATTTCAAGCTATTCAGTTTACTCAAACAGTTCAGTTTAGCATAAGTATGCTGTTAGTTCTATTTAACCCATAGATAGGACCCTTATCAGGCGTTACCACTCCCGGCCAGAGTGGATCTGGGAGTGATGGCAATAAAGGGGTACTCCACATTCCCCAAAGCTCCAGCACTGCTGGAACCTCACCATCAGATTGTTTAGTGTTATATTCAGGACACTCGTTAGTGGGGATCTTACCCCTCTGCAGAGGTGCAGTCAGTGTATTCTACAGCCCCAGCCGACTGGGCAAACTGAAGCTGTATTTATCAAAACAGATAATTAATAAATGAAATGTTAATTCTCTTCAAAATACAAGTGGGGAGCCCCTAAGGCATAAATTTATTATCAAAACAGATAATTAATAAATGAAATGTTAATTCTCTTCAAAATACAAGTGGGGAGCCCCTAAGGCATAAATTTATTATCAAAACAGATAATTAATAAATGAAATGTTAATTCTCTTCAAAATACAAGTGGGGAGCCCCTAAGGCATAAATTTATTATCAAAACAGATAATTAATAAATGAAATGTTAATTCTCTTCAAAATACAAGTGGGGAGCCCCTAAGGCATAAATTTATTTATCAAAACAGATAATTAATAAATGAAATGTTAATTCTCTTCAAAATACAAGTGGGGAGCCCCTAAGGCATAAATTTATTTATCAAAACAGATAATTAATAAATGAAATGTTAATTCTCTTCAAAATACAAGTGGGGAGCCCCTAAGGCATAAATTTATTTATCAAAACAGATAATTAATAAATGAAATGTTAATTCTCTTCAAAATACAAGTGGGGAGCCCCTAAGGCATAAATTTATTTATCAAAACAGATAATTAATAAATGAAATGTTAATTCTCTCCAAAATACAAGTGGGGAGCCCCTAAGGCATAGGGCTAACATACTGGATTAAAATATTGTATGAACAAGTTTCAACTCCAGTTGCAATTTAACTTTTGGACAAATATTCTTGGCAAAGGTAGGAACCTCCTTTTTTTCTCTAACTATGGGTTAAACAGATTCACTACTATTTTTCTATAAGGATTACTTTGGTATTAAATAACTCATAATGGTCGATATACCATTAAATAAAGAGACCAAATTTGCCCAGTCGGCTGAGCCAGTAGAATACACTGACTGCAACTCTGCAGAGGGGTGAGACCCTACCAATGAGTGTCCTGGATATAATACTAAACAATCTGATGGTGAGGTTCCAGTAATGCTGGAGCTTTGGAGAATACAGAGAACCCCTTCATTGCCATTGCTCCCACATCCACTCTGGCCTTGAATGGTAGCACCTGATAGGGCTCTATCTATGGGTTAAATAGAACTAACTGCATACTTATGCTAATCAGAACTGTCTGACGAAACTGAATTGCTTAAAATAGAAATGCTTTTGTCAATTAAACAGTGTACTTACATTTAAACTGTGTGCTTATGCTAAACTGAATAGTTTGAAATGGAACTGTTTTTGACATTGAAACTCTACTTACACTAAACTGAATTGTTTAATAAAGAACTGTTTTGACATTTAACTGTGTGTAAACAAAATCTGTACTTATACTAAACTAAATTGGCTGAATTAGAACTGTTTGAATAAACTGAATTGTTTGAAATAGAATTGACTATTTGCATAAAAATGGATTTGGCATTAAATAACCTACAAGGGTTGATATACCATAAAACCAAAACAACCAACCAACCAGACCAAAACAAACCAAAGAATTGAGTCCAATGTAAAAAAACAGTCAGAGGGATCCCCATGACATAGTGGCAAATGTACTGGACAGCAATAGTGTAGTTAGCAAATTTAAACTCCAGTTGTACTGTTATGTTCACTTTTGGACTAATAACCTTGTTAAAGGTATGTACCCCTTATCCACCAGCGATGGATGAGATAGTATCACTGATCTCCTTCTGTAAGGATGGCTTCAGCATTAAATAACATTAAAAATTGATATGTCATTTAAACAAAGAAACCAACCTAAGGATTTATAGGCCAGCTGGATATAATTGTAGAGGTCTGAGGTATAGTACAGGGTGAAATGATAAAATTGTCGTCCTAAAGAAAACAACACTACAGCTTTATTTTAAAACTTTTATTGAAAAAATTAATTCAGGTAACTTTATTATGTAGTAGAGCTGACATCTATTCAATGTAGCCACCTTCAGCCTCAATCACCGCCTCGATCTGGATCCAAAACTGGGAGCATGCCTTTTCCACAAGTGCCTGCAGGAGCACGGCGAATACTCGGCGGATGGCAGCAATCAGGCGGGCTTTGCTGTTATGGAAGGCCATGTTGGTGATGTTCTCGACATATGACCAAACGAAGTAGTCCAGCAGGTTCAGGTCAGGGGAGGAAGGGGGCCAGTGAGAGAAGGGTACAAAGTCGTAGCACTCCTTCCGAAGCCAAGCCTGGGTCTCTTTGAACTTGTGGGCCAGCGCCAACTCCTGCTGCTACACCCAGGGTCTGCCACCGGCCACCCGATTGCACCTGGGGATCACCACACTCTTCAGCACATCCAGGTTCACTTTGGTGTTGACTTTCAAGCTGACTTCAAAGATGTGAGGTGGCATGATGTGGCCCTCACTTGAAATCACACCAAAGACTATAACCGTAGACGGAAACTTTGTTTTCATCACTCTGGGCATGTCCCTGTTATTCGTGGCAATCCAGATTTGCATTTTGAGGGTGGTGGCAATGGTCCTGTTGTTATAACTTGGATCGGTAGAGAGCTTGAGTTGTACAGCGGTGCATCTCCGATCTCGCTTGTTGAACATTGTGTTACTTTCAGACATGATAGAAGGCTCCTATCACTCTTGCGATTTGTACCCAACTGGCCAACTTGTAGATGGTCTGCAACAAAAAAAGAAAACTGGTTTTCATTAAACGGAAATGGAATCATGTCATCTTTTCTAGGGCGACAATTTTATCGTTCCACCCTGTAGAAGGCTCCTATCGCTCTTGCGATTTGTACCCAACTGGCCAACTTGTAGATGGTCTGCAACAAAAAAAGAAAACTGGTTTTCATTAAACGGAAATGGAATCATGTCATCTTTTCTAGGGCAACAATTTTATCGTTCCACCCTGTAGAAGGCTCCTATCGCTCTTGCGATTTGTACCCAACTGGCCAATTAGTAGATGGTCTGCAACAAAAAAAGAAAACTGGTTTTCATTAAACAGAAATGGAATCATGTCATCTTTTCTAGGGCGACAATTTTATCGTTCCACCCTGTAAATATTATACTTTGAAATAATATACTTCAAAGCAAAATTTGTTAACCAAGTTCGCATTATGCTCACTTCATATGAACATCTATCGGAAAGTAATGAATCCATATTTCCATGCACTCTATCTCATCAGTCGATACAAATTGAGATTTGATGTACTATAAGAGTTACCAGCAAGGAAAATGCAATTTACAAACCAAGTTTGAATTTCAGGTAAGGTGTACTAATTCTGTTTTTGACTACAGAGTTTCACTGCTGTAGAGTTTCATGATAAATAATATCTAATAATATCCATTTGGATTGTATAATCTTCCACAAGAAATGATAAAATGTTGGTATCTTTAGTTTCGAAGAAAATTAACTCCTTGATAATAAATTGGTTGGGATATACTTATTTATTAATTATACTGTAAATAATACCTGATAATATCCATTTTGATTGTATAATGTTCCACTTGAAATAATAAAACCCTACACTATTTCATTTAGAAAAAAATTAACTTTGATAAAGGTGTGTATATTGAAATATTATACTACAGACCTTACTTAGCACCAAGCTACAAGTTAAAATAGCGTAATTTTACTACACACCAATGCCCTTGGGAAAGGCATGAATCCATCTATTCTCCCTTCAATTATGAGTAACTAGCCAGAGCAGACTGGCTTAACTTTAACCTTGCTAAAGCCACCAGTCTAGGAGAAGGAAAATTCTGTACTTGCATACCTCTCATCATCCCTCATAGACTCCCTGTCTTCTTTAAATCTCTTATGCCACTCAAAAACTGATGCTTGATTCATGCAAGATGGTCGAAAAGCGGTCTGAAGCATTCCATACATTTCTGTGGCATTTTTTCCAAGTTTAAAACACAATGTTATTGCATATCATTCTTCTAAAGTGTCCTGATGTCCAGATTGCATTTTTGAAATTAACCAGCTGTAACAATCAGGCTTTAGTAGTGTGTATTCAAATTGCTGCTGTAGCTGTTCATTTGAAGCTGAAATCATAAAAATTAGTCAGTCATCTCATAAGATGTATAGCAATAACATACTGTATTTTCAAGAGTCTATGACAATTTTAAATGCCTGTACAAAAAAGGCTGGGAACTTATTGAAGGCACCACCTACTTACTATGATGTTATGGTCCTGCACATTAGCCTCTACCATGAAGATTCCTCTGGCTCATGACAGATGAGTTAGGTAAATATATACAATAGCACAAATGTAGGAAGGGAAAAACAGATTAATTTATTGATTGATTGATTTTAACGGTGTGTCAACCCATATGGGATTGATTTATGCCTAAAAGTTAGGTGTTGTATTTCGCTCTGGCAAAACAAACGACAACACAATAATTAAGACGCAATGACACAGTTCTTAGCAAAATATACCTCTCACTTTATTTGAAAGTTTTGTGTGTGAGAGGGAGTTGGAGACCGAACAAAACTGCAACATATCAACCCCCACTCTTATGGCCATCAGCATTTCTTTCCCGTTCTCCAGGGTTGCTCAACCAGAGGCCCGGGGGCCCAGCTCTCTGCTAGGTGCTGGCTTTCTCTACCGCATCTTGTCTCCAACTGATTGAATTTCCTGTGCACTCAGTTATATAACAGTTCATGCCCACTCGATATCTCCCCATAACTGGCCATCGGAATATGCACTTTCACCATCTTTGGAATGGCATGTTTGATCGTCATCGAGCGGAAATAACTGTCATGCAGTTCACAGGTAACTCTCTTCCGGTGCATCAGTTTGTGACTGTACCATGGGATTTTAACCCTGTCCCATATTGTCAGCCAAGCTCGCCCGTGCCAATGGAATATGCAACTTCCGCGTCTTTGGAATGGCATGTTTGGCCGGGTCGGAAGTCAATATATAACATAGGGAACTGCATTCATTGTACACTTATATTTACATTTTTTGTGTAGTTGTTTTGTAAGATTTTTTTACACATAGTTATTTGATATCAAGTATTCCTATCTTACACAAACAATTTGCATAAATCTGTATGGCTTTAAGTACTCTTATCTTATACTAATGATTTATACACAATGGTACTTTATGCTGCCTTGCTAAGCACTCAGCACTTATAAGGTGAGGATCAAGGGTAAAGTGGAGCAATCGTGGGAATTGAGTAGCACCCTCCCCTATACCTCGGTGTTGTAGCTATTGAAAAGGGAACCTTCAGGTGACTTTCAACTAATGTCACCAACTTTACTTACTTATATGGTTTCAAGTAACTATTTTTATTTGATAATAATCCTTTTTGTGCACACGGCTATATAGTTTCAACTATTCTTAGCTAATCCCAGTGTCCTGGATATGATATTAAACCATTTGATGGCAAGGCTCCAGCTTTGGAGATTTGGGAAATGTGGAGTACCCCTTCATTGCAATTGCTTCCAGGTCCACTCTGATCTAGAGACGTAGCACCTGAAAGGGTTCTATCTATAGGTTAAATAGAACAAACTATATGCAAAAAAATGACTGATGTTCAATTGGGACTGTTATATAGCAATAATTGAAACCATTCAACTGCATGCAAAAAAGAGCTCTGGCTCATATAAGAATGTTATCAACAAAATGTGTTTAAAAATCATATATATATTTAATATATATGTATGAACAGGATTTAGGATTAAATAACCTACAATGTTGATACACCATAAAACCCAACCAAACTATCTCATCTCAATAATTTGCAAACAATTATTTGGTTTCATTTAAACAATCATAATGATCCTTAGAAAACAAGTATAATTTCAAGTAACTTCACCATTGGTCCAGCAGACCAGGGTTCAATCCCAGGTCGAGTCATACCAAAGTCTCAAAAAATGGTATTTGATGTTGTCTTGCTTAGCACTCAGCACTATAAGGTGAGGATCAAGGGTAAAGTGGAGGAATCCCGGGAACGGAGTAGCACCCTCCTCTACGCCTCGGTGTAGTAGCTATTGAAAAGGGAGCCACCTGGTCATCCTTGACTAAGGTCACCAACTTTACTTTTTACTATTCTTAATACAAATAATTTACACACAGTTATATAGTATAAAGTTTTTCTATCTAACACAAATAATTTTAGATTGGACTCCAATAAGCACTACCACTCTGAGTGTGAGTGAACCTGGGAGTAATGGCAATAAAGAAGTACTTCACACAATCTAGGACTTCAGAACTGGTGTTGTATACCCACATACAAATACAAGCGGAAACATAATCAAACATAATTTACGAACTTCAATGAACGAACGAACAAACACACTTCTTTATAAAAATATATCTCTCCCACTTTATTCTTGAAAGGGTTTATGTTTCTGTGGTGTGTGAGAGATGGATGGAGAGACATATACTCAGATAGAGGACTTCTTCTTCTCTTAGTTTCTTCCAGGAGCCAGGGGGTGCCAATGCTTGTACCTTCTTGCAAGCTCGTCAGAGACACCCTGATTAGCTGTGTGTCCCATGCTCAATTACAATTCTCTGTACTCTGTCCAAATTTGATCGCGTGGTTCTCATCACATGGTCTCCTTCTGGTTACACACCTGTTCGACCTGAGTGCCCTGATCATGCTGTCCTGTTTACTTATCACTAGGAACAAACCGAAAATCCATGGCTTATGTTATATAACACTGGAGCCTCACTATTAGATGCAGTTTAGTGTCCTATTCAGGATACCTTTATTTGGGTGGTCTTGCCCCTCCACAAGGAATACAGTTGGCATATTTTAAGATCCACCTTCAGAGCAGGGAAAAATAGAAGTAAAGAAGATTGTGTTGCTCCAATAAATTCAATATCAGCTTTCTCCCTGAGATAGCCACAAGTGCTAGCTGAAAATACATTCTATCTGATCAAACAGCAAGCACAAGCATTACTTTTATTCAATATCAATAAGTTGTCAGACAAACATTTAAAGGTCATCAGCCTTTAAGCAAAGTACAGCGGTTATATTTGATAGACTCACCAAAATTTTCTAATTTGAACAAAAATGATTTCCTTGTAGGTTTTCCTTAGGTGATGATGTGCCATTTTTGCCAAATTACCATTAGAAATAAAAAGAATGAGGATGTATATATATGTATATATATATATGTGTGTGTGTCAGTGTGTGTGTACATGTGTCTGTGTTGATATATATATATATGTGTGTGTGTGTATGTGTGCATGTACATACATATATATGTATGAGTATATATATATATAGAGAGGTGTGTGTGTGTGTGTGTGTGTGTGTGTGTGTACATATATATATATATATATATATGTATATATATATATATATATATATATATATATATATATATATATTGGAATTAACAAATCATTCTAAAAAATTTTATCCTGAAAATAATATACATGTGTATATACATATATATATATATAAGTAAAGTTGATGACCTAAGTCAACGGCGACCAAAGGCTCCCTTTTCTATAGCTACTACACTGAGGTGTAGGGGGGCGCTACTCCTTTCCTTGAATTGCTCCACTTTACCCTTGATCCGTACCTTATAATGCTGAGTGTTAAGCAAGGAGGAATCAAGTACCATTTTTTGAGTTTTTGGTATGACGCGACCCGTACTGAACCCTGGTCTCCCGGACCACTGATGAACACTCTACCACTAAGCCAATGATATATATATATAAATCTTTTTACATAAAAAGATTTTTTTGTTGGGTGTTCTTATATTACTTCCGGGAAGAATGGGATTTTTTAAAAAATTTTTAATTTTTAATCAAAATAATTTTTTAATATATTTTTTATCATATTTGTTAATCAAGAAAATTTCTTTATAGCAGAGACATTATATCTATTATTATTTTTTTTATTTATACAATGTTTATACAATCCTTTAAAAAAAATAAAAACTGTTGCCCCTAAAAAATAGTACTGAAAATTAACCTCCTCAGATTATAAATATATATAAATATGCTAAACTGCGACTTCATGGGCCATCTTAGGACCCCTCATAGGCTATCGTCAGGGGTTGCTTGCTCCTGTAAGGTGTATTTCAAAAGCTTGTGTAAGGTGCGTTTCAAAAGCACTTGGGACAATTTTGGGAAATTTATTCCAACCTGAATCAAAGACACATATCAGAAAACTTGAAAGGATCTTAAATAAATTTTCAGACAAAATTTGACGTTATTATTTCATGAAACATGCTTAAATGAATGACTGCTGCCTAACTTCATATATATATATATATATATATATATATATGTGTGTGTGTGTGTGTGTGTGTCTTCTTGTATGTTTGTGTGTATCTATGTGTAGCAAATTTACATTCAAGTTGTAAAAAATAGAGTCTGTGTGTGTGTGTGTGTGTGTGTGTGTGTGTGTGTGTGTGTGTGACGTCTGTACACTTGTCTATGTGTTTGAGTACATGTATGTGTGCATGCGTGTGTGTGTTCTTTCCATTTTTTTATCCACTCCTAAATGAAGTAACTTTATATTGAATAAAGAATATTTGAGCTTTGACAATGAATCATCGTCTTGGTAGTCATTTGCCAGTAATGTATATCTCCTATGTGGTCGTTTTATCAAAGCACATGCCTAAACTGTACTGAACTCAATTTCACCTGGCAATAAGATACTCTTTATCAAATTTCTTTGCAAATTACAGTAGAGGAAAACTTTAATTTAACCAAACTTATTAACCAATTTTATCATAATTCCTGTCATTTCTCATCATCGCCTACAAAGTTGATAAGTCATCAGTAATTATTCTTTCTCTAACTTCCTTAACGTCTTTATCAGTTCTTCTGTTTATTTAATGACCATATTTGGAAAGCAGCCCCTTCACATTTGCTAAGAGAGTTCTTCACTGACCATATTTGGTAATCAACCATTTTTGGTAACACACTACCTTACCAATCATATATGGTAAAAGATTACTTTGCTGACCATATTTGGTAAATGACCACCTTACAATCCATGTTGAATGAAAAATCACCTAACTGGCCACATTTGGTAACTGACCATTTTTGATAAGTGACTGCCTTATCAACCATATATGGTAAAAGATCATTTCTATGACCATATTTAATAATTGACTACTTCAACAACCATATTTGTTGAAAGATCACTTCACTGACCATATTTGGTAACTGACCACCTCACCAACCATATGTGGCAAAAGATCACTTCCCTGACTATATCAAATGACCACCTTACCAATCATATTTAGTAAAAGATCACCATACTAACCATACTTGGTAAAAGATCAATTGCCTGACAATATTTGGTAATTGACCACTTTACCAACTGTATTTGGTAAAGGATTACTTCATCAACCATATTTAGTAATTGACCACCTTACCGATTATATTTGGTGAAAGATTACTTCACTAACCATATTTAGTAATTGACCACCTTACCTTTAGTAAAAGATCATTTCACTAACCATATTTAGTGAATGACCACCTTACCAACTATATTTGGCAAAAGATCAATTCACTAACCATATTAATTCACTAACCATATTTAGTGAATGACCACTTTGCTAACTATATTTGGTAAAAGATTATTTCACCGACCAAATTTGGTAGCTGACCACTTTAACGACCATATATGGTAAAAGATCACTTCACGAACTATATTTGGTATATGATCATCCCTTATTATATTGGTTTACTGACCACCAAACCAATGATATTTGATTAAAGATCATCTAACATCCTATAGTACAGGGTGGAATGATAAAATTGTCGTCCTAAAGAAAACAACACTACAGTTTTATTTTAAAACTTTTATTGAAAAAATCAATTCAGTTAACTTGATTATGTAGTAGAGCTGACATCTATTCAATGTAGCTGCCTTCAGCCTCAATCACCACCTCAATACAGATCTGGAACTGGGAGCATGCCTTCTCCATAAGCATCCAAATATTTAAATTTAAGAAACGCTTGCATCCAACTATTTAGATTTAAGAAAGGTTTGCATCCAACTATTCTCTCTCAAACTATGAATAAAAAGTAGAGCAGATTGAAATCTTTAACTGAAGGATAGCAACTGGTCTTAATTTAAACCTGTTAAACTCAGCTTGAAATATTGACCTTGTGTTACTTCCTTCTTGTGCAGAGGACCATAATTACTTGTAGTTTGATCCATACTTGCTGCTCTATACTTCTAGCCCTGTGACAGTCTATGCTAAGGCAGTCTCAATTGAAGACTTTCCACCCTAATGTCTTGGTTGGTGTGTGGCTTCTCAAGAGAACTACAGATTATAAAGTTAATTTGAACTTGGATGAGTCAAAGGTAATGTGTGGCCCAATTCAGCAGCTCTGGATGCTTTTTTCAATGTCCTAAAGTTGATGAACCACTGTAGACTGTAAGTTTACCAGATTTACTTTGTCTCTACAACTTGAAGTACAGTATCAGGATCCACAGTTTTAACTGGATTTGACATTAAGTAACCTATAAAGGGTGATAAGCCATGAAACCAAACCAAACCAAGAAACAAATGTTTTTAGTTGCTTCCATAGTGTTATAGTCGAGTTCAAACTTGTAAAGCAAAAGTTACCAATTAGGAAGTAAGTAAAGTTGGCGACTATAGTCGAAGATGACCCGAAGGCTCCCTTTTCGATAGCTACTACACCAAGGTGTAGGAGAGGACGCTACTCCTTTCTCTGGATTGCTCCACTTTACCCTTGATCCGTACCTTATAATGCTGAGTGTTAAGCAAGGAGGCATCAAGTACTATTCTAAAGTCTTTGGTATGACTCAACCTGGGATCGAACCCAGGTCTCCCGGGCCATTGGCAAACACTCTAACCATTATGCCAATGTCCAGTTTAAAGCAAAAGTTCCCAATTAGTAAGTAATTGAAGTTGGCGATCATAGTCGAGGGTGACCCGATGTGTTATAGTGTTATAGTCTAGTTCAAACTTGTAAAGCAAAAGTTCCCAATTAGATTATATAGCAAATTCATCTGTGCTACTTTCAAATCACACATGGAATGAAATAATACACAGCACACCAACAACCACAATACTAACATCTACAGCAGATATCACACATAGAATAAACAGCTCACCATCTACTACAATACTAACATCTACAGCAGATATCACACATGGAATGAAATAATACACAGCACACCAACTACCACAATACTAACATCTACAGCAGATATCTACCCTGGCTTGAACTGCTTTGGCCACATGATACATACACCACAAACTAATACATACAAAAATACTCCAAAACTTTTGAATCGTCATTGTAATTTAATAAGAATACTTTGTATATCCTTCCTGGTTAATATCTTCAGTGGCGACATTTCCACACTAGACGAAACCTCTCTGAAACTGGTAGACAAATTCACCTACCTAGAAAGCAGTGTCTCATCAACCGAAAAAGACATTGACACGCAGCTAATGAAGGCATGGACAGCTATCGATAAGCTATCGATCATATGGAAATCAGACCTGACCGATAAAATGAAACGCCATTTCTTCCAGGCTGCGGTCGTGTCAATACTGCTGTATGGATGCACTACTTGGACGCTAACTAAATGGCTGGAGAAGAAGCTAGACAGCAATTACACAATAATGTTGCGAGCAATATTGAACAAGTCCTGGCGGCAACACTCCACAAGGCACCAACTATGCGGACACCAGCCTCCCATCATAAAAACTATTCAAGTCAGACGAACCAGACATGCAGGACACTGCTGGAGAAGCAGGGATGAGCTCATAAGTGATGTACTCCTATGGACCCCCACATATGGCTGAGCAAAAGCAGGACAACCAGCTCGAACATACATACAGCAGCTATGTGAGGATATAAGATGTAGCTCTGAAGACCTGCCAGAGGCGATGAACGATACGGAGAAGTGGCGAGAGAGGGTCAGGGATATCCATGCTGGTGGCACGACATGATGATGATGATGATGAATGCTAAATAAAACGGTTGGATCCTTTGAGAAAAACCACTTGTCATAAGGATTCTGGTTGCTTTGTTTTTCGGCATATCAACTTTTTTTGGGTTATTTAATGCCAAATCAAGTCATCTTGATAAAAAATTCATTTTACTTTGGTTTGATGGCATATCAACCATTCTAGGTTATATAATGCCAAATTCATTTTCATACATATTAACAGTTCTATTTCAAACAATTCAGTTTAGTATAAGTATAGTTTTTTGTTTACACACAGTTAAATGTCAAAACTGTTCATTTCAAACAATTCAGTTAAATGTAATCACAAAGTTTAGTTCTATTTGACCAATAGATATGACCCTATCAGGAGCTATCACTCCAGACCAGAGTGGACCAGGGAGTAATGGCAATAAAGGAGTACTCTGCATTCCCCAAAGTTCCAGCATTACTGGAACCTCACCATCAGATTGTTTAGTGTTATATCCAGAACACCTGTTGAAGTTGGGGTCTTACCTCTCAACAGAGATGCAGTGTATTCTGCAGCCCCAGCTGAATGGCCTAAGTTCTCTTTCAAGTAATTCAGTTTAGCATAAGTACATAGTTTAAATGTGAAAACAGTTCTATTACAAACAATTCAATTTAGCATAAGTACACATTTTCATTCTTTTTTACCCATGGATAGGATCCTATCAGCTGCTACCACTCCAGGTCAGATTAAACCTGGGAGTGATGGCAATGAAGGGGTAATCTGCATTCCCAAAAGCTCTTGGATTACTGGAGCCTCACCATCAGATTGTTTAGCGTCATATCCAGAACAGTTGTTGGGAGAGTCTTACTCCTCTACAGAAATGCAGTCAGCATATACTACAGTCCCAGCTGACTCGGCCACGTTATGATTTTGTTGCAAGTTTAAATTCTACCCGTACTTGCTTTCTTGGCCAACACTGGTACATTATACATTTTACACTATCTTCAATAGAAAAAGAAGAAAATGCCGACTGTGTTCAATAAATTCTTGGCATATGGTTCTTTTGACTGCAAATTTGATAAAAAGAATCTTTAGTCATCCGACTGGAGACGATCAATATATTTTCAAATACCAAAAATAGCAAGTAAAAAAAAAAACAAAAAAAACATTGTGTTATAGATTAAGCCAGACATCTTTATTCTTTTTATTTGGAAATGTCCCAGATTTAATTTTGCTGAGACAAGGCCAAAGATTTTTTTTTAGAATTATATGTGAGTTCAATCCCAGTGACAGCATTGGTTCAATAGAAAAATAAACTGAAAGTGATGTAATAAGCTTGAATTAACTGAAAAGAATTAATTGGTATACTGTTATGCAATAGAGTATCATGAATTTTTGAAGTGTTGTTTTTACTAGATTTGAGTATTTCTTTTTCTGCAGACTTCTTTCTTTACAGCACAAAACGTTGGTCCTATGGTACAATATTTTGTTGATAACATTTTCAATGAGCTGGAACTCATTTTTGCACATAGTTGAATGATTTCAAGTATTGCTATGTATTACCAACAATTCAATTTGTTTGCTCACAGTTAAATGTCAAACAGTTCTATTTGCCCCATAGATATGACCCTATCAGGTGTTAGACTCTGGGTCAGAAGGGACCAGGGTGCAATATCAATTAAGGGGCATTCCACATTCCCCAAATCTTTAAGACAGGACGCTCACCATCAGATTTTTTAGTGTCATATATCCAGGATACTTGTTGGTGGGGTGGGGGTCTTACCACTCTGCAGAGATGCAGTCAGTGTATTCTACAGCTCCAACTGACTGGGCTGCAAGTTAACAGAGGTTTATGGAAATAAAGTTCTATATAGAGCACTCATTTTTAAGAGGCACAAGTCATTTTTGAATCTATGAGAGAGAAAATAAACCCTATTTCAGTTAACTATATCTTTCATGATATCTAGCATTTATCCAACTTACATAAATAGATAGATATGATTAAACTGAGATAGATAGATAGATAGATAGATAGATAGATAGATATGATTAAACTGAGATAGATAGATAGATAGATAGATAGATAGATAGATAGATAGATAGATAGATATGATTAGACTGAGATAGCTAGCTAGCTAGATAGATAGATAGATATGATTAAACTGAGATAGATAGATAGATAGATATGATTAAATTGAGATAGATAGATAGATAGATAGATAGATAGATATGATTAAACTGAGATAGATAGATAGATAGATAGATAGATAGATATGATTAAACTGAGATAGATAGATAGATAGATATGATTAAACTGAGATAAATAGATAGATAGATATATAGATAGATATGATTAAACTGAGATAGATAGATAGATATGATTAGACTGAGGTAGATAGATAGATAGATAGATAGATAGATAGATAGATAGATAGATATGATTAAACTGAGATAGATAGATAGATAGATAGATAGATATGATTAAATTGAGATAGATAGATAGATAGATAGATAGATAGATAGATAGATATGATTAAACTGAGATAGATAGATAGATAGATAGATAGATAGATAGATAGATAGATAGATATGAAGAGACTGAGATAGATAGATAGATAGATAGATAGATATGGTTAGAAATTAAATTGAGAATACAATTTTTTTCCTCAAGCATTTTCATTACTTAATCATCTGATTTTATGTTATGGAAAGAGAACAATCTAAAGTGCTTGATTTGAAATTCCTAAAAGTTAACTGAATACAACAAACACTTGAGGAAATCTAACAACAAAGATGAGGATACTTATCTGAATAGATCAATGATTTCATGGTATCTACCTATCTGTCGATCTATCTCAATCTACTCTTATCTATCTCAGTTAACTTATACAACTTCAGTCTGCTCATATCTATTCATCTATTATCTCACTCTATTCATATCTATCTATCTATCTATCTATCTATCTATCTCAGTCTAATCATATCTGTCTATCTGTCTATCTCAGTCTAATCATATCTATCTATCTATGTATCTATCTCACTCTACTCATATCTATCTATCAGGCTATTTCAAGCTACATTTCTCTATCACAGTCTGTTCATATCTATCTATCTATCTATCTATCTATCTCAGTCTAATCCTATCTATCTATCTATCTATCTATCTATCTCAGTCTAATCATATCTATCTATCTATCTATCTATCTATCTACATCTCTGCCCTATCAGCTAAGGTTGTAGAAGATATGTTTTGGCAGAGAGATAAACTTTCCCCCATATCCTGGATATGACATTAAACTGCATCTGAAGATGAGGCGCCAGTTTTGGAGCTTTGGTGAATGTGGAGTATCCCCCTCATAACCATTACTCCCAGGTCCACTCTCACCGGGATTGGTAGTACCAGTTAGGGTCCAATCTATGGATCAAATGGAACAGTTCAATCATTATGAATTGTTATTATCATTTATTATTTGAAACCATACAGCTGTGTACAAATTATTATATTACTTTGGAATACTTTATAAAGAGAATTGTTATTGTTAGACGGGAAAACTTGAAACTATTTAACTGTGTGCAAATAAATATATATATGTGTGTGTGTGTGTGTGTGTGTGTGTGTGTGTGTGTGTGTGTGTGTGTGTGTGTGTGTGTTGGGGTCCATCGTTTCTTCTTGGTGTCTCTCATTGTCTGTTGTGGTCCGTCACGTTTTCTTCGAGTCTGTCATGGTCTCTTATCGTCCGTCATGTCTTCTTGGAGTCTGTCATGATCTGTTGCGGTCTGTTGTGTCTTCTTGGAGTTTGTCATGGTCTGTTGGCGTCTGTGGTGTCTTCTTGGAGTCTTTCATGATCTGTTGTGGTCTGTCGTGTCTTCTTGGAGTCTGTCATGATCTGTTGTGGTCTATCATGCCCTTTTGGTGTCTGTCATGATCCGCCATTCCTTCTTGGTGTCTGTCGTTGTCTGTGGTTTCTTCATAATATCTACTCTCCACTACCGTGGTTCATCGTGACTTCTTAGCGTCTGCTGTGATCTTTTTTCCTTTCTTGGTGTCTGTCATGGTATGTTTCCTTTTGTATTCATAGTAAGCTAACAAGAAATCACACTTTTAGTCATTATTGTCATTGTCTGAAACACGCTGAGAGAAGTTTTTTTTTTTTCTAAATCACGTCGTTTATTTACAACTTCATCCGCTCGTGTTTGATTTGCCCTCCAGAATTGGCGCTAGGATGTCTGTAATTTCTATTCTATTTTTAGACTTGATGTAAGATTTGTTTTCATTTATCTCTCAGCCTCTTAAAAGGCATTACAAGTGTATTAGGCAATATGCACTTATAACACTAAAACGTCAATCGACTGAGAGAAAAGAGTAACACAAAATTTTGAAATCCTGAACGCGACTGTTTGCGTTCCGCTTTACACGAATGCCCTTGGGATAGGTGTGGCAACTTCGTTGAAGTTTAACAGTATATTTTTGTAAGGCTTTGTAATTGTTGCAATCAAGCGAGGAAACTTTATGTTTTGGATCAATTCTATATATGAAAAATAATTCTATTTCTGTCCTATAATAATTGCTGCAGTTAATATATGAAAACTATTTGCATATTATAGTGTAGAGGTAGTAGTTTGTGGGTACATTTTTTTCATAATAGTTGTTACATGGAATGAATGAAATCTATATGCAAATATAACAACTTTTATACGACTAATGTAAAAAGATGTTGGTTTGGTTTCTTTGTTTAATGGCATATCAACTTTTGTTGGGGGGTTTTATACCAAAGCCATCCTTGTAGAAGACTAGAAGTGGTACTATCTAATCTGTAACTGGGGATAAGGAGGTCCATACCTTTCTCATTGATTCTAGTCCTAAAGTAATAGGCTGACGGGAGTTCGAACTCGGTAACTACGAAGTCGCAATCCAGAACGTTAGCCACAACGACACGACTCCTCCCCGCCTTATGACAAGTTTGTGCGTCTGCACAGTCTCTAAGCGTCGCTAGGCTGGGACACATTTCGGTCGGTCGTGTTGGTCGGTACACGAATCTATTCGGGTGTGTCCTGGTTCCAGTGGCAGTCGATCGAGGCCGTCTGACATGGATTCCGTCGTTATGAGACAATTGAGGAGATGAAAGAGGCTGTGACAAAGGTCATCGACACGCTCACACAAGAGGACTTCGATGGGGCCTTCCAGAAGTTGTTGGAACGGTACAAGTGCATTGCAGCCGGAGGAGAGTACTTTGAAGAGGATTACAGTTTCATGTGTGTACTATCAATAAAAGTGCCCATACGAAAAATGTCTGGAAACTTATTGTATGCACCTCGTATCTTATGACTAAAGGTTCATTGTACGTTCATATTTACATTTTTTTGTTTATCTTTTTCTGAAGATTTTTTTTGCCCACGGTCCTATCTCATAGGAATGATTTTTAAACAGTCCTATTTGATTCATACATGGCATCCAAACTGGTACTACAACTCCGAGTGAGAGTGAACTTGGGAACAATGGCAACGAAGGAGTATTCTGCATTTCCCAGATCTCCAGAACCGAAGCCTCACCATCAGATGCAGTTTAGTGTCATACTCAGGATACTCTTTTCTGGGCGGAGTCTTAACTCTTTGCATGGGACAAAGTTATTGTATTCTAAACCCCGCGCACAGGGAATGGCCAAGTCGGCTGGAGCTGCAGAACACACCAACTGCATCTCTGCAAAGAGGTAAGACACCGCCAATGAGCGTCCTGGATATGATATTAAGCAATCTGATGGTGAGACTACAATAATGCTGGAGCTTTGGGGAATGCGGAATGCCCCTTCATTGCCATCGTTCCCAGGTCCACTCTGGCTCGGAGAGGCAGCACCTGATAGGGTCCTATCTATGGCTCAAATAGAACAAAACTGTGTACTTATGCTAAAGGGAATTACTTGAAATAGAACCGTTTTCACATTTACTGTGTGTAAGCAAAAATCTGTACTTATGCTAAGCTGAATTTAAAAAAAAATAAAACTGTTTATATGTATAAAAATGGATTTCTGGTGTAATAACCTACAATGGCTGCCATAAAACCAAACCAAACCTAGCCAAACCGACGAGGGAATTATTTCCAGTAGCGTTTCAGATTTATCTAGTAGACTATATTAAAAGAAGAGCAGGGTTTCATAGTGTTAAAACATTTCAGCTTGATTTATTTGAGACCGCTTCATGAAAAAAAAACTTTTACAGCTTCTTCTTCTTGGCGAATTGGACCCTCGGGCACTACTCGAGTTACCCGACGCTGACAGGGTCATACCACTGATTGATAAAACAACTTTTCATCTTTTGTACGCTATTTTACACATAGACTTAACCAAGATATAGACATGGCATAAAGCAAAATTTAGATCACTCCCGATTTACAATTTCCCTCAACAAACATACACGTGGCTGGAGAAGGGTAGGATTCCCCCCCCTAAAAAATTCCCAGAACCGACTTGATCCTTAGGGTAACTATTTAAGCAGCGAAAATCTTCAAGGGCGGCAGACTAGCCTACCAAGGGACGAAAGGAAGAACACGCTCCGCCATAAGAACTCATCTTGAACTCTGACAGGTTTATGATATACCACCCGCTGTGAACAACTGCTGACTTAGCCACAACGCCACCCTGTCCACGATTGCTACCACCTACCAAGATCATCTGATACCCTTACCACCTTATACCACTATACCCACTAAGTGAGTTCCTTAACTTATAACATACATGACCGTCCACGAACTCTGGCTTCACACACACATCACGATTTACTCCTTCACTTGATATTCGTACTCTACCAATTTGTACAGTTTGATTCTTTGCTTTATCGCCTTGTTTTTCTTCTTTTTTTTTTTTTTGTTTAGAAACTTTCAACCTGTGTTTGTCTTTTCCTTGCTACTATACGGTAAATATATCAGACATAACTAGTTGCTCTTTAACCTTGGTATGTTAACCAGTCTAGGAAAAGGAAAACTCTGAATTCAAACCTATTAAACCACGCTTAAAAAATTACCATGAGTTGCATCCTACTCCCGGGTCGGTAAATACATAGATATAATTAGGTGCTGAACAAGCGACGATTCAACGGTATTATTGTGCTCCCTGTATCTGTCGTAGTTTCTGCAGTAATAAATCGGGTACTTTACTTTCGGAACATCTCTCGTAAGACAAATAGAAGTACGGAACATGATGCCATATAATATCGATTATTCTCAAATAACTATTGCCAGGATTTGATTGCTATTTAGCTTTAAATAGTCTACCCGATCGTACTTGGAGCATCGTTCAACTAAAAGTCTCCATCGCGAAACCTCGCAACATTTTAAGTGAATTGCTTCAATAAAAGCCTCACAGTGATATCACGTTTTAACTGGATTACGATTACATTCAAACATAATGAGAGTTTTTGTGACTAGCTGAATACCCATCCTATGGAGGGGTTCGCGCATTTCATAGGAAATTGAATGGGTGATCCGAGTTCAAATCCTGATCGAGAGTGTTTGCACTTCACTTCTCGGTATTACCCGTGTGAAAACCATGAATTAAATTTCTTTTTACCTAAGCAGCAGCTCATTGGCATAATGGTTAGAGTATTTGCCAATGACCCTGGAGACCGGGGTTCAATCGCAAGTCGTCACATTAAAAACTCAAAAAATGGTACTTGATACCGCCTTGCCTCACACTCAGCATTATAAGGCATGAATCAAGGGTAAGAGGACCAATCCAGGGAAAAGAATAGCGCCCTTCCTTACACCTCAGTATAGTAGCTATTGAAAAGGAAGTCTTTGGGTCCCCCTCGACTATGGTCGGTCAACTTAACTAACTTATGGGTAAATACTAGATCAGATTGTGTTTTTTAGCTTTGGTTAGGCTGGAGGGGATAGAAAAAAAAAGAAAGATAAAATAAATTGAATAAAAAACATTCAAAAAGTGCATAAATTTCCAGAATCTCCTGGCAGGAAGTGAAGGCGACGCATGCCCGGAAAAGGAACCGTCCTTGCGAAAAGGAGAAATTTGACCTCACTTCAGCCTTACTTTGATACGAGATGGGACTTCTTTCCCTCGGCTGTTAGCAGGCGGCGCACGTGTCTTCCCTCGTATTTTCCCTTGTACTTGGCGTAAAACCGTGTCTCCTCGAGCCTATATTAAAAACATCACCGGACATGACAACACTCAATTTGGACTTATAAACCATCGAAGACGATTAGTATATTTTAATACCTTGTCTGGGAGACGCAGCCATTTTATTTGGATTCAGGAAGAAATTTCCTCACCCACAGAATAGTTGTTGAAGCTAGAAATAAAGTTAAAATTTAAAAGGTATCTTGTTCTCTTTTCTTCCTTCCTTCAGGAATTCTTTTGCAGCCTTCTACAGACACAGAAGAATCCAACGAATTAATTTGGGCAAGAAGAAAACCAATAGAGTCAGATATCCAAAACCGAAATTCAATTAACTACCAAACAAACTAAAATAGGAAAAAAAAGGAAAACTGAATTCAAACCAGCTTTACTCCCCTTAAAAAATTGACCTTGTGTCACATCCTGCCCGTCGCTAAAGGGGTGATTTTAAAAAGGGAGATATGCTTAGATAACGGTTATCGTCGTAGTTAAAGGAATCAGCAACTTAAGTTCAAACCCTGGACAATGCTGTTTGCGTTTCCCTTCGAGGCATTCATCCATCCGTTCCCTCTCAGCTATGAGTAAATAATAGAGACTGGATTCTTAAGTCATGAACACACAACTTGTCTGGCCCAGTCAGCCGGGGCAGTAGACTACGTTGACTGCATCTCTGCAGAGAGGAAAGACTCCTGCAACGAGCATCCTAGATATGACATTAAACAATCTGATGGTGAGGCTTCAGTAATGCTGGAGTTTTGGGAAATTCGGAGTGCCCCTTCATTGCCATTGCTCCCAGGTCCACTCTGGCTCGGATAGGGTCCTCTCTAAGGGTCAAATAGAACTAAACTGTGTAATTACGCTAAACTGAATTGCTTGAAATAGAACTATTTTGACATTTAGCTGTGTGTAAATAAAAAACTATATTTATACTAAACTGAATTGTTTAAAACTTTTATCTAAATGATGTAATTCAACGTTTAATGACCCGAAAAAAGTTGGTATACGATAAAAGAAAGCAACCAATCAGTCAAACAACTTGTCGTTGGAAATAGACGAGGCGAGCCGAGTTCAATTCTAGATGAGGCTGATTGCATTTTATTTCACACTAAAGCCCTTCTAAAAGGCATGAATCCATCTCTTCCCCTTTCAGATATGGGTAAATAGTAGGGAAGACTAAGCTCTTTACGCAAAAAAAACAAAAAAACAACTAGTCTCGATGAAAACCTCTGAATTCAAACTGGCCTTATGCCACATCCGGCTTGTGGTCGAGGGGTTAATATATATCCGTCATTTGTACAGAGAAAATTGAGTTTTAATAAAAGTTCTCTTCGCTCAACAAGATTTCTACATTCCAATATTTTATGCAAAACATCAATATTTTGTATTTCTTTTTGTCATTATGCTAAGTCCGTTTGATTTCCCTGCAATGGAAATAGCTTGATACTCGTTTAGACAAAAATTAGAATGAATCTAACGCGAAATATATAGTGAAAATCTAAAAATTGAATTTCTTTTTTTCCCGATAATATAACAATAAATGAAAACTTTTCTAATTAGTAAAATATTACATTTATTATAAGACTGCAATGATTAACAAATTTCTATGAAATTTTCGGTGTGTTTTGTAGCAAAAATCTGTGCTCATAATTTTTAAGTCAATCAACCGTTTCTTCATTTAATTTTTACAAGCTAAATAGCCGTCCAACGGACAAAGAGAATTAAATTAAGATACAAGTTCTTTTACCTCAACAAGATTTCTGCCCAAACTATATTTTCTGTAAAACATTTATTTTCTGATTTTTTTTTTTTTTTTTTTTTTTTTTTGTCATTTGAATTTTCCACTTGAATTTTTTTTATTCTGGAACGTATGGGGATTTTTATAAACCCCGAAAAGCCCAATTTATTCCTACGCTTTGTAAAAGAATAAACCGTACTTCAACATCAGTAGGGAGATGGGTGACAGCTTTTGAAGAAACGAGACGAATGACTTTTAGTGTTGCAAAATTCATACAACAAACAACAAACAGGGTTTTACACCAAATGGAACAAACAACGAATATGTGAGAGTTAAAAAAAGAGTTCAATGTTCTGATAGGTGGTAGGTGTATAAGAATAAGGTTAGGTAAGGTTTTGTAAGGTTAGGTTATAAGGTGTAACGTAAAGTTATAAGGTAAAGTTATAAGGTAAAGGTTCGTAGATAAAATGCCTGCAGGAACTTAGCTGTGTGTCCTGTTCCTTTTAACTCAGCACGTGCGTTCGTCGCTCTAGGCTCCTGGCTGTGTGTTGAAGGTACCAAATACCTTTGTCGTCAAGGGCTGCTACGAATGGACCTGTTGCTAACAGTGGTGGGAGTGGAAAAAAGAGGAAGAATCTTCAGTAGGAGTTATTTTTATAGTGGACACTACGTGATTCCAAGGGGCTGCTGATATTCGGTGAAACAGGATCACCAGTTCCTTAACAAATTTCCACAAACGAGCTACATCTGCTATTACAAAATAAAAATTCCCCACGAATGAATAAATAAAAATTTAAATATAAATAAATGCTTATGTATAAAATAGATAATTATATATAAAAATTAATGTTCATATATAAAAACGGCAACACCCCACAAGGCACCAACTATACGGCCACCTTCCTCTCATCACGAAAACTATCCAAGTTAGACGAACAAGACATGCAGGACACTGCTGGAGAAAGAGGGACCAACTCATAAGTGATGTACTCCTATGAACCCCCACATATCGCCGACCAAAAGCAGGACGACCAGCTCGAACATACATACAGCAGTTATGTGAGGATACGGGATGTAGCACTGAAGACCTGCCAGAGGCGATGAACGATAGGGAGTAGTGGCGAGAGAGGGTCAGGGATATCCGTGCTAGCGGCGCGACATGATGATGATGATGATGATGATGATCTATCTATCTATTAAGTAGAGCTGTAGGGAACGAATGAATAAATAAAAAATTAAATTAAAAAAATAAATAAATAGATAAAAAAGAAAACTATTAAATTTGAAGAAACTCCCAGAGGTCTCTTACGGAAAAGGAGATGACGCATGCGTAAAAAGAAAAAAGGATTTTTCCTCTTGAAAAAGGAGACGATATTATCTTTCTCTTTCAGGCAGTGTCCGTCGAACCAACAACACCATTTTGCTGTCTGGTGTTTTGGGCACCACGCTACGTCTTGGGACGTAGCGTCGGTTAGTCCCTTCACCAAATAAATAAAGGAAAGTATGGAAGAAATGTTTTCGTCTCTTATCTGTTTCTATCTTTTCTTTTTGTATATTTCTTTTGGGACTTTCTTTGGGCAAGGCATTGCGCCGGCCAGTCAACGTTGGGTAAAACAGTGTAACCAAAATATGGAGTCAGATATCTTACGGCAACACGGCCTTGCCCTTAGCCCCTGACCTTCAAAAGCCTTCAAATTCCACAGATCTTTGAATTTAAGTATTGTCTAAGTATAAACAGTTATCGTCGTAGTTAATGGAATTAGCGACTTGCGTCCAAACTCTGGACAAGGTTGTTTGCGTTTCCTTTCGCGTTAAGATCCCTATGAAAGGCATGCATCTATCCTTATTCATTGATTTCGCGGTAAAAACATTAACCAAACCTACATCAAAATAAAATTAAATGTTATAGTTTTAATTTAGTAAAAATTACTTGATATTTTTTTGATAAAGTCAAAATTGAATCTATAGCGAAATATACAAAGTAAATTTCCTAAAAACTGGATTTACTCTGTAGGGGGACGTGTTATTTGGTAGATATGTTTAGTCCCCCAAAATTTAATGTTGTGGTTTGGTATATGTTTAGTTTAGTGGTATGTTATGTTTGGAAAAAGGCACATGGAAAAAGAGAAAATAGGCAGATGGAGACAAATGTAGTATATGATGTAAATGAGTAAAGATATGAAACGGCGCGGACAAAAGGAAAATTCAAAACAAGGCGACAAACGAAACAAATTCATATTCATAACAAAACATGCAATGCATTTAAAATATTGCTACGGTTCTATATTGTTCGTAAAATAGCCCTGTGTGTGTGTGTGTGTGTGTGTGTGTGTGTGTGTGTGTGTGTGTGTGTGTCTAACACAACTAAAACTACAAAAAGGGTTAAATAATAAAAGTGTCCTATTCATGTTGACTATGTATTTCTAAATGCACGTTTCTTTCTGTGGTTCGAAACAATTGCAGTTTTCGAGGCTGGAAAAAGTCTCACAGACAAGAAATATTGAGGAAAAGAAGGTTTGCGTGGTTTATCCATTTTGTGGCTTTTGACGTCTTTTGGTGAATAAGAGAGTCACACTGGAGAGAGTGTGTTAGCGCTGCAATTGAAATTGTGAAAAAGAGAGAGAGTGTTTGAAGACGAAGTATTTATAGAAAATACGTATCTTGGAATCGGCTCCAAAAAATGCAGGACGAAATTCAGATGAGGACGTAGTTTTAAACACTGATCACGTGGTTCTCCTGGCCAATGGTTTCCCCGAGACTGAATATTTGCGTGCGTCCGTTGTTGGGGGAACAAGTGGCATACCGTCCAATTTAAATGATAGGAGTGTAAGTCCTATAACTCTTTTGTTCCGAAGATTGTATGATAAATGTTAACACTAGAGTTTTATCTCGTATCTAAGTTACGGCTAAATAAATAAATGAGAAGGTAGAATTAAGAGGTTACGATTATTTCTTTTTATGCTTACACCACATTGGTTTTATTATAAAAGTCATCCACAAAAGAATTGCTTACATGTGAAAATTCAGGAAAAAAGATCAAATCAAAAATAAATAAAACAGAACAATCATCTATTAAAAACTACTTTTAAAAATCCTTATATATTTTACATATCACCATTACGAAGTATAACATATCACCATTTATATGTTGTTTGTTTGTAAATATAATACTCATTAATAACTCTTATATATATGATTAACTGATTGATTGATTTTAATGGCATGTCAACAAATCTGGGGTTACTTAATGCCGACAGATTAGGCAATCTCGTTTTGCACACCATTGTATGATTTCAAGTAAATAATAATATTACATGCTGACCTTTGACAGCCGGTTAGAGTAGATTTTGTAAACAGGATGCAGCTGAGTCTAAATGTAAACAAGGGACAGCGGAAGTGAATCACGTGAATTGTGCCGGAAGAACATGTGTGGCCGCCCAGAAAATGTATAACAACGGAAGCTTTTCGACCCCAGCGGTCAGTCGGGGAGTCAGCAGTCAGCAGAGTAGACACGTCGGCCGGAAGTGAGGCAGGTTTAGAACCAGCACTGTCTCAAGCTCCCGTCAAGTAGCAAGGCTCTGAATAGGTGTATCGCAACGTGATATCAATCAAAGCAGTCCGACGCTCTCTCTCTCTCTCTCTCTCTCTCTCTCTCTCTCTCTCTCTCTCTCTCTCATGCAGCCATTTCGACCCTTTCATAAGTAAAGACGAGAATATCTATTTTTATAAACAAGTGCCATTGCCTCTTCATTCAGGGTATATGACAATAATAACAGTTCTTAGAAAATGATTGGGTAGTTCTATCTCACCCATAAATAAGAACCCTAATAGGTACTGCCAGAGTGGACCTGGGTGTAATGGCAATAAAGTTGTATCTACACTCTCCAGGTCTCCCACCACTAGAGCCTCACCACCAGATAAGTTTTGTCTCATACCCAGGACAAGACTTTTTTTTGGGGGGGAGGGTCTTACTTATCTACAGGAGAGAGAGAGTTAGCGTATTCTAAGTCTCGATGAAAGAGTGAGTTAATAGTACAGATGGTTTATTACGTACTTATTACGTATTATAAAAGTAGACCGTTTTGTTTTAGATGATCAAATTTTAACTCATACACAGATTTATATAACGCATATATATATAGGGGGTGTACTCGTGGTGTAATGGTTAAAGTGATGGACTGCGGAATCGTAGTACGCGAGTTCGTATTCCAGTCGCGCTATTACGTTCACTTTCGGGCAAATACCCTTGGGAAAGGTATGAACCCCCTTATCCTCCCAGCTATGGGTTAAATAGTACCACTACTGTTGGGGGTGTCCTCGTGGATGGACTGCGGGATCGTAATACGCGAGTTCGTACTCCAGTCGCGCTATTACGTTCACTTTCGGGCAAATACCCTTGGGAAAGGTATGAACCCCCTTATCCTCCCAGCTATGGGTTAAATAGTACCACTACTGTTGTGGGTGTCCTCGTGGTGTAATGGTTAAAGTGATGGACTGCGGAATCGTAGTACGCGAGTTCGTACTCCAGTCGCGCTATTACGTTCACTTTCGGGCAAATACCCTTGGGAAAGGTATGAACCCCCTTATCCTCCCAGCTATGGGTTAAATAGTACCACTACTGTTCTTCTAGGAGAATGGCATAAAAACAAAGAAACCAAACCAAGCATATATCTATATATTATTATTATTATTAAAATATATTTCTTCCAAGAGAACAAACCTACTACACGTGCCACTTAATTTTGGCCATAGTGGAGAAGGGAGAAGCAATCCTAAACAACAAAACACCAAAAGCTGGATCCAACCTTTTTTTATCAGCAGGTACTTCTAATCTTGCCTGCGAACTCGGTACCCCCAGACTATTAAAGCAGCATAAAAATAGCAAAGGTTTCGTCACTCGTTTCTTGAACAACTGAAAAGTATTCAAATAGGCAAGAAGCTTTCGGAGGAATTCAACTAAAAATCAACCTAAAGACAACTTTACTGACATTCAACTAAATTAAACGAAAGAATAACTACCCTTCCGAGTCAGTGTGGACCTGGGAGTAATGGCAATGAAAGAGTATTGCACACTTCTCAAAGCTCCGGGACTGTAGTCTCACAACCGGGTTCACTATTTTCTGGATTGGTGTAAGAAAAATGGAAAATGTTTGCATCAGTTATTTTAGCAGTTTTGTATGCTGTAGAATTATACACATATGTGTGTGAGAATTAATTTTTTTTTATTTATTGCGGACTTTTTGTCCTCATCTTGGTAGTTTTTGTGTTATTTCTTCTTTCACTACGTTTCGGCCAAATTTCACCTCTGGCCTTCTTCAGGTGATTTACCGCGACCTCGGATAGGAATGCTGAGTCTTGTAACCGTATCCCCAATAATTACTGCCTTCCATAGTTGTTGTTTATCGCACCACGTTTTTGACCAAGTAAACCTCTGACCGACTTGGGTAGGATTTGAAACCACTATCTTCTGACAATGCTCACCTGGAACCGTAGAGACTCAATGCCTCTATCCGCTGCGCCACAGGCCCCGAAGGGCGGCCAAGGATGGATTTTTTGGTCTTATAAATCCAATTATTTGATCTCCTTATCTGGTATTTCGTAGTCGGGTCCGTACCGAATTTGTAATTGTCTTTAATTGGAATCATTTTGAGATGAGGCTTCTTAATCTGAGATGATTTTTTTTTTATTGCCGACTTATTTATTTATTTATTGAGAAGAAACAACACAAAAACTACCAAGATGAGGAGAAAAAGTCCGCAATAAATTTTTAAAAAAAATTAATTCTCAGATTAAGAAACCTCATTTCAAAATGATTCCAATTAAAGACAATTTCATATGTGTGTATGTAATATTTCGTTCTTTATTCAAGGAAGAATTTAAGTCCGTTGTAAGTGTTCGATTCATCCACTTTTCCGCTTATTTTTATCATTTTGTCCGCTTCACCGAAATCTACCATTTCTCCATATGTGTGTATGTGCACGTGTGGGTGTATATATATATATATTTTTTTTTTTTTTCATTTCAATCATACATCCTAGATGCATCAAGGTAGGTCTTCAGTGATGCACTGTCTTCATCGCCGATTTCGGGGGGGGGGTTGCATCATATCGGCTCCAACAGAAACCCCGGCATGACTCTGGAAGAGCCAAGCCGCCTCCTTGATCGCGACGTGCTACGCTCGTGCCTCTACCAAAGCAAAAAAGAAAAAATAATATGGCCGGACTTCGGCCGTTCTTATAGACATCTGTCCATCGTCCTCTTTATTTCTTCCATGGCTCTGATCTCTTAAGTCAAATCTACTTTGACGCCTTCAGAACTGTGTTGGTAATGTCCTTCAGCTCCCTCCCTCTAGCTGCCCCGACTATACCAATTTTTCCTAGGGCTCTGCCCAAAGACTGTCCAGCAAAGCCCCTACAACCAACTTCTACGAGGTCATTATGTATCTTTCATAACTTTTGTTGACATTGTTCGACCATCTCTTGGTATTTGGACCTCTTTCTCTCATTAGCGAGAGTAATATATTCCTCCCATGACACAGTCAGTTTCCAAATAATGCACTGCTTTGTGTTATCAGAGTGCAATATCAGGTCCAGACTAAGCGATGTGACAGCTATGTGTCTGGGGAACTTCAGCTGAGTCTCCAGATCCACTAACTGCCAATCGTCCGCGGAAGATAACAGGTTCGTTTTCTCTCTCCTCTATATACGAATATATAAACACACATATATATACATATATATATATATATACATACACATGCATATACTTATATATACACACATATATACATATACATACATATATACACACATACATATACATATATATATACACATGTTGTAAGTAAAGTTGGCGACCGTAGTCGAGGGCGACGTGAAGGCTCCCTTTTCAATAGCTATTACACCGAGGTGTAAAGGAGGGCGCTACTCCTTTCCCTGGATTGCTCCACTTTACCCTTGATACGTACCTTATAATGCTAAGTGTTAAGCAAAGAGGTATCAAGTACCATTTTTTAAAGTTTTTGGTATGACCCGACCTGGGATTGAACCCCGGTCTCCCGGACCATTGGCGAATACTCTACCCTCTAGACCAATGAGCCAGTTCTATACACATGTATATACATATATGTATACACATATATACATATAAATAGACAAATATATAGATAGATATACATATCCATGTATATATATATATATATATATAAATTTACATATACATATATATCCATTATACCGGACATTGGCCTAGGGGTAAGAGTGTTCGCCAATGGCCCGGGAGACCTGGGTTCAATCCCAGGTCGAGTCATACCAAAGACTCAAAAAATGGTACTTGATGCCTCCTTGCATAACACTCAGCATTATAAGGTACGGATCAAGGGTAAAGTAGAGCAATCCAGGGAAGGAGTAGCGCCCTCCCCTACACATTGGTGTAGTAGCTATCGAAAAGGGATCCTTCGGGTTACCCTCGACTATGGTCGCCAACTTTACTTATATATCCATTATACATGTATACGTAAGTATGCAGATATACATTCATATATATAGATATATACACGTATATACATATATAAACACAAATACTTTTTTTTACTGCTTCTGGATTTTAAAATTGCTGATGGAAGCGGATTCATCATGAAAAGAATTCTTTGTTCTCCCGTGCTTCTTCAAAGGACGACTACAGGAAGAAAACCTACGAGAATATGCGCTCAGTCATCATTGAGGGATCAGAAAAAAATTAGTGATTCACCCTGGCTCCAATAATGGCAGACTGGAGCCGCCTCTAAGCAAGAGGTTGTATGTAAGCTCGTTTTATCTGCAAAGACCAGGTTTCTGTGATGTTATGTAAAGTGCTTCCAACGATTTTCAACTTCGTGAGTTGGAAACACTTGGAAGGAGGTGCTCTTGGTGTGATAGTTATCGTCGAAGGGAATGGACCCGACGACCTGAGTTCAACCTAGACGAAACTGTTTGCATTTCACTTAGCGTTAACACCCTTGAAAAAAGTATGCATCCATCTATCTTCCTTTCAACTATGAGTAAATAGTCGGGGAACTGTGATCTTTAGCCGAGGTATGGCAACTGGTCTTGGAGAAGGAAAACTCTGAATTCAAACATGCTAAATTCCGCATAAAAAATTGACTTTATGTCACATCCTACTCGGGAGTAGGAATTGGTAAATACATAAATCCAGCTAATCGCCTTGCAGCTATGGATAAATAGCAAGGAAGACTGGGCACTTTAACCTTGGTATGGCAACCTGTCTAGGAGAAGGAAAACTTTGAATTCAAACATGCTAAAGTTCACATAAAAAATGACCTTGTATCGCATTCAGCACGGGGTTAGGAATTGGTAAATACGTTATAGCAGAAGGAATTTTCGTATTTTGGTTTGGCGCGTAATTTAATTCGACGCATAATTTCACCCAATCAGGATGACTTATCCTATTCATCCCGGATCTCCTTTCCGGGCAACAGAAATTGGGGCAGCTGCCAAACACAGCCTTTTTCGCAGAACGACTTGGTTCTGTACAGACGTCTACCGTCTGCTCTCCAATAGCAGCAGCAGCAGCAGCAGCATCTTGGCACCATGAGGGAAACAGTCTAATTCATTGAACCCCCGTCTATTTTTAATAGAGCAAGGGTTCACAGTTGAATATGGATTAGATACAATCAATACGCCACACACAGGAACAACTTTACGTCACCCCCAAAATTGGCTATGTGATTGCGATGCCGAATCTCGCTCCGACACCTAGCCCTTATTTCACCTCTGGACAACATTTTCTGGAGACCACACGCTTCTCTCCGAAATAACCAGAAACACAAAATCACGGTGACTTCAACGTTTATTTCCTCAAACAGCAAACATGACTTTTGCTCCATACAGCGAACATAATCCCTCGCACGTCCACCAACACATGCTACTAGCTCGACTCTCTCATAACCCCATTTCGTCTCTTTCCTTTCCCACGAGGCTTGCAGCACAAACGTAAACTATATCACCAATGCAGCCATTAAAACTATCATAAAAATATTTCGACTTCGTACATCTTGGAACTTCTCTCCTATATATACTTTTAAAACTTAGCGAGGAAGTAACCAAACACACACACACGCACGTTACAACTCTTCCTCGCTAAAAATAATTACAACGTTACTTCAGAGAATTAATTTATTGCGGACTTTTCCCCCTCATCTTGGTAGTTTTTGTGTTGTTTCTTCTTTCTGGCCGGCTTGGGTAGGATTTGAAACCACTAGCTTCTGACAATGCTCACCTGGAACCGAAGAGACTCAACGCCTCTATCCGCTGCGCCACGGGCCCCGAAGAGCGATCAAGGATGGATTTTTTGGTCTTATAAATCCTTATCTGGTCTTCCAGAGTCGGGTCCGTACCGAATGTTTTGTACTTGTCTTTAATTGGTCAAAAACGTGGTGCGATAGACAACAACTATGGAAGGCAGTAATTACTGGGAATATGGTTACAAGACTCAGCATTCCTATCCGAGGTCGCGGTAAAATCACCTGAAGAAAGCCAGAGGTGAAATTTGGCCGAAACGTAGTGAAAGAAGAAACAACACAAAAACTACCAAGATAAGGGGGAAAAGTCCGCAATAAATAAAAATTAATTCTCAGATTAAAAGCCTCATCTCAAAATGATTCCAATTAAAGACAAACATTACTTCACACTAAAACGTACATAACATCACAGACACCAGGTCTTTGCAGAGAAAACTAATTTGCATACAACCTCCAACTTAGTGGCGGCTCCAGTCTTAGATCCAAATCCTCACCATCAGATTATTTAGTGTCATACCTCGGACGCTCGTTGAGGAGGGGTCTTACCCCACGGCAGATGTTCAATCAGTGTATTCTACAGCCCCAGCAGAGTGGGCAAATATATATGTGTGTGCATGCATATATTTGTATATGTATATACATAAATATATGTATGCATTTATATATGTATATGTATGTATGGAGATATTTCATGATTTCTCATGAAAATTGTGATTTTTTTTTCTTGCTAGCCCCAACCCGTCACATAGTTGTCTTCTTCCAGTGGTTGTCCTCTGAAGAATCACGGGAGAAAAAAAGAATTCTTTTTAGGATGAATCCACAACTAACAACAATATCTACTTATATATATATCACCACCCACATAATGCAGACTTGAGAGAATTTGTGT
Source organism: Sepioteuthis lessoniana (assembly GCA_963585895.1). Lineage (NCBI taxonomy): Eukaryota > Metazoa > Mollusca > Cephalopoda > Myopsida > Loliginidae > Sepioteuthis > Sepioteuthis lessoniana. The sequence goes on from OY757939.1 coordinate 53,003,124, forward strand.
CTTGAGTGTTGCAGTCGCAATCCAGCAGTTTTATTTTTATTTTATTTTGATATTCTAGAAGCACCTTTCAAAAGAAGCTTCGATGATGACTTTTTAGACAGAAGATCCGCTTAACGTTGTCATCTCGTCAATTACTTCAAATCTTACCCCACTATGTTAATGCTTCATAACGAGGTTTATGTACACTGACTGGAAAGTTGTCAATACAACAACAACAACAACAACAACAACAACAAAAAATAGCATGACGGTGCTACTTCTTGATATAACACCCCCAAAATGCGAAAGAACAACCAATAAAGTTTTCTGGTATCGTAAGGTGCTGCTGGGATGCTCAGGTTCAGTGGTAATGATGCTTCGACCCCGATATTATAAAATATTTAAATCTGTATATTGATCTTTATATCATGCGTGATCGGTATTTGTGCCACTACCAAGCTTTATATTTAATCAGAAGATTCTAAAAGCCGCCCAGAAAATCCTCATTGTTGTTATTATTATTATTTACTCATTAGAGTTTTTCACATCAACGTAAGCTGATGGTATTTCACCGGAGATTGAGTGACAGCAAATCTCCTCAAGTCTCCATGACTCTTCTCAGTTTTCTGGTCGTTTTCAATAATGCTGTTGTTTGGATGGTATCCACTCGTATTATTATTATTATTGGTTTGTTTGTTTGCTTGTTTGTTATATCTCCTAGGGCATCTCCTTTTTTATTATTTTCATACAACAACCTTTAATAAATCTTCATACAGAATATATACACAATTAATACAATATCTATATACAGATCAAATTCTGTTAAGTACTCCATCAGATAGTTCCCAAAAATGCCTTCTTACATTCATTCCCTTTCTGTTATTTCTAAAATCATTCAATTCAACCTTAATTTTTCCCCACTTTTTCTGTTTTCGATCAGATTAGACAATTTGTTCCAAAAATATATTACTCTATTAGCAAAAAAAAAATCCAATAGATTATTAGACTTAGTTTTAGCTTTTGATATTTGTCTTGACAGAAAATTTCTAGTGCAAGGAAAAATATTGAAAAAATGTCTACCATAATAAGAAATTACATTAATCATTTTGAAAGTTTCAGTTAGATAATCTCTCATTCTTCTTTCTTGTAAAGTAGTTATTCCTAGTTTCTTTAATCTTTCCAGATAATTGTAATCTTTTAATTCTTTATTATTTTTGTCACTCTTTTTGTATATTCTCCAGTTTCAACATCACACGCCAATGTATTGACACTGGCGCACAGGCCTGAGTCCCATATCATATATGGGGTCTTATTAGGGTTTTCGTATATTCAATAGAATATTTGTATATATATATATATATATGTATGCACATAATATACATATGTATCCATATATACATCTATATAAAAGTAAAAGTGAAGTTGGTGACCTTAATAGAGGGTGACTCGAAGGCTCCCTTTTCGATAGCTACTACACCGAAGTGTATAGGAGGGCACTACTCCATTCCCCGGTCTACCGGACTATTGGCGAACACTCTACTCATTAGCCCTATGGCCCAGAAAACATATATATATATATATATATATATATATATATATATATATATATATATATATATATATATATGTTTGTTTGTTTGTTTGGGTTTTATGACATATCATCCTTTGTTAATTATTTAATGCCAAATCCATTTTTGTAAAAAGAAACAGTTCTATTTCAAACAACTGAGTTTAGCGTGAGAACAGTTTCACTGTTAAAAACAGTTCTATTTCAAGAAGTTCGGTTTAGCATATGTACGCAATTTTGTTTTATTTGACCCATAGATAGGACCCTTTCAGGTGCTACCACTCCGGGCCAGAGTTGACCTGTGAGCAATGGCAATGGAGGGGTGCTCTGTATTTCCCCAAAGCCCCAGCATTACTGGAAACTCCCCATCAGATTGTTTGGTGTCATATCCAAGACGTATATATCGTGTCCACCTATCCTGGGCGCCTCAGCAATACCTAAGGATATCATCAGATTATATTGGTTTTCCATTATTGTCTAAGATTTCTTGACAAAAATGCAGAATCGTCGCGTTATTCTTTGTTGTATTCACAACTTTCAGTGCACGTCATCCCAGCAATGAAACATTAATTCTGGTTTGCTTGGGCTTGTTTGGTTTTAATGGCATATGGTTGTTTAATGCCAAATCCTATTTATACATATAGATTAAATATATATATATGATTCGGTTTGGTTGTGTTTATGGCATATCAACTATTATAGGTTATTTAATACCAAACCTGCTTTATACATACATAATAAATATACACGCTTTGTAAACGCATTTTGTCAATAATATTTTTAAACGAGCCTGAGCTTTTTTTTTTCGCACACAGTTAAATGGTTTCAAGTATTTCTATGTATCACAAACAATTCAATTAAATGTTAATCATTTTTTACACACAGTTAAATGATCAAAAACTATTGCTGTCTAACATTATAATTCTATTCAATATTAATCATTTGTTTGTACACAGTGAAGTGGTTGCAAGTATTGGTATTTAACACTAATTATTCTATTCACCATTACTCATTTGTTTGCACATAGTTAAATGGTTCCAAGTATTGCTATCTATCACTAACAATTACATTAAAAATGTCATTTGTTTACACACAGTTAAATGATCAAACAGTTCTATTTCTAATAATTTCATTTAGTACAACTCATTTGTTTGCACTCAGTTTAAATGCCAAACAGTTCAATTTGACCTATATATAAGACCCTATTAAGTGCTACCACTCCGGGTCAGAGTGAACCTGGGAGTGATAGTAATGAAGGGACACTCCACATTCCCCAAAGCTCCAGCATTATTAGAACTTCACCATCAGATTGTTTAGTGTCATATCAGGACACTCGTTAAGAGAGTCTTACCTCTCAGTAGAGATGCAGTCGGTGTATTCTAAAGTCCTAGCCGACTGGGCTAATTAATTCTGGGATTAACAATATGAAAAAACTGACGAGATACCTACTCCGAGATACACGTAGGAGTCGATTTAATCGGCAAAGACGGCGTTTTAACTAGTTCAAGTTAGAATGACTTATTGTTAAACAAGTGACTCATGTCGACCAACTAAGAAGCTGTGGTAGAATCCTGACACTAGTTTCATCCAATCGATTTATAATCTCAGATCGGGGTTTACACCATCATCGATAAAAGTGACCAAATTTTAACGGTACACTTCCTCACTATTTGCTCGGTCGATGTTGTAATTCTGTTAAAAACTTATTCGTATTCGATAGAACCGTGTGCAAGAAAAAAAAATCTAAGAAAGAACTACAAAAAATGTAAATAAAAACGTATAATAAAAGTGATTCCCTATCCTCTGTGCTTAAAATAAGCCTCGACAGGTTGATAGGCCGTTAAAATCACTTTGTGGTCTGCATGAATGGTTACATCCACTAGTTGAAAATTATTTACATAATTGTCATTATTAACGAATTCACCGGGCATAGGGCGACTCTGTGCCAGGCAGCCCCTGTGGGAGGCTTAGTCGCTTTATGACAAGTTTACTACGCTCACATCTTTGACTGCTTTGCGGAGGTCTCGTTGCGCTCGCAACCTTACTATACAGAATATGAAATTGTGTCATGAAATCTCACAGATATTGTCTCCTCACAAAACGGTCAGCTATTTCAAGCTATTCAGTTTGGTTAACAGTTTTATTTCAGATAATTCAGTTTAGTAAAAGTACATTTTTTTTGCTAACACAGTTAAATGTCAAAACTGATCTAATTCTAACAATTCAGTTTAGCGTAAGTAGTTTCAACGTATAAAATAGTTCTATTTTAAACAATTCAGTTTAGCATACAAAACAGTTCTATTTTAAACAATTCGGTTTTGCATAAGTACGCAGTTTAAATGAAGTGCCCAGTTTAAACGTTAAAACGGTTCTATTTCAAGCAATTCAGTTTATCATAAGTAAAAAGTTTAGCCCTATTTGAGCCATGAATAGGACTCTATCAGGTGTTACCACTCTGGACCAGATTGGACCTGGGAGCAATGACAATGGAGGGGTGCTCCGCATTCCGTAAAACTCCGGCATTACTGGAACCTCACTCGTGTCATATACAGGACACTCGTTGGTGGGGGTCTTACCCCTCTGCAGAGAAGCAGTCGGTATATTCTACAGCCCCAGCCGACTGGGCAACTTTTTTTCTTGGAAATTAATACTAATTAATACTACATCTGACCTTCTGGTTGGAATTCGGTGATCCATTAGATCCCAAATATTGTAGGTATATCATTTTCTTTGACGGATTCTGATTGGTGCATATACCATTTGGTAGTATGATCAAATTCTAATGTCTTGCACGATTCTCAGTAAATACACATTTCCCACCCAGTCATACCTACCCTTGTATTAATTTTACACTAGTTTGCTACGTCTACTAATGTTATTAAATGTCACATCTTTGTATCTACATAACCTACAATTGCTATTCTGCTGCGTATTATCAATTTGTGCTTTGATATAACTTATTCTTAAGGCATTAATTCTGTACTTCTATAACTAAATATTTGGAGGTGCCCGTGGTGTAATGATTATCGTCGTACGAAATGGACACGGCGACACGAGTTCAAATCCTGGACGAGACTGATTGCATTTTACATAGCACTAATACCCTTGGGAAAGGTATGAATCCAATTATTCTCCCTACAGCAAAGGGTAAATAGTAGGACAGACTGAGTTCTTCAGCCTAGTCAAGGAGAAGGAAAACTCTGAATTGAAACCCGTTAAACTCCGCTTAAAAAAATTGATCTTGTGTCATATCCTGCACGAGCGGAGGGGTTGGTAAATATGATAACTAAAGATTCGGTGCCCCGCTCTTCTCATATGCAATGTCCTTTGTCACTTGAAGTATCCACATATTTTTATCATTAAGGTTTTTCGGACTTTATTATTTCCACAACGTTTCGGCCGATATGTCCTCCGGTCTTCTTCAAGTGTTTGTCGAACTCGGTAATCTACACGGAACTTCGAACTACGCCCTTTATTGAATCCACGGGGGCCGCCTGTTCTGATTCCGTTAGTCATAACCGGGTACAAGTGTTAAGTATTCCAGTGTTGTTACTCGCCTGCAGTCAGGATTGAACCTACAAGCTCCAGATGATTGTCTCCTTAGAAGCTTAAGGCACCAACACCTATAACCGTTACGGTATGTGTCCTGCTTGTCGAAACGTTGTGGAAATAACAATAAAGATGAAGACAATTGTCCGAAAACTCTTGATGATAAAAAATCATCAGGCTTTGTCTCAGAAATTCAGACAACAAACACCTGAAGAAGGCCGGAGGACATATCGGTCGAAACGTTGTGAAAATAACAATAAAGATGAAGACAATAGTCCGAAAACTCTTGATGATAAAAATCATCAGGCTTCGTCTCAGAAATTCAGACAACAAACACCTGAATAAGGCCGGAGGATATATCGGCCGAAACTTTCTGGAAATAACAATAAAGATGAAGACAATAGTCCGAAAACACTCGATGATAAAGATCATCAGGCTTCATCTCAGAAATTTAGACAAATAGCATCAACATAGTTGTTTTTTTTTCTCATGTTTGCTTTCTAAATTTTTTAAAATTGTTATTTTTCTGTTGTTATTGCTGTAATCATGTTCTTATGGAACTTGTTTTTTTTCCTCTTGTCCATTATTATTGTTATTATTATTTACTCCTCGAGAGTTTTTCACATCAGTTTTAGCTGATGGTCTTTCACTGGAATTTGAGTGACAGCAAGTCTCAAGTCTCCAGGACTCTTCTCAGTATTATGGCCGTTCTCAATAATGCTGTAGTTTTGATGGTATTCACTCGTCCGCCAACTTCCAAGTCCTCCAGTCCCTTTAATAATCCTTTAGTTACTGTACCAAAAGCACCTATCACAATTGGTATAATTGTCACCTTCATGTTCCATAGTTTTTTCAATTCCCTGGCAAGGTCGATGTACTTATCCTTCTTTTCACATTCTTTCAGTTTTATTCTGTGGTCAGCCGGGACAGCAAAGTCGACAATTTTGCTCATTCTCTTTTTTTTTTTTTTTTTCGATTAATGATGTGAGTTTTTCATAACAGCGTTAGCTGATGGTTTTTCACGGGAGTCGGAGTGACAGCAAGTCTCCTCAAGTCTACAGAACTCTTCTCAGTTTTCTGGCTGATTATATTTACCCGACCTCTCCGCTCGGGCAGGATATGACACAAGGTCAATTTTTTTAAGCGGAGTTTAACAGGTCTGAATTCAGAGTTTTCCTTCTCCTAGACCAGTTGCCTCACCAAGGCTGAAGAACCTATTCTGCCCTACTATTTACCCATAGCTGGAGGGAGAATAATTGGATTCATACCTTTCCCAAGGGTATTCGTGCTATGTGAAATGCAATCAGTCCAGGATTTGAACTCGTGTCACCGTGTCCAATTCCTGCGACGATAACCATTACACCACGGGCACCTCAGTTTTCTGGCTGATCTTAATCCTATTTACCAACCCCTCCACTCGGGTAGGATATGACACAAGGTCAATTTCTAAGCGGAGTATAACAGGTTTGAATTTATAGTTTTCCTTCTCCTAGACTAATTGTCTAACCAAGGCTGAAGAACCCAGTCTGTCCTACTATTTACCCTTTGCTGGATGGAGAATAATTGGATTCATACCTTTCCCAAGGTCCAGGATTTGAACTCGAGTCGCCGTGTCCATTTACTACAACGATAACCATTACACCACGGGCACCTCCTGGCTGATCTTAATAATGCTGTAATTTGGATGGTCACTGCATGGTATTACAAAGCTTTTGGGGGATCGTTCCGAGTGCACCAATTACAATTGGTATCATCGTCACCTTGATGTTCCATTTTTTTTTCAGTTCTCTGGTATAATTATTATTACTATTATTATTATATAAAATAATTATATTCTATTACCGACGAAAAATAGGCATAACTACAGCAACTAATTATGCTGTCCAAATAAAGAGAACATTAAAAAAACTGTTTAAAAAAAACATACTATCTGAAAAGAAACTGCTCATTGGTTGAATATCAGCTGACCTTATTATTGGTTTATGGGTCAGAATGTACTGCCTTTTTGTTCAATGTTATTTTTCTTTATCTTCATTGCAAAAATCAGAAAACAAGGTCATATACTTCGTGAACGAAAACCAAGGCCATAGAAACTTTTTAATTGGGTATATTAGATGTACTCTTCGTTTTAATAAACTACCCTCTTTGAAAAAATTTTTTTTTAAATCTCCACATGTGGTAACAAGAGAAATAAATAAATTCATTTTGTTTTGTGGTCAGGTTAATTTTTAATCGGAATATTCATGATTTCGTGTGGTTCAACAATATTGACACCTTTGGGAACGGTATTAAACCCCCTTGTCCCCGACCTAGCAATAGGTTAAATAGCATAATTGCTGTTCTTCTACAATGATAGCTTTGGCATTAAATTACCCACCAAGGTTGATATGCCATTTAACAAAGAAACCAAAACAAACTAGTTTTGACAGGTTTTCAATGATATCTCTCTGATAAAATACAACGCGATTTCTTCCAAGCTGTAGTGGTAATTTACTAAGCCTTCCGCTTAGATATGGCACAAGGTCATATAAATGGGACACCCAATGAGACTCGAACTCACTCGTATTGGTTTGCTTGTCTAGCTTGCTAGCCATTACACCACCAGAGGCGTAGTGTTCGCCAATGGCCCGGGAGACCTGGGTTCAATCCTAGGTCGAGTCATACCGAAGACTCAAAAAATGGTACTTGATGCTACTTTGCTTAACACTCAATATCATAAGTTCATGACCACATAGAGAAAACTTACAACATATAAAGAACATAGGCATCTCGAAATTCGAAAACACGTAACGTTCAGGTACAAAACCTTTTTATTAACTTTGAGTTAAAGGTTTCGACATAAGGGGGAGAGACACAATCTTCTATGCTGTCTTATTCATTTGGCACCCATCTCGAGCGGCCCCCATACGGCACAAGTTCGCCTCGCGTCTGCGAGCTCCAAAAGTCGAACCTCCTTGTTTGGCGTCTAGTACTCAACTCCCTAACTTTCTTCAAATCTCCACAAACCTCTGCGCGCTTCTGGTGCGTGACGTCACTCGCACCCCGTCACGCGTTTCGTCTCGGACTATTGTGACACCTTCATCCGCCCGCGCGCGCCCGCGTTAACACCTGCCTCAATGTTTGCACCGAACTAAACCATGTGCTGAGCCGAAAGGTTCTCAGCCTAACTAAACTCAAAGGCATGGATCGAAATCCCTTGGCTATTACGTTACACAACGTGTTGTTTTGAACAAATACTGGAAGCAGAACCGCCCAAAACAACAGATCAACGGTCACTTGCCTCTCATCTTACAAACAATTCAAATAAGATAAACAAGACATTCTAGACATTTCTGATGAAGTTAGAACGAACTCATAAGCGACGTTCTCTAATTGGGTACTACCCATGAACACACCAAAGTTTGCCGACAAACAAAGACCCTCATATATCAACTCTGTGCGGAAACTAGATGCAGTTGAGAGGAACTCCTGAGATCATTTAATGGTTGGGACGGATAGCGACAACGGACTCCGTGCCATCAACATGACTTGATGAAGATGAATGTCAGAGAAAGTTTTATAGTGGACTATTATGGTCTTTGATTACATTACCTGAAATAGTTTAAAGTTAAACTGAACCCGCAAATAGTGTGGTGAACAATAATATACACCAAGTAATAATGACAAAACCAATTGATCTGCACAAGAATACAAACATTTATCTAAAAAAAAGCAAGCAAATCTTTATGGCGTATATGTGACATATTCAGGCGTATGAGTAACACTTGGATGGAAAGTGGTTAATTTAGGCGTGTCTTACATGTGTGTGTGTGTGTGTGTGTATGTGTAGAAGCCCAGCAGCCTTTTCCTAGAGGAGGCCGGAACCAAAAAGAGTGAGAAACTTAACACTGTTTGGTCTTTTATATCTCCAGGCTGCTGCTGTTATCATGTATGTTTTAATACACTACAATGGTTTGAAATCAGAGTTTCCATTCTCTTAGACTGGTAACCATACTCAGGTTAAAGAACATAAAAAAGAGATTTTTTTCCACATTTTCAGAGGGGTAACAGTCCCTCACTCTAGTGTCTCATCAAATCTGAAACTAGAAAAAGAACCACGCGTGTCATAATTTCCAAAAATAAACTTTATCCATTTTCCTACCAAAATTTTGTGGGTCTGATTACCAGCTATCCCCTTTCCTATTCAATAGCAGTCCAGTAGTCAAAGAGGACAGGACCCAGACCTGAGATTTTACAACCACTGAGAAAGAAATATCTGTCCCGAACTTCATGGCGATAACCAAGTTTATCTTCAAAGAAATTCAGGACTGACACCCGAGTAAGCAATTGGCTAACTTATTGAACTGCGGCATTGTAGTCATCATCATCATCATCATGTCGTGCCACCAGCACGGATATCCCTGACCCTCTCTCGCCACTTTTCCCTATCGTTCATCGCCTCTGGCAGGTCTCCAGGGCTACATTCCGTATCCTCACATAGCTGCTGGATGTATGTTCGAGCTGGTCGTCCTGCTTTTGCTGGGCCATATGAAGGGGTCAATAGGAGTACATCACTTATGAGCTCGTCCCTGCTTCTCCAGCAGTGTACAGCGTGTCTGGTACGTCTAGCTTGGATAGTTTTCGTGATGGGAGGTAGGTGGCCGTATAGTTGGTGCCTTGTAGGGTGTTGCCTCCAGGACTTGTTCAATATTGCTCGCAACATTCTTGTTTAATTGCCGTCTAGCTTCTTCTCCAGCCGTTTTGTTAGCGTCTAAGTAGTGCATCCATATAGCAGTATCGACACAGTAAGCCAGTTTTATCTGATGCGATAATGAAAAAGGAGTATCTCATAGGTTGATGGAGACATTAGATTTATAAGTCCCAAAATTTACCCTGAATTGTGCGGCAGTGACGGTGGATAAGATGTTTGGTTGGAAAATGCTTCTGACTGAAATCATCTGGGGGTTGCAGGTTCAATCCCAATAACAGGTAATAATAACAAGGAATACTTACTATAACTTAACACTTGATCATAGTTAATAGAATTAGGACAGTCTACTCCTATGGTTCAGATAAAAGGTTCAGTTCGAGATTTTGTGTGAACTAACGAGTTTGACATGAAACAACAGAAGAAGACCGAAAAACATATCGGCCGAAACATTATGAGTATAAGAATAAGGTCAATCGGCCTAAAATTCTAAGGAGTAACAATATATTCATTAAGTTCACAACTTTTATAAAAATAAAAACAGTATAGCTGAGAAACTATTTTTAAGTCATCAATTTTTGCAAAATCTCACCCCACCTCAACTCTTTTACTGGAGTTGACCGCTGTGCTTGTCTCTCTTACCCTCAACTTGAGAGCCCATAAAAGGTACATTTTTTTTTCAAAACTCTACCTCGTTTTTTCTCCCTTTCATGACTATCCACATGTTGAAAATGCGATGAATCTATTTATTAAGACTTACTTAATCTGACAAACAGGCCTCACATTACTTACAGCATTTGTTGTTCTTAAATAGTCACTCATCAAAGCACTGAACAAGATAATCATTGCTCAGCTTCCGTGATCAATTAGCCCAGTTGACTGGAGCTGTAGAATACACCGACTGCATCTCTGCAGAGGAATAAGCTCCCCACCCACGAGTATCCTAGGTATGATATTGGACCATCTGATAACGAGGAGATTTGGAGAATGTGGAATAGCCCTTCACTACCATTGCTCCCAGGTCCACACTGACCAGATTGTAGCACTTTATAGGGTCCTATCTATGGGTTAAATAGAACTAAACTGTACTTATACTAAACTGAATTCTTTAAAATATAACTGTTTTTGGCATTTAAACTGTGTACTTATGCTAAACTGAACTGTTTGAAATAGAACTGTTTTTGGCATTTAACAGTTTGTAAACAAAAAGTATACTTATACTAAACTGAATTGTTTAAAATTTAATTTGGCGTTAAATGACACGAAAAGGGTTGATACGCCATAAAACAAAACACCCAACCAATCAACCAACCAACCAATAAATCCCAGGTCCACTATCACCCGGAGTGGTAGCACCTGATAGGGTCCTATCTATGGGTCAAATAGAACAAACTATGTGTGCAAACAAATAAAAGATGCTATATTGTGACTTACATCGCAATACTGGAAACCATTTAACTGTGTACAAAAAACGAGCTCAGACTCATTTAAGAATGTTTATCAAAAATGGTTGCCCAGTCGGCTGGGACTGTAGAATACACCGACTGCACCTCTGCAGAGGGGTAAGACCCCACCCCAACGAGTGTGCTGGATATGACACTAAACAATCTGATAATGAGGTTCCACTAAGGCTGGAGCTTTGGGGAATGTTGAGTATCCCTTTATTGCCATTGCTTCAGGTCCACTATGGCCCGGAGTGGTAGCACCTGATAAGGGTCCTATCTAGGGGTTAAATAGAACTAAACCATGCTTCTTTCACTATACTGATTTTTTCATTTAAACTGCGTATTTTTGCTAAACTGAAGTGTTTGAAATAGAACTATTTTCATAAAAATGGATTTGGTGTTGAATAACCTACAAAGGTTGATATGCCATAAAACCCAATCAGCCAAACATGGTTTTATAAATCATATAGATATTCGATATATATATGTATAATTTGGACTGACATTTAATAACCTACAATGGTTGATATGCCATAAAACCCAATCAGCCAAACATGGTTTTACAAATGGTATATATATTCGATATATATATATATAATTTGGACTGACATTAAATAACCTACAATGGTTGATATGCCATAAAACCTAACCATCAGTGATCAATACATTCTCCTTATTGACTCAACTTTATTTAGACTGGAACACAGACTTCAGATTGTCTACTGTTCTTGTATGGTTACCCATCTAAATACTGAACAGGCTGGACGCCGCTTAACTCTGGTGATCTGACGGGAACTGGTACTTTCAGTATGATAGGTTAATAATAAAATTAATAAATTAACTTTAATTCGTTTTAATTGAATAAAATCAAAGCGTGTGTAGGAGGGAAAAACCTTCAACAAAGTCGATGACGTCACAAAATGGGACCACCAATGTATCATTGTACTCTTAGTTAAATAGAGGTGAAAAAAAAATTAAATAAAAGCGACCACGTGATTGTTTTAAGGGGTGGGGTTGTCACGTGCATTTCTACACGCTGCAACTCATAAAATTGATGAATGAATCCAGTCATATCTCTCTCTCTCTCTCTCACGCCCGCTCGCTTGCTGTTCTTCCTGTATCTTTATTGGTGAATAATACGAGCACACGATTTATTCTTTGTATAGACGTGTGTGGAGGAGTGTTGCAATGTGTGGGAATTAGTATATCTATCTATCTATCTATCTATCTATCTATCGCGAAAGTTCTCATAATGCTTGTGTGTAAAATGGCACATTGTAGCAAGATTTATATTAGAGCAAAGTAATACACTAAAAATCCTCTACAAGAATACAGCCATTCCCAGCTCAATTTGGAACCGAATGACAATTTTCTGGGTTTTTCATTCGTGATGAATTCAATTTTTTTAAATCTATCTGTTTTCCTATCTATCTATCTATCTATCTATCTATCTATCAACACATATCAGTCTGTTTTTATCTTTCTTTCACTATATATATATATATATATATATATATATATATATATGTATATATATATGTGTGTGTGTGTGTGTGTGTGTGCGTATGTTGTAATCTATATATCTATCACTCCATCTATCTCATTCTGATCATATTTGTCTACTGCTCTCTCTCTCTCTCTCTCTCTCTCTCTCTGGGCACCTCTGGTGGTGTAATGGTTAGCAAGTTAGACTAGCAAACCTACACGAGTGAGTTCGAGTCTCATTGGGTGCCCCATTCATTTGGCCTTGTGCTAAATCGAAGTAAAGACCTTCGTAAATTACTACTGCTCTCTCTCTCTCTCTCACTCTGTTTGTGTGTGCGTGCGTGCATATCTACCCTGAGTACACCCGGCACGACAGAGATACCAATATTTTTTTTATAATCATCAGTCACTTCCTCCTATTTTTTTTATCAATAGCAGCAAGGAAAAAGAGGCAAGTTTTAAGAAAGAAAAAAAAAACTAATACTACCTGCTTGCCAAAAAAGGGTTGGGTAGGGGTTAAAACTACGTTGTTAACCACTCACCCACCCGCTTTCGTCCGTCAACCTCATGGTCGGTGGTTGGTGCGCGCGCACGCGCACACACACTCACTCACCGTGGCTGCTGCTTTCAAGAGTAGGCTGAGAAGAAGAAGAAGAAGAAGAAGAAGAAGAAGAAGAAGAACTGGGTCAGAACGAACCCAAACAAGTACCCACCTATCCATCATTAACAGGCAGACACACACTTTCTTACTGGGGGTGAAGATAGGCATGGGGTAGGAACTAGTGTTACTGATATGCAGGATTTACGATTGCAGTCACTGTCATTTTTTTTAGTAGGAGTACTTATAATATACTACGACTACCATGATTGCCTGTGTCTAATCGTCGTTGCTTAAGAGTCAGCTGCCTTTTGTAATATTGATACAATTAGTGATTCCTGAGATTAAATTTTAGACTATATATATATATATATATATATATATATAATGCAAGCAGTACTGTTAATATTAGACTGTATCCAAAGAATTTTTGATATTAATAAAACAAAAACAAACACAAAAACAAATACCAACCGAGAGTCACATGGCGAACCTCGTCTTTTGAGACTTTAATATTTTTGCAGCTTATACAAGAATCTAGCTTTCTTTATGGTATCCTTCCATAATCCAACCTTTTCTAAAAGTTTCTCTGAGGCCGGTCGCTGGATTCTAGTCGAACTTGTGGGTACTTGTCCAGAATAGCACACTGTGGAAATTTCTGCAATAATGTACGAAAGAATCACATAGAAATATAAACACTTACATTCATCATCCAGCCCCACCCCCGATTTCCAACACATCCAGACCCCTTATCAAACCTTTGGGTGATTGTTCCAATAATAAATGGTATCGTTGTCACCTTCATATTCCATTGCTTTTTTTTAGTTCTCAGGCAAGGTCTAAGTAGTTATCTCTCAATTCGTTTGCTTTGATTTTCACTATTATTGTTATTTTACTTTTTTGAGAGTTTTTCACACCAGGGGTAGACGATGGTTTCTCACTGGAGTTTGAGTGACTGCAAGTCTCCTCTAGTCTCCAGGACTCTTCTCAGTATTCTAGCCGATCTCAATAATACTGTAGTTAGGATGGCTTCCACTCGTCCTCTTATCTCTAAGTCCTCCAGTCCCTGTATCAATCCTTCGGTGACAATACTGAGTGCACCAATTACAATTGGTATCACTGTCATTTCATGTTTCATATTTTTTCAGTTCTCTAGCAAGGTCTAATTATTATTATTATTATTATTATTCCTTGAGAGTTTTTCACATCAGTGTTTGCTGATGGTCTTCAACTGGAGACTGAGTGACATATTATTATTATTATTATCATTATTATTAAACAGTTACTAGCAGTCATTTAGACTCAAGTAAAAGACCACCAGTTAGAGCGAGTGGTAAAACTCATAAAGAGTAGTAGTAGTAGTAGTAGTAGTAGTAGAAATAAGGTGAGACACAACTGGATCGGCAAGGTGATCCACTGGGAAATGTGCAAGAAATTTCAATTTGACCATACAAACAAATGGTATATGCACAACCCAGCACCTGTCCTAGAAAAGGACACGCATAAACTCCTATGGGACTTTAACATACAAACGGATCACCTAATCCCGGCCAGAAGACCAGACCTTATAATAATCAACAAAAAAAAAGAGAATTTGCAAAATTGTTGACTTTGCTGTCCCAGCGGACCACAGAATAAATCTGAAAAGAAGGATAAGTACCTCGACCTTGCTAGAGAATTGAAAAAGCTGTGGAACATGAAAGTGACGATTGTACCAATTGTGATTGGTGCTTTAGGCACAATAACTAAAGGATTTCTAAAAGGCCTGGAGGACTTGGAAGTTGGCAAACGGGTAGAGACTATCCAAACGACAGCATTGCTGAGAATGGCCAGAATCCTGAGACGAGTCCTGGAGACTTGAGGAGACTTGCTGTTACTCAAACTCCAGTGAAAAACCATCAGTTAACGCTGATGTGAAAAACTCTAATGAGTAAAAATAATAATAATAAGCATAACTGGGTAAAACTCACAAAGAGTAGTAGTTGTAGTAGTAGCTATTCATTTTAGTAATAGAAGTAATAATAATAATAATAAGAAGAAGAAGAACAAGAACAAGGAGGGAAAGGTGATCCCTTGGGAATTGGACAAGAGACAAAAGTTTTGACCATGCTGTAAGAACAAACCAGAATCTGTCCAAGAAAATGAAAGAAATAAATTCTCTTGTATTTTAGAGATATAAATGCATCACCCAATTCCAGCCAGAAAACAAGACCAAGTGGTAATTAACAAAATAAAAAGAACTCAACATCAAGTGGATTTAGCCATTCCTGTAGAGCATCATCATCATCATGTCGTGCCGCCAGCACGGATATCCCTGCCCCTCTCTCGCCACTCCTCCCTATCGTTCATTGCTTCTGGCAGGTCTTCAGAACTACATCCCGTATCCTCATAGAGCTGCTGTATGTATGTTCGAGCTGGCTGTCCTGCTTTTGCTCGGCCATGTGGGGGTCCATAGGAGTACATCACTTATGAGCTCGTCTCCAGCAGTGTCCTACATGTCTGGTTCATCTAACTTGGATAGTTTTCGTGATGGGAAGCAGGTGGCCTTATAGTTGGTACTTTGTGGGGTAATGCCTCCAAAATTTGTCGGACAAGAAGGTGATGGTGATACCAGTCATAAGTGGGGTCCTGGGAACAGTTCATAAGAACCTGAAAAATAGAATCAGTAAAGTGAAGATAAGAAAAAGAATCAAGAGCATCCAGAAAAAAGTACTACTAAAATCAGCAAAGATACTTAGACAGGTTCTCAAGATCTGTTGAGTCATGTTGTTACTCAGATCTCTTACTGGTATCTTTATACGATAGCTTATCTAAATTCTTTTGAAACTTATATAATTTTCTTTATAAGGTGTCTTCTGATGATCCTAGCTCATTTGAATGTTCATGAAGCTTAGGTAATGATCTCCAATATATTTCAATAATCCAAGCTCTTAAAGTTTTTGAAGCTTATGTAATGCTTTACATATGACATCTTTCAATAATCCTCGTTCTGCTGAATGTTTTTAAAGCTTTCGCGATGGTTTATATACTGCATCATACCATAATACTAGCTCTTCTGAAAGTTTTTGAAGAGTATGAAAAAAAAGTAAAGTTGGCGACTGTAATCAAGAGTGACCCAAAGGCTCCCTTTTCAATAGCTACTACATCGAGGTGTAGAAGAGGGCACTACTCCTTTCCTTGGATTGCTCCACTTTACCCTTGATCCGTACCTTATAATGTTGAGTGTTAAGTAAGGCAGCATCAAGTACCTTGAGTCTTTAGTATGACTTAACCTAGGATTGAACCTCGGTTTCCCAGACCATTGACAAACACTCTATCCATTAGGTTTTGAAGCTTATGTAATACTCTACATATGATATCTTTCAATGATCTTTGCTCATCTGAAAGTTTTTGAAGCTATTTTATGAAGGATTTAACTGATTATCTCTGAATTTGCCAAAGGGGAAAATTTGACCCAATCATTAAGAACTTATTTAACTCTTTTCAAAGAGTCTGGTTTCAGCAGGATGCTGAAAGAAAATTGACTTTCAGGGAAAGCAACATGGCAGTAGCATGTTTTGAAGTAAAGGGTTATTTTTTATTTTTCAGAAATAAATGATTTAATTTCGATATCATATTTACCAACTCCTCCGCTTGGGCAGGATATGACACAAGGTCAATTTTTAAGCGGAGTTTAACAGGTTCTAATTCAGAGTTTTCCTTCTCTTAGACTAGTTGCCTCACCAAGGCTGAAGAACCCAGTCTGTCCTACTATTTACCCATAGCTGGAGGGAGAATAATTGGATTCATAACTTTCCCAAGGGTATTAGTGCTATGTGAAATGCAATCAGTCTCATGCAGGATTTGAACTCGTGTTGCCATGTCCATTTCCTACGACGATAACCATTACACCACAAGCACCTCCTTTAATTTCGATATTGTGACAGATAGTTATAGACATGAATTACCAAGGACTTTTGTGAGTAATTCTCGACTATGATGACCAGTTTGAAGTAGGGATAGATAGATATTTGCAAATATGTAAAGATTGAGGAAGAGTGGAAGCTCAAAAAGCTGCGATACATAGATATAAATGAATAGATGACTATATATATATATATATATATGAAGGATAGATAGATAGCTAGAATTGAATTTGCTAATATATATATATATATATATATATATGTAAAGAGTAAGGAAGAGTAGAAGCTGAAAAAGCTGCAATACATAGATACATAGATATAAATGAATATATATATATATATATATATACATGAAGGAATTAAACATAGATAGATAGATAGATAGATATGTACTGGATGTGATAGATAGATAGATAGATAGATAGATAGATATGAACTGGATGAGATAGATAGATAGATAGATCAAAATAAATAAATAGATATAAACAGATTGTGATAGACAGATTAATAAATAGAAATGGTTGGTTGGTGGTTAGTTGGTGTTTTATGACACATCAACCCTTGTGGGTTATTAAATGCTAAATCCTGTTTTTAGATATATTCATATGATTTGTGAGTGAATAGTTTGTACAAAACTTTATTTTTAAAGAAAATATAGCTCATTTGTTTGCACACAGTTAAATGGTTTCAAGTATTCCTAACACTGATAATTCTAATATCCATCATTTGTTTTTTTACATAGTTAAATAATTTCAAGTATTGCTATCTAACACAAATAAGTCTATTTATCAAGTATTCCTATCTAATATGAATAATTTACCCGCTGCAGGATGGTTTCAAATAACCAATAATAATAATGATCCTTAGTAAATGAGTGAGCAGTTCTATTTGATCCATAGATTGTACTCTAACAGGTACTAACAATCCAAATCAGAGTGGACCAGGGTGTAATGACAATGACGTGGTACTACATATTTTCCAAATCTCCAAAATTGTAGCCTCACCATCAAATGCAATTTAGTGTCATACTCAGGGCACTCGTTGTGGTGTCTTACTCTTATGCAGTCAGATTATTTTCCTGTCCCAGCTGGCAAGCCAGAGAAATAGATGGATTTACATATGTGTGTGTGTGTGTGTGTGTGTGAATGAATATCTCATCATCGATAGACAGAAAAATAGAAGATACATAGATAAATATTGTTTAGTTGGATGGGTTTTATGGCATATCAACCCTTGTAGGTTATTTTATGTCAAATCCTGTTTAACAAGCTAGGGATCATTTGTTTGCATACAATTATAGTTAAATTGGCAACATTAGTCAAGGGTGACCCTAGGCTCCCTTTTCAGTAGCTACTACACCGAGGTGTAGGGGAGGACGCTACTCCTTTCCCTGGATTTCTCCACTTTACCCTTGATCCTAACCTTACAATGCTGAGTGCTAAGCAAGGCAGCATCAAGTTCCATTTTTTGAGTCTTCGGTATGACTCGACCTGGGATTGAACCCCAGTCTCCCAGATCATTGGCGAACACTCTACTCATTAGGCCAATGGCACACAATTAAAAGGTTTCAGTTATTGCTTTATAACACTAACAATTTAATTTAAAATCAGCCATTTGTTTGCACTCAGTTAAATGGTTTCAAGTATTGCTATGTAACACTAACAATCTCAATTTGCACACAGTTAAATGGTTAAACGTATATGATTTGTAAGTGAATAGTTTGTAGGTAATTTCATTTCAAAATTAGAGCTCATTTGTTTCTATACAAGTATTGCATTTGTTCGTACACAGTTAAATGGTCTCAAGAATTAACTTATAACTCAATTCTATTCAACCCTTCACTTATTTGCATATAGTTAAAGGGTTTCAAGTATTGTTATGTAATACAAATAATTCAATTTTTTGCACACAGATTGTTTCAAGTATTCCTATTGTTATATTCTGAATTGTTTGATATATGTGATATAAATGTTGTGGGCGAGAAATGCGTATGGTTGCAAAACAAAGAATGTATAGATAATCACAATAACACAGTAATGACGTTATAGAAAATTTTATAAACAGGTTAAACACAGAGAATTGAATCGAGAAAATATATTTATAGTTAAATAATGTATTCAGGGTGATAGTCACAAAGTTCATATACTGTACTTGTCTCGTGGTGAAGAGATGGTTTTCTTGAAAACAAGGGCAGTGTTCCTAAAGGAGGCGATCATTTGAAGTCTCAGATGACGGCACCGGTCAGTAGCATGGAGTCTGGTAGCACGAGTAGGGTGAGGTAGCAAGACTGACTAATAATTATTCGGTCCACATATTTATACGTTTTTTGGAGGCTCAGAAATGGCAATTTTTGTGCCCCGCAGGAAGCGTTCTGATTGGATCTTCATTGATGTATTTTTTTTGTTAATTTATCGCAAACGGAAGTTCTGCATGGAGCCGATGCGTGGACGACTTACTTTTCATTTTGAGTTGAGAACTCAAAGTGGTAACTTCCGTTTTTTTTTTTTTTTTTTTTTTTTTTCAAATCAAGGCAAGATCTCGTCTTGTAACACTATCTAACACAAATAATCCTTTTCTCAGTCATTTGGGGCTGTAGAATACACCAACTGTTTCTCTGTAGAGGGGTAAGATACCCGCCTCCAAACGAGTGTCCTGTATATGACACTAAACAATCTGATAGTGAGGTTCCAGTTATGTGGGGGGGTTAGAGCATGTGGAGCATTCCTTCATTGCGATTGCTGCCAGATCCACTCTGGCCCAGAATGGTAGCACCTGATAGGGTCATATTAATGGGTTAAATAGAACTGCATACTTATGCTAAATTGAATTGCTTAAATTAGAACTGTTTGACTAAACTAAATAGCTTGAAATAGAAATGTTTTTGGTGATTAAACCGTGTACTTACTTTTAAACTGCGTACTTATGCTAAACTGAATTGTTTGAAATGGAAGAACTCTTTTGACATTTAACTGTGTGTAAACAAAATCTATACTTATACTGAATTGGCTGCTTTAGAACTGTTTGAATAAACTGAATAGCTTGAAATAGAAATGTATTTGACAATTAAACTGTGTACTGAACTGAACTGTTTGAAATAGAACTGACTATTTGCATAAAAGTGGATCTGGTGTTGAATAACCTACAAAGGTTGATAAGCCATAAAGCCCAACCAACCAAACAAACATTTTTATACATATAAACAGTTTTATTTTAAACAATCCATATAGCATAAGTACACTGTTTCAATGTCAGAAACAGTTCTATTTCAAACAATTCATTTTACCATAAGTACACAGTTTAGTTCTATTTGACCCATAGATAGGACCCAACCAGGTGCTACCACTTCAGGTCAGAGTGGACCTGGGAGCGATGGCAATGAAGGGGCATTCTGTTTAGCATTAATCATTTGTTTGCACACACTCAAACAGCTTCGAGAATTGCAATCAAATACAAATAGTTTTATTTACACTCAGTTAAATGATTTCATTTTGTTGCTATATAACATTAACAATTCAATTTAACATCAGTCTTTTCTTTGAATGCAGTTAAATGATCAACCAGTTCAATTTGATCCATAGATGTGACAGGTACTACCTCTACAGGTCAGAGTGGACCTGGGAGTAATGGTAATGAAGAGTACTCCATATTCCCTTGAGATCCAGCACTGGAGCCTCACCATCAGATTTTTTAGTGTCATTTAGGACACTCATGGTTGGGGGTTGTCTTACTCTTTTGCAGATATGCAGTTGGTGGTGTAATGGTTGGCAAGCTAGACTAGCAAACCTACACGAGTGAGTGCAAGTCTCATTGGGTGAGCTATTCATACGACTTTGTGCCACATCTAAGTAAAAAGCTTAGTAAATTATGATACAGTTGGTGTTATCTAACCCATCAGACTGTGAGATCTCAAGCTATGTCTAATTTAGTTAATGTTTAAATCGGTCTCTGACAGTTGGTAGGAAAGATATGAGAATGACCAGATCAATCTAAATCTATCTATCTATCTATCTATCTATCTATCTATCACTCTCAATTCATATCTACTTATGGAAAGCATGGGAGTAATGGCAGTAAAACAATTTTTTTAAGTAGAGCTTGCTTTTGTTTTTGATTGCATCTCTTTTGGCAATAATCCTTGGTTTACACACATCTTAATGTTTCCAAATAAAAGCAAAGTTGGTGACGTTAGTCGAGGGTAAGCCAAAGGCTCCCTTTTCAGTAGCTGCTACACCAAGGTGTAGGGGAGAGCGTTACTCCTTTCCCTGGATTGCTCCACTTTATCCTTGATCCGTACCTTATAATGCTGAGTGTAAAGCAAGGAGACATCAAATACCATTTTTTGAGTCTTTGGTATGACTCGACCTGGGATTGAACCCAGGTCTCCCGAGCCATGAGCAAACACTCTAACCATTATGCCAATATCCAGGTCCTAATAATCAGGATCAGCACTAAAAAGTGCAGGACCCAATTAGAAAATTGTTTGCAGGTGGGAAAGAACTCGACCATACAAAAAAGAAAGCGTAGGACCCAATTAGAAAATTGTTTGCAGGTGGGAAAGAACTCGACCATACAAAAAAGAAAGTGCAGGACCCAATTAGAAAATTGTTTGCTGGTGGGAAAGAATTCTACCCTACAAAAAAGAAAGTGCAGGACCCAATTAGAAAATTGTTTGCTGGTGGGAAAGAATTCTACCCTACAAAAAAGAAAGTGCAGGACCCAATTAGAAAATTGTTTGCTGGTGGGAAAGAACTCTACCCTACAAAAAAGAAAGTGCAGGACACAATTAGAAAATTGTTTGCTGGTGGAAAAGAATTCTACCCTACAAAAAAGAAAGCACAGGACACAATTAGAAAATTGTTTGCAGGTGGGAAAGAACTCTACCCTACAAAAAAGAAAGTGCAGGACCCAATTAGAAAATTGTTTGCAGGAGGGAAAGAACTCGACCCTACAAAAAGAAAGTGCAGGGCCCAATTAGAAAATTGTTTGCAGGAGGGAAAGCACTCTATCCTACAAAAAAGAAAGTGCAGGGCCCAATTAGAAAATTTTTTGAAGGGGGGAAAGAACTCTACCCTATAAAAAAGAAAGTGCAGGGCCCAATTAGAAAATTATTTATGAGGTGGGGCCACTCTAACCAATAAAAAAAGAAGTGCAGGATCAAATTAAAAAATTGTTTACAAGATGGTGGGCACTCTACTCTGCAAAAAAGCAAGAACATAACCCAATTAGAAAATTGTTTGCAGGTGTGGGGGCACTCTACTCTACAAAAAAGGAAGAGCAGTGCCTATTTAAAAAATTGTTAGCGGGACCCTCTACCCAACCAAAAATGAAAGTGCAGAGCCCAATTAGAATTGTTTATGAGGTGGGGCACACTTTACTCTACAAAAAAGGAAATGCAAGACCCAATTAGTAGACTGATAGTTGGGCCCTCTACCAAACAAAAAAGGAAGTGCAGAGTTCCATAAGAAAATTGTTTACAGGTGAGTTGAGGGCACTTTACCCTACAAAAAAGTGCAGGCCCAATTAAAAAATTAATTGATGGGGGGGGGCACTCTACTCTAAAAAAGGAAGAACAAATACAAATTAGAAAATTGTTAGTGGGGCCCTCTACCCTACGTAAAAGGAAGTTTAGAATCTTATTGGAAAATTGTTGGTGGTGCTCCCAATCCAACAAAATCCTTTCAAAGTCAATGGATTTTGTAATGTGATTTTCTATAGATTGCATTGCTAAACTATTTAGTCTATCTTGTAAAGTTATAGACCATGTTTGAATCAGATTAAGTTTTGAAAAGCTTCTTTCACATGTGTACAAGCCCTAATTTGAATAAACCGGCCCTGCTAATAATAAAAAGTAAAGTAAAGTTGATAACCTTAGTCAAGGGTGACCTGAAGGCTCCTTTTTCAATAGATACCATACCAAGGTTTAGGGAAGGGTACTACTCCATTCTCTGGATTGCTCCACTTTACCTTTGATCCTTACTTTATAATGCTGAGTGTTAAGCAAGGTGGCATCAAGTACCATTTTTTGAGTCTTTGGTATGACTCAACCTAGGATTGAACCCCAGTCTCACAAGATCAAAGTACCAATTCCAATTTAATAATAAAATGATATGAAGTTAACAATAAAAAACAAAAACTTTGAATTGCATTCATTTTTAGATATCTCTTGGAATGGCTGGAGAATAGTTTGGAATGAAATATTGGGTTTAAAAGAACAAAGATGAAGATAACAGTTCTGTACTAACAGTGTGAAACATTTATTGTATATTGCACAAAAACAATGGTCTTAAACCCAAAATTCCAGAGAAAAATAATCTATCTATACAGATGTGACAATTTATTAGGGTGAGTCAAAAGTATTGAAATATTCTGGTAATATGAGGCATAATTCAGCAGCTTCAGATGGTGATGAATCATTCTAGACAGAAAGATGCTGAACTTACCAGATACTCTCTGAGTGCTACTTCCTAGATTTGCTTCAGAATTCATGGTTTTAGGCCCATCTGTCCTTATCTCATCATCATGATTCTTGTAACCAGAGAAAAATTTCTTGAACTATATATATATATATATATATATATGTGTGTGTGTGTGTGTGTGTGTGTGTGTGTGTGTGTGTGTGCTTGTATTTGGGCAGCATTTCTTCAATGTCAAAAACACTTCCATTTCAAACAATTCAGTCTAGCATAAGCACACAGTTTAAAAGTAAGTATACAGTTTAATTGTCAAAAACATTTCTATTTCAAGCTATTCAGTTTAATCAAACAGTTCTAATTTAAAGAATTCAGTTTAGCATAAGATTGCAGTTAGTTCTATTTAACCCATTAATAGGTGCTACAATTCTGGGCCAGAGTAGACCTGGGAGCAATGGCAATGAAGGAGTGCTTCACATTCCCCAAAGCTCCAGCATTACTGGAACCTCACCATCAGATTGTTTAGTGTCATTTACAGGACATTCGTTTGGCGGGGGGTCTTACCCCTCTGCAGAGGTGCAGTTGGTGTATTCTACAGCCTGAGCCAACAGGGCAAAACTAGTTATGTCATTACACAAACTATCCTGGGGGGGGGTGCTCTCGTAGTGCAATGGTTAAAGAGCTGGTCTGCAGAATCATAGTAAGCGAGTTCAAACTCCAGTCGCGCTATTATGTTCACTTTTGAACAAAAACCCTAGGGAAAGGTATGAACCTCCTTATCCTCCAAGGTATGGGTTAAATAGCATCACTGCTGTTCTTCTCGAAGTATGACTTTGGCATTAAATAACCCATGAAGGTTGATATGTCATTAAACAAAGAAACCTTAACCCAAACCCAACTATCTTGATACTAATAACGATCGATGGTAACTAGAACTGCTTTGAGTCCAGTTGGCTGGGGCTGTAGAATACACAGACTGCATCTCTGCAGAGGGGTTAGACCCCCCCACCCCCACCAATGAGAGTTCTGAATATGGTGCTAAACAGATAATGAGACTCTAGCAATACTAGAGCTTAGAGGAATGCAGAGGACCTCATAACCATTGCTCTCAGATCAACATTGATCAGGTGTGGTAATACCTGACAGACTTCTAACGGTAGGTCAAATAGAACTGTTTGACATTTAAACTGAGAACATACAAATGACTTATGTTGAATTGAATTGCTTAAAATAGAACTCCTTGATCATTTAATTGTATGTAAACAAATGACAGATGTTTAATTGAATTGTTAATGATACAAAACAATACTTGGAACCATTTGACTGTATGCAAATAAATAAGTAATGATGAATTGAATAATTAGTGTTAAACAGCAATACCACTGTGTGCAAAGAAATGATTAATATTGAAAAGAATTAGTTATATTAGATAGTAATTATCGGCTCATTGACCTAGTGGGTAGAGTGTTCACCAATGGTCCGGGAGACCTGGGTTCAATCCCAGGTCGAGTCATACCAAAGACTTTAAAAATGGTACTTGATACCTCCTTGCTCAACATTCAGCAATATAAGGTACGTGGAGCAATCAAGGGAAAGGAGTAGTGCCCTCCCCTACACCTCAGTGTAGTAGCTATTGAAAAGGGAGCCTTTGGGTCCCCTTCGACTAAGGTTGCCAACTTTACTTTTTTACTTTAGATAGCAATAATTGAAACCATTTAACTGTGTAAAAGCAATGGGAATATTTGCTCTCATTTAAAAATGAAATAACGAACAAACAAGTCATTTACATATCATATCTATTCAAATGTGTACAAACAAATGACCAGTGTTAAATAGTTACTTTATATAACAATACTTAAAATTATTTAATGGTGTGCAAACAATTGATTAATAGTAAATAGAATTATTCGTATTAGATAAGAATGCTTGAAACCATTTAATTGTTTACAAAAGAAATAAGCTCAGGTTTGTTTAAAAATGTATCAACAAAATATTTGCTAATCATATATTTAATGTATATGTAAAAACAGGATTTGGTATTGAATAATGAACAATGGTTGATATGCAATAGAACCAAATGAAACCAAATTGAGCTACTTTAGTCGTGTGATATACGTTCAGCAAACTAGCATGCTACCAAAATATTGCAAAACTTTTGACTCATCTGAGTAAAATGATTTTTTTTTACAGAGATACAATGACAATCTGTTGGGTAAAAAAAAAAAACTCAAATAAATTAAAAGGAGACATCTTTCGGAATATTTTAATCAGATATTCTGTGTTCTCATTCAGAATATATACTAACTCTGGCAAAAAATATGGTTTCTCTATATCCTTGGAAAATGTTTACAAAAATCTTGATTATTGATTTAAACAAATCATTTTAATTAATTTCAGGCATTATCCGTGGAGCCAGAAAGTTTGGCTTTCAAATAAAGTAGGTTTTATCGCTGATTTATGCCTCGATCATTTTTCATGAATAATATGCCAGGGGTTATATATATGGTTAGAGTGTTCACCAATGGTCTGGGAGACGGGTTCAATCCCAGGTCGAGTCATACCAAAGACTCAAAAAATGGTACTTAATGCCGCCTTGCTTAACACTCAACATTATAAAGTAAGGATCAAAGATAAAGTGGAGCAATCCAGGGAAAGGAGTAGTGCCCTCCTCTACACCTATGTGTAGTAGCTATTGAAAAGGGAGCCTTCAGGTCACTCTCGATTATGGTTGCCAACTTTACTTTTTTTACATACTCTTGTTTAATGCTTCTCTGAAAAACAAAATTTATGTATATATATATATATATATATATATATATATATATATATAGAGAGAGAGAGAGAGAGATGCATGCATGATATAAACAGTTATTATCTTAAGAAAATACATTTGACAAACTGAATTCAGATCCTGAATGAGGCTGATTGAGTTTCACTTTGATTTGATACCCTGGGGAAAGGCATGAATCCAACTCTTCACAGCCCCACAACCACTATTAATAGGAAAATCAGAACAGCAGTCTGGGCTGTTTAGCCTTAGTATGGCAACCAGTCTAAGAGAAGGAAAACTCTGAATTCAAAACCTGAGAAATGCTGTTTGGAGAATCTGTGGCACACTAGTGTACCATCCATCTGTGGTTGGTTCTACACAATCTTTCACCACTATCATCATCATCATCATATCGTGCCACTAGCACGGATATCCCTGACCCTCTCTTGCCACTTCTCCCGATCATTCATCGCCTCTGGTAAGTCTTCAGGGCCACATCCCATATTCTCATATAGCTGCTGAATGTATGTTCATGCTGGTCATCCTGCTTTTACCTGGCCATATGTGGGGGTCAATAGGAGTACATCACTTATGAGCTCGTCTCTGCATGTCTGGTTCATCTAACTTGGATAGTTTTCGTGATGGGAGGTAGGTGGCCGTTTAGTTGGTGCTTTGTGGGGTGTTGCCACCAGGACTTGTTCAATATTGCTCGCAGCATTCTTGTGTAATTGCCGTCTAGCTTCTTCTCCAGCCATTTAGTTAGCGTCCAAGTAGTGCATCCATACAGCAGTATCGATACAACCGCTGCCTGGAAGAAACTGTTTCATTTTATTCACCACTATAAACAAATCATTTGTGTCGGTAGTCTAACAGGTCATATCTCAAACTGAATTGTTCTCTTCCTCATATGCTGAAATTGACGGAAGAGTCCAACATATATATACCAACCCCTCCACATGAGCAGGATGTGACAAAAGGTCAGTTCTAAGCAGGTTTGAATTCAGAGTTTTCTTTCTCCTTGACTGGTTGCCATACCTAAGTTTAAAAGCCTAGTCTACTCTACCATTTACCTTTAACCGGAGGAAAAATAAGCTTAAAGAGTCCAGTCTGCTCTACTATTTATCTATAGCTGGAGGGAGAATAGTTAAATTCATACCTTTCCTAAGGGTATTAGTACTAGGTGAAATATGAACAGCCTTGTCTAGGATTTGAACTTGGTTCTCCATATCCATTTCCTATGATGGTAACCATTACACTATGAGCCCCCTTCATGTATAATTGGGTGTCCTCGTGGTGTACTGGTTAAAGCGATGGACTGCGGAATCGTAGTACGCGAGTTCGTACTCCAGTCGCGTTATTATGTTCACTTTCGGGCAAATACCCTTGGGAAAGGTATGAACCCCCTTATCTCCCTCCAGCTATGGGTAAATAGTAGGGCAGACTAGGTTCTTTAGCCTTGGTTAGGCAACTAGTCTAGGAGAAGGAAAACTCTGAATTAAAACCTGTTAAACTCCGCTTAAAATTTGACCTTGTGTCATATCCTGCCCGAGCGGAGGGGTTGGTAAATAGGTTCATGTATAATTGTGATTTCATGTGAGCAGGTGAAGCCAATACAAAGGTGAGAGGTATAGTCAACTTTTAATCTCTTGCACAATTCCCAATGGATCAACTTTCCCAGCCATCCATGCCTAGTCTTGTATTCGTTTTGGACCAGCTATTATTACTATTTCACTCTTAGTGAATTCTTACACCAGCATTTGCTGGTGGTCTTTCACTGAAGAATGAAAGACAGCAAGTCTCCTCAGGTACGTATTGAGGGTAAAGTGGAGCAATCCAGGGATAGGAGTAGCGCCCTCCCCTACACCTCTGTGTAGTAGCTATTGAAAAGGGAGCCTTCGGATCGACCTTGACTATTGTCGCAAAATTAATTTACTTATATATATGTTCACGACCATAGTCAAAGGTAACCCAAAGGCTCCCTTTTCAATAGCTACTACACTAAGGTGTAGGGGAGGATGCTATCCCATTCTCTGGTATGCTCCACTTTACCCTTGATCCTTACTTTATAATGCTGAGTGTCAAGCAAGGCGGCATTAAGTACCATTTTTTAAGTTTTTGGTATGACTCGACCAGGAATTGAACCCCAGTCTACCAGGCTATTGGCACACACTCTAATATATAAAGTTGGTAGCCATAGGCAAATGTGACCTACAGGCTCCCTTTTCATCAGGTACTACAACAAGCTGTTGGGAAAGGTGCTTCTCTTTTCCCTGGACTGCTCCACTTAACCCTTGATTCATATCTTATAACGCTGAGTGTGAAGCAAGGTGGCATCAAGTGACATTTTTTGAGTCTTGAATATGACTCGACCTGGGATTGAACCCTGGTCTCCTGGGTCATATTTGAACACTCTATCCACTAGACCTATATATATATATATATATATATATTATAAATCAAATTACTATAATTAGAAAATCCGGCAAGCAATGCACGCGACATATGGAACCACTGGACAACTGTTTCGACCTTGTTAGGTCTCAT